>KV010167.1:4490-19167 GCA_001598015.1 Dorcoceras hygrometricum | reverse complement strand
TCTGTTAGATGAAGATAATCGAATATCACCTCCATGTATTTTATCCAGCTTTCTGCCACCAGGGGATCGTTAGTGCCAGAAAATTCTTGAGGTCGCTGCCTCCTAAATTTCTCTTGAGGAGATTCTCTGCTAATCATTCTACTCGAAGAATGACCGTTCCCATTAGAGGTCTGGTCAACTAATCGTTCTAAAAGTTGAGCCATATTGGCAAGAACTGGAGTTATGCCTTCTGATTCACTATCTCCTTCAACAAAACTCCTTCTGCCTCTACCTCTTCCTGACATATCTGTAAAGGGTAGTCCAAATCCACCACAATTCTATATGAGAGATTACTCTATGCTAAAACATGAACGTGGAACTTACAAATTTCGCTGAGGCTGGAGAGATTTGCTCAGACTGGAAGTGTGTTTATCTCAAGGACCATGCTCTGATACCAACTGTAACGACCCTCATTTTCTTGACGGAATAATCATAAGTTTTGGGGTTCAATTGAATAAAATCAAGAGTTATAAACATCGGAGAATGGATCGCTACTGATTATCTGGGTTGAAACGAGAATAATAAAATTATTCACATTCGAAGATGAGAAATCTAGAATAACTCATGCAAAGGTGCGGCAATGAAGAAAGCTGATATATCATATTTCAATAATGCATCTCGTAGTGTGATAACGTCTGGTACAGATTCCTATAACATAACAAATTTAGAAATCTGTTTTGATACACATTCATAACAAAATGTTCAGTACACTACAAAAGTTTTCCTAAAAAGAAACTATGAACGCTGGAACCGAAGGAAATAAGAAATCTGCTGTCCACGATAAACACATCCCTTCCATTCTGTTCATCTCCCTCCAGCTTCCTACTACGGATTACCTGCACTCAATAAAAACTAGTGAGCCAAAGGCCCAGCAGGTAAAATCTGGAATAACAAAAGCAATTCATACGATCACCCAAGAACTAATACATAGTGGAGTCTGAACTTGAACCACGCTTATGAACAGACAAGCGTAAACATAACTATGAAATTTGAATCAAGTATGAAAGCATAAAACATGAATCAATTCTGGGAAAATTTTCTTTAAAGTCTTTGCTTAAAGTCTATAACAGCTTACGTGTTTAGCTAACCAATCTATTCCCAATATAAAGTCAAATTCGAACATAGGTAATACTATAAGATCTGCATAAACAATATTACCCTGCAATTCAAGTTCTACATTTTGAATTACTCGATTGGTTACTATATTTTTCTCCTGTAGGAGTCTGAACACAGTATCCTACTTCTATTTCTACCGGTTTAACAGGTAATTTCTCAGAAAATCTATCTGATACAAAAGAATGCGTCGCACCAGAATCTAATAATGCTACGGTAGGCAAGTTATCAACAGAAATTTTACCCGTCACCAATGTGGTATCTGCTGGTGCTTCAGCAGCAGTCATCACATAAGCCCTGCTGATAATGAGTTGTTGTTGTTGCTGCTGTTTTTGCTTCTGAGGACAACTTCTCGACATGTGGCATGGTTTACCGCAAGTATAGCACACATTCTGTCCTTGAAGACACTGTCCCTTATGTTTCTTCTTGCAAATGGGACATGGAGGCCTATTCTCTGTGTGAGGAACCGAAGAAATTGGCTGTGCAGCAATAGGTCCCTTCTCTTTCGACCCTTGCTGTTTGTTGTTATTCTGTTCCTTAAATTCCTTTTATCATTTTGTTGGAAAGCTTGCCTCTTCAATTGTCTTTCCTCGTCAATCGCTTTCCAATCTTGCTCTGCCCTCAAAGCTTTGTTCACCGCTGCCTTGTAGTCTACTGGTTCGGCCAGTCTAACATCATGCTTGATCATGGGCTTCAACCCATTAATAAAATGGCGAAGTTTGGCATCTGCGTTTGTCCCTATCAGTGGAACAAAGTAACATCCTCTCTCGAACTTGCGGATGTAATCCCGCATCGTCAATCCTTCTTGTTTCAGAGTTAGGAATTCACTCTGCAACTGTTCTCTAACATCCACAGTGAAGTATTGTTCGAAGAAGACTCTCTTAAACTCTTCCCATGTGAGAATTTCCAAGTCTACAGTTAACTTGGCTCCTTCCCACCACATCATAGCGTCGCCCCGCAACATATAGATTGCACATAGGGGTCTCTCTAATTCTGTCAGATGAAGATAATAGAATATCACCTCCATGGATTTTATCCAGCTTTCTGCCACCAGGGGATCGGTAGTGCCAGAAAATTCTTGAGGTCGCTGCCTCCTAAATTTCTCTTGAGGATCTTCTCTGTTAATCATTCTACTTGAAGAATGACCATTCCCATTAGAGGTCTGATCAACTAATCGTTCTAAAAGTTGAGCCATATTGGCAAGGACTGGAGTTATGCCTTCTGATTCACTATCTACTTCAACAAAACTCCTTCTGCCTCTACCTCTTCCTGACATATCTGAAAAAGGGTAGTCCAAATCCACCACAATTCTATATGAGAGATTACTCTATGCTAAAACATGAACGTAAAACTCACAAGTTTTGAAGAGGCTGGAGAGATTTGCTCAGACTGGAAGTGTGTTTATCTCAAGGAACATGCTCTGATACCAACTTTAACGACCCTCATTTTATTGACGGAATAATCATAAGTTTTGGGGTTCAATTGAATAAAATCAAAAGTTATAAACATCGGAGAATGGATCGCTACTAACTATCTGGGTTGAAATGAGAAAAATAAAATTATTCACATTCGAAGATGAGAAATCTAGAATAACTCATGCAAATGTGCGGAAGTGAAGAAAGGCGATATATCATATTTAAATAATGCATCTCGTAGTGTGATAACGTCTGGTACAGATTCCTATAACATAGCAAATTTCGAATTATGTTTGGATACAACTTCGTAAAAAACATTTTAATACGATACAAAAGTGTTTCCAAAATGAAACTATGAACTCTGGAACAAAAGGAAATAAGAAATCTGTTGTCCACGATAAACACATTCCTTCCATTCTGTTCATCTCCCTCCAGCTCCTACTCTGTATTACCTGCACTCAATGAAAACTAGTGAGCCAAAGGCCCCAGCAGGTAAATCTGGAATAACGAAAGCAACTCATACAATCGACCATGAACCAATACATACTGGAGTCTGAACTTGAATCACGCTTATGAATAAACAAGCGTAAACATAAGTATGAACTCTGAATCAAGTATGAAAGCATAAAACATGAGTCAATTCTGGCAACATTTTCTTTAAAAATTCTTAAGAGCTGCGATTAAAATCACACTTGTGCTCTTCATTTATTTTCTGGAAAGTTATGACAACACTTTAAACATTTGGTCCATTTTGTTTGATCAAACTCCTGATATCAGTCTTAGCACTATGGCTCATGGTTGAAGGGGTATACAGATCCGTCGACCTGTAATCCTAATCCTTCCTGGTTAAAAGGGCACACGGTTCGTCAGCCGCGCACTCACGTTTTCTTTAAGGACCCTTTTCATTGTCATAACTTAAAACATTTCATAAAACGTTGTTCTGCTCTTTCTTTCTCTCGTGAAAAACTGTTTTCTTTCTTTTGTTCGAGTTACTGGTTTTTGTTTATCTAATGATGTTCTGGAACTGTAAAGGATTTCCTTGTAAAGCTTGCGAAGATGAAAACTGAATAAAAATACTACTTGAATCTGTCAGTTAAGTCGAATACAATCTTTGAAATGATTCAGAATTGAATAAGGAATCAAATTCTGGAATTTCGTTATCTGTTGAAGAAAACGAAGAATGAACAGTAACCAACTGAAATGAACAGTACCAGTCGCAAGACTAATACCAGCTGAATGAACATTACCAGTCGCAACGAATAGAAACCAGTCGCAAGATAGGAATCCAGTCGCAAGGTCTTTTAAACAAATGTAAAGTGAAACGACGTCGTTAGCGCATAAACCAGTCGCTACAACCAGTCGCTACAACCAGTCGTTATGAACTGTACTTAAAAACAATAAAGCAACTGCTGAAATATCAAAATGGAATGCATCTGCTGAATATTACGAAGACAACGCAACTGCTGAATTCTAACAAAGGAATGCAGCTGCTGAATTCTAACAAAGGAATGCAGCTGCTGAATTTATGAAAGCAATGCATCTGCTGAAATATGCATCTGCTGAAATATGCATCTGCTAAATCTAACAAGGAAAGATGCATCTGCTGGTTTTCAACCAAGAAATGCAACTGCTGATTTTATACTTAGAATATTTTCGACAAAGCAATATCAGCAGTGGTATAAGAACCAGCTTTCATACTTAACATGTAGATAACCATGAACTACGAAGGTTACCTTCCTCTAAAGACTTCGACATATCTTATGAAACTTCTGGAAAAGATCGAATAAGCTACTTGTAAGCTACTTTGATGAATGAATCACTGAAAACCTCAGGAATTCATTAGAAGAACATCATCAAAACATTTTCGAATTTATCTTTGAATCAAAATTACAGTAACTCAACTTCTTTCGAAAACAGAGCATGAACTTCTGGTTTCCTTTGAAGAACAGCCGAAGCCATCTTCCTTTTCTTTTAAAACCATACATAATCATAAAAACAGAATTGAATATATGCTTTCTATTGAGTGAGCAAGAAACAGAGTTTACTTGCCTGGTATCTTTAACACAAGAACAGCAGAAAATCCAGTATACTTCTTGCGCACCGTCTGTTTCCTCTAAAACACTTTGAAAGTATTTTGTTCGGCTTCTTGAGAGCGAGCACCGCTTAATATGATTTGATTTGAAAGTAATGATGCATGAATTATGCCTCAAGACAACTGAAAACGCATGAACGCAACTACCCAACACATGATCTAGAGCTAGCTGCGGTGGTTTTTGCGCTAAAGATATGGCGACACTATCTTTATGTAGCAAAATGTGAAGTATTCACCGACCATCAAAGTCTCAAATACATATTCACTCAGAAGGAATAAAATTTGAGGCAAAGAAGATGGCTGGAGTTGTTAAAAGACTACGATCTAACGATCAACTACCACCCAGGAAAGGCAAATAAGGTAGCTGATGCTTTAAGTCGGAAGAATATGAACAAGGTGATATTATCTTCAGTCTCTGCCCAGCCGTGCCTTAAAGAATTGGTCAAGCTAAAGCAAGACCAAGACCCCAACTTGATGAGGCTGAAAGAACAGCTCAAGGAAAGGGAAGCGCCTGATTTCCGAACAGACCAAGATGAGATACTTTGGATAAACGGACGACTATGTGTACCCGACGTCGATAACCTCCGTCAGGAAGTGATGTCTGAAGCACATAAGTCCAAATTCTCAATCCACCCGGGAAGTACAAAGATGTACAGATATTTGAAAGAACACTTCTGGTGGAATGGGATGAAAAGAGATGTTGCTGATTTTGTTGCTAGGTGCCACGTATGCCAACAAGTCAAGGCGGAACATCAAAGACCTGGAGGATTGTTACTGTAACGACCAGATCTTTTAGAAGTCCACAATTAGAAAGATATGAGATTGAGGGATTACATTGCTATTATAATTCGATTCTTGAATATTCTGTATATGCAATGATCAATATTTATTCTGTTATGGATTGATATTCAAATGTTAGAATGCAAGTACAGTAGATGTTTAGTGACTTCTGCAAACCAAGTGGATCCTTTATTTAACTAAAATTCTCGGTTTCCATTCGCATCTTTTATTTTAAAAACAGAGCACGCTCCTTTCAGAAGTTGGCATATTGATATAACGTGTTTTCTTTCCTTAGTCATTGTAAATCATATAAATAGGATCTTAAGCTGCTTCATGCATCATTACTTTCAAATCAAATCATATTAAGCGGTGCTCGCTCTCAAGAAGCCGACAAAATACTTTCAAAGTGTTTTAGAGGAAACAGGCGGTGCGCAAGAAGTATACTGGATTTTCTGTTGTTCTTGTGTTAAAGATACCAGGCAAGTAAACTCTGTTTCTTGCTCACTCAATAGAAAGCATATATTCAATTCTGTTTTTATGATTATGTATGGTTTTAAAAGAAAAGGAAGATGGCTTCGCCTGTTCTTCAAAGGAAACCAGAAGTTCATGCTCTGTTTTCGAAAGAAGTTGAGTTACTGTAATTTTGATTCAAAGATGAATTCGAAAATGTTTTGATGATGTTATTCTAATGAATTCCTGAGGTTTTCAGTGATTCATTCATCGAAGTAGCTTATAAGTAGCTTATTCGATCTTTACTAGAAGTTTCATAAGATATGTCGAAGTCTTTACAGGAAGGTAACCTTCGTAGTTCATGGTTATCTACATGTTAAGTATGAAAGCTGGTTCTTATACCACTGCTGATATTGCTTTGTCGAAAATATTCTAAGTATAAAATCAGCAGTTGCATTTCTTGGTTGAAAACCAGCAGATGCATCTTTCTTTGTTAGATTCAGCAGATGCACATTTCAGCAGATGCATATTTCAGCAGATGCATTGCTTTCATAAATTCAGCAGCTGCATTCCTTTGTTAGAATTCAGCAGCTGCATTCCTTTGTTAGAATTCAGCAGTTGCGTTGTCTTCGTAATATTCAGCAGATGCACTGTTCACTAGCAGATGCATTCCATTTTGATATTTCAGCAGTTGCTTTATTGTTTTTAAGTACAGTTCATAACGACTGGTTGTAGCGACTGGTTTATGCGCTAACGACGTCGTTTCACTTTACATTTGTTTAAAAGACCTTGCGACTGGATTCCTATCTTGCGACTGGTTTCTATTCGTTGTGACTGGTACTGTTCATTCAGCTGGTATTAGTCTTGCGACTGGTACTGTTCATTTCAGTTGGTTACTGTTCATTCTTCGTTTTTTTCAACAGATAACGAAATTCCAGAATTTGATTCCTTATTCAATTCCGAATCATTTCAAAGATTGTATTCGACTTAACTGACAGATTCAAGTAGTATTTTTATTCAGTTTTCATCTTCGCAAGCTTTACAAGGAAATCCTTTACAGTTCCAGAACATCATTAGATAAACAAAAACCAGTAACTCGAACAAAAGAAAGAAAAAAGTTTTTCACGAGAGAAAGAAAGAGCAGAACAACGTTTTATGAAATGTTTTAAGTTATGACAATGAAAAGGGTCCTTAAAGAAAAGATGAGTGCGCGGCTGACGAACCGTGTGCCCTTTTAACCAGGAAGGATTAGGATTACAGGTCGACGGATCTGTATACCCCTTCAACCATGAGCCATAGTGCTAAGACTGATATTTGGAGTTTGATCAAACGAAATGGACCAAATGTTTAAAATGTTGTCATAACTTTCCAGAAAATAAATGAAGAGCACAAGTGATATTTTAATCGCAGCTCTTAAGAATGTTTAAAGAAAATGTTTCCAGAATTGACTCATGTTTTATGCTTTCATACTTGATTCAGAGTTCATACTTATGTTTACGCTTGTTTATTCATAAGCGTGATTCAAGTTCAGACTCCAGTATTTATTGGTTCATGGTCGATTGTATGAGTTGCTTTCGTTATTCCAGATTTTACCTGCTGGGCCTTTGGCTCACTAGTTTTCATTGAGTGCAGGTAATACAGAGTAGGAGCTGGAGGGAGATGAACAGAATGGAAGGGATGTGTTTATCGTGGACAACAGATTTCTTATTTCCTTTTGTTCCAGAGTTCATAGTTTCGTTTTGGAAACACTTTTGTATCGTATGAAAATGTTTTACTACGAGTAGTTTTCGCTTTAAAGATTTGGAGACACTATCTTTACGGCGAGAAGTGCGAAATTTTTATAGACCATAAAAGCCTTAAGTATTTCTTTACTCAGAAAGAATTAAACATGCGACAGAGAAGATGGCTTGAATTGGTTAAAGATTACGATTGCGTAATTAGCTATCACCCGGGAAAAGCTAACGTAGTAGCAGATGCGTTAAGTAGAAGAAGCGTGGGGTTGGCGCAAATCTCAGTTCAGATTCCCCTGGCGTTAGAGATCAATCGATTTGAACTAGAGATAATTCGAAAGGAAAGTGATGCTAAGTTATCTGTTCTCACGATCCAATCAACACTTAAAGATAGGATCAAAGAAGGGCAAGCGAAGGATGATCAACTTCATAAATGGAAGAAGCAGGATGAAAACAGAGGATCAAAATTGTATACAGTGGAAGAAGGAATTGTTAAATATCAAGGTAGATTGTGGGTACCGCGCTCAGACAATCTGCGCAATGAGATTATGAATGAAGCCCATAATTCACCGTATTCCATACATCCAGGAGGAACGAAAATGTTCAAGGATTTGCAAGCTCTGTTTTGGTGGCCAGGGATGAAACGTGACATTTGTAGATTTGTTGCGGAATGTTTAACCTGCCAACAAGTTAAAGCAGAACACCAGAGACCTGCAGGAATGTTAAAGCCACTTCCTATACCCGTTTGGAAATGGGATAATATAGCAATGGATTTCGTGGTAGGATTACCCAGGACAGTTTCAGGTTGTAACGCAATTTGGGTAATAATTGACAGATTAACTAAGTCTGCTCATTTTCTTCCTGTAAAGACAACTGATGATTTAAATAAGTATGCAGAGTTGTATATCAAAGAAATAGTCAGACTTGACGGGATTCCAAGTTCTATTGTATGAGATAGAGATCCCAGATTCACTTCGAGATTCTGGAAAAGTTTACACCAAGCCTTAGGAACAAAATTAACTTTCAGTACAGCGTTCCATCCTCAAACCGATGGGCAATCAGAAAGAGTAATTCAAATACTGAAAGATTTGTTAAGGGCTAGTGTTCTGGATTTTTCAGAAAGCTGGGAATTTAAGTTACCATTGATTGAGTTCACCTACAACAACAGTTATCAAGCGTCGATAGAAATGGCACCATACGAAGCTCTGTATGGCAGGAAATATCGATCACCAATTCTTTGGGATGATGTGGATGAAAGAAACGAAATAGGACCTGATATTATAGAGCAAACTTCAGAAGCAATTAAGAGAATACGTGAAAGAATGAAGACTGCTCAAAGTAGGCAGAAAAGTTATGCAGACATTCATCGCAGAGATGTGAACTTTGCGGTGGGAGATCATGTGTTCCTCAAGATCTCACCAATGAAAGGTGTTTTAAGATTTGGAAAGAAAGAAAAGTTAAGTCCCAGATATGTTGGACCATTTCAGATCTTAGAACGAATTGGAACGTTAGCGTATCGTCTAGCACTATCTCCACAAATGTCCTCTGTCCACAACGTGTTCCATGTATCAGCACTTAGAAGGTACATTGCGAACCCATTGCATGTTCTCAGACATGAACCAGTGCAATTGGAACCGGACTTGACTTACGAAGAAACTCCAGAAAAGATTTTAGCAAAGGAAAATCGTAAGCTAAGAAACAGAACTATCCCAATGATCAAGATTCAGTGGACGAACCACTCAGAAAGGGAAGCAACATGGGAAGTAGAATCTGATATGCAGGAAAGTTACCCAGATTTCTTCAAGTAAGTGAATTTCGGGGACGAAATTCTTTTAAGGAGGGTAGAATGTAACGACCAGATCTTTTAGAAGTCCACAATTAGAAAGATATGAGATTGAGGGATTACATTGCTATTATAATTCGATTCTTGAATATTTCTGTATATGCAATGATCAATCTTTATTCTGTTATGGATTGATATTCAAATGTTAGAATGCAAGTACAGTAGATGTTTAGTGACTTCTGCAAACCAAGTGGATCCTTTATTTAACTAAAATTCCCGGATCCATTCGCATCTTTTATTTTAAAAACAGAGCACGCTCCTTTCAGAAGTTGGCATATTGATATAACGTGTTTTCTTTCCTTAGTCATTGTAAATCATATAAATAGGATCTTAAGCTGCTTCATGCATCATTACTTTCAAATCAAATCATATTAAGCAGTGCTCGCTTTCAAGAAGCCGAACAAAATACTTTCAAAGTGTTTTAGAGGAAACAGGCGGTGCACAAGAAGTATACTGGATTTTCTGTTGTTCTTGTGTTAAAGATACTAGGCAAGTAAACTCTGTTTCTTGCTCACTCAATAGAAAGCATATATTCAATTCTGTTTTTATGATTATGTATGGTTTTAAAAGAAAAGGAAGATGGCTTCGACTGTTCTTCAAAGGAAACCAGAAGTTCATGCTCTGTTTTCGAAAGAAGTTGAGTTACTGTAATTTTGATTCAAAGATGAATTCGAAAATATTTTGATGATGTTCTTATAATGAATTCATGAGGTTTTCAGTGATTCATTCATCGAAGTAGCTTACAAGTAGCTTATTCGATCTTTTCCAGAAGTTTCATAAGATATGTCGAAGTCTTTAGAGGAAGGTAACCTTCGTAGTTCATGGTTATCTACATGTTAAGTATGAAAGTTGGTTCTTATACCACTGCTGATATTGCTTTGTCGAAAATATTCTAAGTATAAAATCAGCAGTTGCATTTCTTGGTTGAAAACCAGCAGATGCATCTTTCCTTGTTAGATTCAGCAGATGCACATTTCAGCAGATGCATATTTCAGCAGATGCATTGCTTTCATAAATTCAGCAGCTGCATTCCTTTGTTAGAATTCAGCAGTTGCGTTGTCTTCGTAATATTCAGCAGATGCACTGTTCACCAGCAGATGCATTCCATTTTGATATTTCAGCAGTTGCTTTATTGTTTTAAGTACAGTTCATAACGACTGGTTGTAGCGACTGGTTTATGAGCTAACGACGTCGTTTCACTTTACATTTGTTTAAAAGACCTTGCGACTGGATTCCTATCTTGCGACTGGTTTCTATTCGTTGCGACTGGTACTGTTCATTCAGCTGGTATTAGTCTTGCGACTGATACTGTTCATTTCAGTTGGTTACTGTTCATTCTTCGTTTTCTTCAACAGATAACGAAATTCCAGAATTTGATTCCTTATTCAATTCCGAATCATTTCAAAGATTGTATTCGACTTAACTGACAGATTCAAGTAGTATTTTTATTCAGTTTTCATATTCGCAAGCTTTACAAAGAAATCCTTTACAGTTCCAGAACATCATTAGATAAACAAAAACCAGTAACTCGAACAAAAGAAAGAAAACAGTTTTTCACGAGAGAAAGAAAGAGCAGAACAACGTTTTATGAAATATTTTAAGTTATGACAATGAAAAGGGTCCTTAAAGAAAAGGTGAGTGCGCGGCTGACGAACCGTGTGCCCTTTTAACCAGGAAGGATTAGGATTACAGGTTGACGGATCTGTATACCCCTTCAACCATGAGCCATAGTGCTAAGACTGATATCAGGAGTTTGATCAAACGAAATGGACCAAATGTTTAAAGTGTTGTCATAACTTTCCAGAAAATAAATGAAGAGCACAAGTGTGATTTTAATCGCAACTCTTAAGAATGTTTAAAGAAAATGTTTCCAGAATTGACTCATGTTTTATGCTTTCATACTTGATTCAGAGTTCATACTTATGTTTACGCTTGTTTATTCATAAGCGTGATTCAAGTTCAGACTCCAGTATGTATTGGTTCATGTTAGATTGTATGAGTTGCTTTCGTTATTCCAGATTTTACCTGCTGGGCCTTTGGCTCACTGGTTTTCTTTGAGTGCAGATAATCCACAGTATGAAGCTGGAGGGAGATGAACAGAATGGAAGGGATGTGTTTATCGTGGACAACAGATTTCTTGTTTCCTTCTGTTCCAGAGTTCATAGTTTCTTTTTGGGAACACTTTTGTATGGTACTGAACAATTTGTTATGAATTTGTATCAAAACAGATTTCTAAATTAGTTATGTTATAGGAATCTGTACCAGACGTTATCACACTACGAGATGCATTATTTAAATATGATATATCAGCTTTCTTCACTTCCGCACCTTTGCATGAGTTATTCTAGATTTCTCATCTTCGAATGTGAATAATTTTATTATTCTCGTTTCAACCCAGATAGTTAGTAGCGATCCATTCTCCGATGTTTATAACTTTTGATTTTATTCAATTGAACCCCAAAACTTATGATTATTCCGTCAAGAAAATGAGGGTCGTTACAGATAGTGTCGCCAAATCTTTAGGGCAAAAACCACCGCAGCAAGCTCTAAGTCGTGGGTTGGGTAGTTGCGTTCATGCGTCTTCAGTTGTCTTGAGGCATACACAATTACTCTGCCGTCTTGCATGAGCACACACCCTAGTCCTTCTTTCGATGCGTCGCTGTAGATGGTAAAGCCTTTGTCCCCTACGGGTAACGTCAGAACAGGGGCAGACGCAAGCTTCGTCTTCAGAGTCTCGAAACTTGTCTCACATTCTTCGTTCCAGTTGAACTTGGAGTTCTTCTGGGTGAGTTTAGTGAGTGGTAGGGCTATTGAAGAAAAACCTTCTACGAACTTCCGATAATAGCCGGCCAATCCTAAGAAGCTTCTAACTTCCGTCACAGTCTTAGGTGTAGGCCAGTCTATGATGGATTCTACCTTCTTTGGATCTACTGATACTCCAGCTTCAGAAATTATATGACCTAGGAAGGCCACACTCTTCAGCCAGAATTCACACTTCTTGAATTTGGCGTACAGTTGTTTCTCTCGCAGGGTTTGAAGAGTAATTCGGAGATGTTCCTTGTGGTCTTCTTCGCTTGATGAATATACAAGTATATCATCTATGAACACCACCACAAATTTGTCGAGGAATGGTCTGAATACACGGTTCATGAGGTCCATGAAGGCCGTTGGTGCATTAGTTAGACCAAATGGCATCACCGTGAATTCGTAATGACCATATCTCGTTCTAAATGCAGTTTTCGGGACATCCTCATCCTTGATCTTCAGCTGGTGATAACCCGACCTCAAGTTCAACTTTGAGAAGGTTGTAGCTCCCTTGAGTTGATCAAAGAGGTCGTCGATTCTTGGAAGAGGATACTTGTTCTTGATTGTGATTTTGTTCAACTCTCTGTAGTCGATACACAATCTCATGGTTCCATCCTTCTTCTTGACTAACAAGACTGGAGCTCCCAAAGGTGACACACTGGGTCGTATCTGCTTTTTTTCTAGCAAGTCTTGTAGTTGTTCCTTGAGCTCCTTAAGTTCAACAGGTGCCATCCGGTAGGGTGCCTTGGATATTGGAGCCGACCCTGACACTAAGTTGATTTCGAACTCAATCTCTCTGTCAGGAACCTTTCCAGGTAAGTCATCTGAAAATACGTCTGCGAACTCTTGTACTACTGGGATGTCTTCTATCTTGAGTTCATCTCCTTCTTTTACCTCTTGGATCACTGCCAAGAAAACTTCTGCTCTTGACTTCATGGCTGTCCATGCTTGGGCCGCAGAAATTAGGGACTTTCTCTCCTTGTTCTTCCCATGGTATATCAACTCTTCTTGATCGAGGGTTCGGAGTTTCACGCTCTTACCTCGACAGTCCACTAATGCATGATGCTTAGCTAGCCAATCCATCCCTAATATGGCGTCAAACTCGACCATGTTGAGTTGTATCAGGTTTGCGGAGAACGAATGGTCGCTTATCGAAATCTCACAGTTTTGATAGGTCTTATCTGTTTCAATGGTAGCGTTGGTAGGAGTTGCTACTCTATAGGGTTCAGATAGAATTTCAGGCTCTAACCCTAACTTCTTAGCAAACCTCTTAGACACGAACGAATGCGTAGCACCACAATCAAACAACACATAAGCAGGCAGCTTGTTGATAGAAATGGTACCTGCACCACGTCGCTGGCGTCTTCAGCTTGCTCCTGTGTCATTGTGAACACGCGAGCGTTGGGCTTGTCCTCGGTGATTTGGCTTGTTCGGAGCCGTATTGCTTGATCCAACCTTTGGACCTTGGTTCTCCGGACAATTCGCAATTCGGTGGTCCAGCTTTCCACACTTGAAGCATGCACCGCTCTGCTTGCGACAGTCTCCACTATGACGTTGGCCGCAGGAGGAGCAAATTGGCAACGTCGGTTTATTCGGTGTAGGTGCCGAGCCGCGGTTGTTGAAGTTTGGCCGCTTGTTCTTGGGCCCACCGTGCGAAGTCTGACCATTGAGGGGGCGTTTGTTTTTGTTGTCAGCTTCCCGCCTCTTTATGTCAGTCTCTGCCCGGATTGCAGCACCCATTAAGTCTTCGAGACTCGTGGCTTGGTAGACCGCAAGGGCTGACTGGATACGGCTGTTCAGACCCTTCTTGTATCGGTGCATTTTTAGAGTGTTATCCACCATGATCGTTGGGACATAGGTGCCCAATGAATTGAACTTGGAGGTATACTCTACCACCGACATGTCTGCGGTCTGAATGAAGGTCTCGAACTCGCTGAGCCTTTGCATTCGTACTTCCATGGGGAAGTATTGTTTCAAGAATGCTTCTCGAAACCTTTGCCACGTCATAGCCTGTCCATTGGCAGTCATGGTGGGCTCAACTGCTTCCCACCATTTCCCAGCTTTACTGTCGAGGAGTGGTGTTACCACATCCACCTTGACTGCGTCTGGGACTTCCAGGAGTCGAAGCTGCGTCTCGATGTTCTTCATCCAGGTTTGAGCAACTTCTGGGTCATGGATTCCATCAAAGGTGAGGGCTTTATTCTTACGTAGGGACTTGTAATAGAACTTCGTCCCACGGGTTGTAGGGGGAGGAGGCGGAGCTTGGTTGTGGTTGGGACCAACCAACCCTTGAAGCGTTGTGGCAACCATTGTAACTATTGCCATTAGGTCTTCTCTACTAAGACCAGTTCCGTTGTTTGAGGCCCCTTCGCCTCCATTGTTCCTGTCGTTTCTACGATCGCCTGCCATA
>KV010166.1:76673-106702 GCA_001598015.1 Dorcoceras hygrometricum | reverse complement strand
GTGGGCCCACGGCTAGCTGTATCCCTGAACCATTGAGGGTCACACAAGTACTGGATTCGAGATTCCCGCACGGAAACTAAGCTCAATGTTTGAGCACTTGAGGAGGATTTTGGGATTGCGACTTCCTAAAAGTCAACAGGGGTCAAATCGTGATTTCCCGCTGTTGAGGGGCAAAACGGTCATTTTGCACTGGGGTTCTGAAAAATGGTTTTTCAGATCATAGTATTCAGTTTTGGAAACTGAGTCGATCGGTCAGATCTGATCGGCGATCGGAGTTACGATGAAGTCACGGTGATGGGGATGAACTGAATGTTCATCCGTTGGACCCGGGCCCGTTGGGCCGGTCCAAATCCATCACTAAGTCTATTTAATATAGACTTAGGCTTCATAACATAACACGTAATCATAACCCTAACCCTAGCATCAAAAGCCGCCGCCCCTCTCCTCAAACCTCACGCCGCCGCCGCCGCTTCGCCGGAAATTGTTCCGGACAATCTTTCGAGGAGAATCCGTCCGCGCCGATCTCGTCAGGCCTTCTAGTGCAGGCTGACGAAGGAGTCTCGTATCCGGTCGTGGACCTGATTGACGTTATCTACCGCCGCCTACCGTGAAGTGCCGGTTTCCTCGCGAAACTGGTCGGAGCCAGGCACGAGTTGCCAGCAAGGTAATCAACGATAAACACCCTATGAATTTCATAGCCTGATTTGTTTATTGAATTGTATTGATCGTCTCCCGGCCAAAATTTTGTTCTTCCGCTGCCTCGCCGGGAGGCGTGATCCGGATCCGCCGTGGTTCCCCAACACAAGCATCCTTCGACCCAGTGTATCGGTGTTCAGGGCTCTTGCCATATCTGTGGTCAGTTTGGGCATTTCGCTAGGGTGTGTCCGTCAGCTGGATCGCAGCAGGCCGCAACCTCGTCTCAGGGTCATGGAGGACAGTCTAGGGGTTGTTCCCCTCAGTTTCAGCAGCCCAGGATTGGTGAGACTCAGTCCAGGCCGTTCCAGCAGCCTGGTCCATCGTGATTCGGACAGTCGTCTCTGCCGTTCTTTTCTGGACCTCAGCATGCTCAGGCCAACGCCATTACTAGGGAGCAGGCAGAGGAGCCATCGAGCAGGGTGATTGGAGGTACATGTCTTGTTTTTGATTTTCCTGTGCATGTGTTGTTTGACACCGGTGCATCGCATTCTTTTATCTCTAATTCTTTTGTCATTGAGAATGGTTTGCATACCATTTCTTTGTGCGATGTCGTGTCTGTTTCTACCTTGGGCGGTGTGAGCCTGTTCTCCCAGGAGGTTTTGTTAGATGACGTTTTTGAGATTTGGAGAGCATGTGTTGGTGGCGAATTTGATCCGTCTGATGTTGTGGGATTTCGACTGCATTGTTGGGATGGACGTGTTGTCCAACTATAGGGCCTTCGTGGATTGTTTCCATGGGATTGTTCGTTTTAGTCCTTTGTCTGGCGAGAAGTGGGACTTCTACGGCCAGGATTCTCGATCAAAGATCCCGTTAGTCTCAGTGATGGAGATGTTCAGTTTGTTGTCCTTAGGGAATGCTGGTTTCATGATCTACGCTTTGGATGCATCTTCTTCTTCTCGTGTGCAGCTCAGTGACGTTCCCGTGGTGCGACATTTTCCTGATGTGTTCCCGGAGGAGATTCCTTGTTTTCCTCCGAGGCGAGAGATTGACTTCAGCATTGAGCTGGTGCCTGGCACAGCTCCGATTTCTCGTGCCCCGTATCGTTTGGCGCCTGCGGAGTTGAGAGAACTCAAGGTGCAGTTGGACGATTTGCTGGAGAAAGGTTTTATTCGACCTAGTATGTTGCCGTGGGGAGCGCCCATTTTGTTTGTGAAGAAGAAGGATGGCTCAATGCGGATGTGCATTGATTTCCGTCAGTTGAACAAAGCGACTGTTAAGAACAAGTACCCTTTAGCCAGGATCGATGATCTGTTTGATCAGTTGCAAGGTTCTGCGGTGTATTCGAAGATTGATTTGCGTTCGGGGTACCATCAGCTGAGAGTAAGAGATCAAGATGTCGCAAAGACTGCTTTTTGTACGAGGTACAGGCACTTTGAGTTCTTGGTTATGCCGTTTGGGTTGACCAACGTGCCTGCAGTCTTTATGGATCTGATGAACCAGGTCTTTAGAGAGTTCATAGATCAGTTTGTGATAGTGTTCATTGATGACATCTTGGTATATTCTAAGACTCCTTTGGAGCATAAGGAGCACCTGAGAATTGTCCTTTAGACGTTGAGAGACCAGCAGCTGTATGCTAAATTCTCCAAGTGCGAGTTTTGGCTGGATCGTGTCGTATTCTTGGGTCATGTAATTTCAGCCGAGGGGATTTTTGTGGATCCCAGTAAGGTTGATGCTATTTTGAACTGGGAGCGTCCCAATAATGTGTCGGAGATTCGTAGTTTCTTGGGTCTGGCTGGCTATTATCATCGTTTCATTGAAGGATTTTCTAGCATAGTAAAGCCGATGACTCAATTGACTCAGAAGGACAAGCGGTTTGTGTGGGCTGAGCAATGCGAGAATGTGTTTCAATTGCTCAAGGAGAAACTGACTACTACACCTGTGTTGGCTCTGCCGTCCGGATCAGGTGGTTTCGTTGTTTGTTCTGATGCTTCACTCAATGGATTGGGCTGTGTTTTGATGCAGAATGGTCGAGTCATTGCGTACGCCTCACGGCAGTTGAAATCGCTTGAGACTCATTATCCAATCCCCGATGACTCAATTGACTCAGAAGGACAAGCGGTTTGTGTGGGCTGAGCAATGCGAGAATGTGTTTCAATTGCTCAAGGAGAAACTGACTACTACACCTGTGTTGGCTCTGCCGTCCGGATCAGGTGGTTTCGTTGTTTGTTCTGATGCTTCACTCAATGGATTGGGCTGTGTTTTGATGCAGAATGGTCGAGTCATTGCGTACGCCTCACGGCAGTTGAAATCGCTTGAGACTCATTATCCAATCCATGATTTGGAGCTAGCAGTGGTGGTTTTTGAGTTGAAGATCTGGCGTCATTACCTGTATGGTGAGCAATTTGTGGTGTACTCAGACCACAAAAGTTTGCAGTATCTGTTTTCGCAGCCTGACTTGAATATGAGACAGCGTAGGTGGATGGAGTTGCTAAAGGACTTTGATTGCGAGATCAAGTATCAGCCTGGGAAATCGAACGTAGTGGACGATGCTTTGAGCAGGAAGGCTAGTGAGATGCTTGCTTCGTTGTATATCTCTAAGGAACAGGAGCATCTTAATACTACTGGTTGGAGATTCTACCCGGCTGAGGATTGTGTCGTGGTTTCTTCTTTCCAAGTGGAGCCACAGATTGTTTCGACTATTCGAGCAGCTCAAAGGACTGATCCTTCCATCCACGAGTTGAAGTTGAAGGTCATGGCTGGAGAACTTGAAAATTATTCTGTTTCTTCTGATGGTTGCTTGAGGTTTCGTGGCAGGCTGGTTGTGCCTAACCTCATTGATTTGAAGGAGGAGATCCTTTGGGAAGCGCACTGCAGTAGACACGATGTTCATCCTAGTGCACGGAAGATGTACCATGCGTTGAAGCCGCACTTCTGGTGGGCTTGCCTGAAGAGCGACGTTGCTGGGTTCGTTGCTCGTTGTTTGAACTGTCAGATGGTAAAGGCCGAGAGGATGAGAGCTGGTGGTTTGTTGCAGAGTTTGGAAGTGCCCCAATGGAATTGGGAGCATATAGCGATGGATTTCGTGACTCATCTGCCTCATACCAGCAGAGGATGCGATGCTATTTGGGTGGTTATCGACCGATTGTCGAAGTCTGCACATTTTATTCCCTACGGTATGACCTTTTCTTTGAAGAAAATGGCGAAACTGTACGTGGATTTTGTGGTTAGATTGCACGGTGTGCCTGTTTCGATCGTTTCAGACCGAGATCCAAGGTTTACTTTCAGGTTTTGGAAGAGTTTGCAAGCATCTCTAGGTACCAGATTGGCTATGAGTACCGCGTATCATCCCCAAACAGATAGCCAATCTGAGCGAACTATCCAGACGTTGGAGGATATGTTACGAGCTGTTGTGATGGATTTTGGTGGTAGCTGGCAAGACGCATTGTCTTTGGTGGAGTTTTCCTACAATAACAGCTATCAAGTGACGATTGGTATGGCGCCGTTTGAGGCTTTGTATGGCAGGAAGTGCAGATCGCCAATATGTTGGGAAGAAGTGGGGGAGAAGCAGCTATCTGCCCCAGACTTTGTGCAGCAAATGAAAGATCATGTGGATCTAATTCGACAGCGGATGAAAGCTGCCCAGGATCGCCAAGCCAGTTATGCGAATAGAAGGCGCCGACATCTAGAGTTTCAGGTTGGTCATCAGGTATTTCTTAAAGTTTCTCCGTTTCGTAGTGTTATGCGCTTTGGACACAAGATAAAGTTAGCCCCTCGTTACGTCGGACCGTATGAGATCGTTGAGAGGATTGGCCCGTTAGCGTATCGGCTGTTGTTGCCTCCGGAATATTCTTATCTACATGATGTCTTTCATGTTTCCATGTTGAGGAAGTACGAGCCAGATCCGTCTCATGTGCTTAGAACTGACGAGGTTGAGCTAGATCAGACGTTGAGTTATCAGAAATATCCCTTGCAGATCTTAGGCAGAAAAGAGAAACAATTGAGGAATAAAACCATTCTGTTGGTGATGGTGCAATGGAGCAAGCATGGTAGGGAAGATGCTACTTGGGAGCTGGAAGAAAAGATGCAGCGCGAGTGACCGCATCTGTTTGAATAGATGTTGTGTTAGATTCCCGAGTGTTGTAATTGTTGGTTGTAATTCTTTCCTAGTTGTTGTTATTTGCTTGCTCAGTTATCTTGAACTCTTGGCCATGTGTTGGGCGATTTTCTGTTTTGTTAACCTGTTGTTGAGTTGTATTTTTAGAATTGTTGTGTGATTTCGAGGATGAAATCCTTTTTAGTGGGGGAGAAATGTGAGACCTGAAATTTTAATATAAGATTTATTGTTGAATTAATCGGATTTTAGAGATTTCTGGTGGTTCAGATCTCTGTTTGAAGATTTCGTTTGCATTTTCGGGTCGGAAATCGCGTTTAGAACAATTCTGGAAGTTTTGATATTTTTGAGATTTCGAGTGAGAAATCTGTTTTTGAGGTCTGTTTTGTGTTTGCGTGAGATCTGTTCGAATTTCCTGGTGAAAGCTGGACGCTTGCTGTGCGTTGCGTTATTTTATCCAGCTGCTGGTTTAGGTGATCAGCTATCGACTGATATGATGATGTGTCCTATGCGACGTCGTTTGGTTAATTTGATGCGACACCGTTTTGTTTAGCGCTGTTTGAGAGAGTTGACTGCTGGTTGCGTTAACAGCAATGTCGACTGGTTTTGTCGGTGGAGTTGTTCTTGCTGCTGTCAGCTGGTGAGAAGCGTATATATATATTAGAAGACTTGGTCTTCGACTGGAATAAAATATTTCCATACTTAGCGATATTTTCTCCCGATTGTTGTTCTTCGCTTCGAACCCTAGAACACTGTTCACCGTAGCATTTCTCCGACAATTTCCGTCGTTTCCGGCCTTTGCTTTGAGCAAGACCGATGGCACTGCTCTTCTGGAGAGTTGCTCTTTCGATTGACACCATTCTCGGAGGCTATTGTTAGCTGGAAGTAAGATCACGAAGTTGTTTACTTCGGCAGTGTGCTCGCTGTTCAGGTAGCCTTTTGAATTAGCGATAAGATCTTACCTTAGAGCTTTGTTATGAGCTTCCCGTTGAGTAGAATTGTAGAGTAATAGCTGGTTGTAGTGTATAACTCCCAGCCGTGATTTCTGTGCCTGCGTCCCGTAAGATTTATGTTTTGTGCGCTGTGTGTTCAGCAGGTTGCGTATCAGATTTCTCGGGACCCTTGTTGTGGTAATCGTTGCACAGAATTAAGGTACGGATTTGGAGCTTGTGAATCAGCAGGTTTATAGCTTGAGTGAATTGTTGTTGCTGATATCGTGAGATGGTTGTGTATGTTTGCTGTTGTGGTTGCTGTTTTGCATATGAGTTATGCTAGTGTTGCATACACGCATTATCATCTCATTTCAGCTATTGCAACCATTGCTTCGTTTTTGTTGCTCTGTTTTCTTACCAGGATACGAGGGCGAGCGGTGATTTCGCACTCTCATCTCCCTGCTGGGATTTGTTAGCCCCATGTCCCTCGAGGGCTTGTTTGTTTTGTTGTCTGTGTTGTTTTCAGGGAATCCAGGTTTTACAGCTGGTCGTGGATTTAATCCAGCTGGAGGTGCCCCAGGAGGTGGTTAGAGTGTCCCAGTTATGTATAGTATTTATATGTACTGGTATCACCGCGGGTGGGATGTCTCGGGTGATGCTTAGGCTATTGCAGCTGGCTGATAGCCAGGGGATACCATTTTCTGTGCTGCCTTGTTGTTTGTTGTAGCCTTTGCTTGGTTGGTTTTGAAATCTGGATTGCTTTAAGTATTGTCGTATTTTAAATTATATTGTTTTAAACAGTCAGGCCAAAAGCGAAAATTTTTTACCCGCTTTTTAGTAGCTTCCGCTTGTGTTTGTGTGATTTTACTCTGTTGTGAGCACGAGGCCTGACATCTGATGACAGCAACTATTAGTTATCTGTTTATCATATTGCAACGTATCTGATTACCAATGTGCGAATCTTTCTGTTGACAGCAACTATCACTGATTCAATAACGAAGTCTGTTGGCAGATACAATCACTCTTAATGCACTTTCAACATTATGTATTTGGCCCGATAACCCGAATAAATGAACCGATAACTCAACTGTTCCAAACCCAAATCTGAACAACCCGATAACATCTCTGAAATATAAACTGATAACTGTTGTCAGCACCTATGATGTCCTTGAGATAGATTACTTGAATTTCATCGTTAAGTCCAATTATTTCTTATTTTTGTTATCACCAAAACTATAAATTTTATCCTAACAGTAGGATAGATTTGGTTGAGCTCGTAGCTCCCAATTCGTATTTTCTGTGCTACTGTCCCCGAGATTTTGTGCATTGTTTAGCAGGTTCTCGGATCTGTGTTGCTCGGGACTTCGTTGTTGTAATTATAGCTCAGAGTTGAGGTACGAATGTGAGCTTGTTTTACAGCGTTGGATTTGGCATGGATATGTGTAATTGCTTGTTGTTCCGTGGTGCAGTGTATGCTTAGTGTTTCTTGTTGTTATCTGTTGCATCTGCATTCACTCATGTATCATGTTGAGCTCAGATCTTGTTAGCCGTGCCTTGTTGTATTTGATCTGTGTGTACCAGGATGCCTGTTTCGGAGGCCGAGCGGGTAACTCCCGTCACCCTCATCTCCCTGCTGGGATATGTTAGCCACTATGAGCGGAGTGGATAGCTCCCACACCTCATGAGTTGGACAACAGCAGGTTGAGCTATGTTTTGCATCTGGTACCATGTGCTGAGACGAGTGGGTAGCTCTCATATACTCACACACCCCGTGGCCACCCTTTTCTCAGTGATCTGTTGATGTCATTGATTTGTTCTTGAGATTCCTTTGACTCCCTGCCTTTGGTTGTAGCCTCATCTCATGCATAGCATTGCATATTATCTGTTTGTGTCTTATGCTGTTTTTCAGTTGCTATCCGTACTGGGGTTCGACCCCGTGTCCCTTTGGGCTGGTGTTTGTTTGCCAGTGTATGTTTTCAGGTTACCATGGTTTCACCGCTGGTCGTGGAATTGATCCAGCTGGTAGTGCCACGGGAGGTGGATAGAGTGTCCCAGATATATATAGTAGATGCATATGATATTTTTGTTATATTGTGTTATATCTATGTTGAGCGAGAGACTCATCGCTCTATTTATTTGGGAGTCACTCTATATTTGTATGTTTGAAGAGATGTAGTTGGGTTTTAAGCGTTGTAAAACCTGTATTTTGAGTATTGCAGTAATTTAAATTATGTTATTTTTCCGTCAGGCCAAAAGCGAAAATTTTAACCACTATTTTATTGCTTCCGCTATTGTTTATTGCGTGGTTTAACTCTGAGTTGAGCACGATGTCTGACACAACCGAACCAATCGGTCCAGCCGAACCAGCCAGCCCATGCAAAACCCTAAACCTAACCCACACGAACGCCGCACACCACATGCGACACGCCACCTTTCCACTATCGGCCCTCCTTCTCCGGCCTCCCATGGTCGGAGCCCCGCCGACTGGACCACCCCCAGGTCCGGACGGCTCCCCTTGCACGCGCGAAGGGTGAGAAGGAGACGGCTCACCCACACGCGACACGCCGTGCGGCTTCACGTCCAGCCATAATTCGACCGATCTAGCCATGTCTAGCCCTCCTATCCTAATCTATGGACCATCATAAACCTCCTAGATGCGAGCCATAGTCCCATGAACAGCCCTTGGCCAAAGCATCACAAGAAAAATTCGAAACAAGCGTTAGAAATCGAGATGCATGCGTGATCCGTAAACACCAACCATAGATCTCATAATTCACATGCAAACATGCAATAATTCATTGAAACAGTTTAATATAGCTTAAATGATGAGAAAAATGATAGATATTACATGCCTTCCGTGGAGAGAAAGAAGATCTGCGAGTTAACGACGTGTAGGACGCGAGATCGGGACAAGACCGCCTTGGATCACCAAAATTTGAAGAAAAAATCGATGGGGTTGCTTGAAGAAGCAGGGGACGGCTATGGAGAGGATGAGTGGAGGCTAGGTTACACAAAATTTAGGTTTGAAATAATGACTGGTGACAAAAATGACCCCTCATGTTTAATTAAGAAAATTAAATGGAGTTTTATAATCCTAACCCTCCACTAAATTGAAATGTTAATTAAAAAATTAAACATGGCTTGAAAATCTCTAATTTTCGTAATCCAAGACCTCCCCATTAAAATGCAATAAATTCCATTAAAACAGCCCGTATAGACGAAAAACGGGTTCCCCTAAAAAATAAACATAAAACCCCAATTTTCGGAAATTGCTGCTTAAAAATAATAAATTCGCTCTTAAAAATCCAAGGGCTTAAAAATCTCAAATAATTTTCATCTCGGTCGTCCCTAGTCTCTTCCACACGTCCGGAACTCAAATAGACTAAAAACATACATGCATGTCATGCAACATTACAATCATCAATAAATCATATAAAATAGCAAATAATTTTCTAAAATACTTTTTCCCCTAGTCATGCACTCATTTCTACATAATTAGGATTTCTAGGCATTGCAACTCTCCCCCCCCCCTAAAAGGAATTTCGTCCCCGAAATTAAGTACGTACCAAAAAGAGGGTAGCGCGTCCATATATCGGCCTCACTCTCCAAGGTAGCCTCATCCTGATTGATTCTGTCACCGGTTTTTTACCATCGGAATATTCCACGCTCTAAGTCTGCGATCCTCTCGAGCCAAAATCTGTACGGGTTGCTCCTCGAATGATAAATATGGCGCTAACTGGGGTGGTTCAAAATCCAACACGTGCGATGGGTTCAAAACATACTTTCGGAGCATCGAGATATGGAATACATTATGAACCGTTGACAGGCTGGGTGGTAACGCTATTCGATATGCCAAGGCACCAACCCTCTCCAAAATCTCGAAGGGCCCAATAAACCTCGGGCTGAGCTTGCCCCTCCTTCCAAAGCGCATCACGCCCTTCATGGGCGATATCCTCACAAACACGTGATCCCAAACAGCCAACTCCAGATATCGTCGTCTTTGATCGGCATAAATCTTCTGACGACTCTGGGCTATCCTTATCCGATCCCATATCCTCGTCACTATATCCGCTGTCTGCTGCACTAGCTCTGGCCTAGTCATCACTCTCTCACCAACCTCGTCCCAGTGCATGGGAGATCGACATCTCCTCCCGTACAGAGCCTCATATGGAGCCATCCCAATCGATACCTGAAAGCTGTTGTTGTACGTGAACTCTACCAGAGGCAATCTCGAGTCCCACGTACCCTGGAAATCTATCACACAGGCTCTCAGCAGATCCTCCAGAATCTGGATGACTCTCTCCGACTGACCATCCGTCTGCGGGTGAAACGCCATGCTGAACGACAACCTAGTCCCCAAGGCGGCGTGGAAGCTCCTCCAAAACGCAGATGTAAACCTAGTGTCCCTGTCTGACACTATAGAGACCGGTATGCCATACATCCTGAAAATCTCTCTGATATATAGCTCCGCATACTGCGTCAAGGTGAAAGTAGCCTTCATCGGTAAGAAATGCGCTGACTTGGTGAGCCTGTCCACAATCACCCATATCGCCGTGTAACCCCTGGGACTCCTGGGTAACCCAACCACGAAATCCATCGTAATATTCTCCCACTTCCACTCGGAATAGGGAGTGGCTGCAATAACCCTGCCGGTCGCTGGTGCTCTGCCTTGACCTGTTGACAAGTCAAGCACTCGGATACGAATCTCTTGATATCCTTCTTCATCACCGGCCACCAATACAGTGTCTGTAAATCTCTGTACATCTTCGTACTCCCTGGGTGGATGGAGTACGTTGATGCATGAGCCTCTGTTAGGATCTCATCTCTCAGCTGACCAGAACTCGGCACCCACATACGGCCTTTGAAACGAACGATCTCATCCTTAACTGTATACAGACCTCGCCCACTGGCTCATCTCGCTGTCTCCACTGCTGTAACTGCTCATTAGAGGCATGCCCATCTCTAATCCGCTCTCGAAGAGTCTGCTGAACTGTGAGCGTTGCGGTTCACAGCCTCCAGAATAGAACTCCAACCCAAACCTCTGTATCTCAGTCTGTAGTGGCCTCTCAACTAACAAACATGCCACAACTGCAGTCTTCCGTCTCAAAGCGTCTGCCACCACATTAGCTTTGCTCGGATGGTAGCTGATGTCACAGTCATAGTCCTTCACCAACTCTAGCCATGTACGCTGCCTCATGTTCAGCTCCTTCTGGGTGAAGAAGTACTTGAGGCTCTTGTGTTCGTTGAAAATCTTACACTTCTCACCGTACAAGTAGTGTCTCCTACTCTTTAGAGCGAACACTACTGCTGTAAGCTCCAGATCGTGCATCGGAAAGTTTTGCTCATAACTCTTCAACTTCCTCAACGCATAAGCGATAACCTTGCCTCCCTGCATCATAACTGCACCTAACCCTCTCAGGGAAGCATCCATGTACACTACAAACTCCTCATGATCCACCGGCATCGCTAACACTGGCGCTGAAGCTGCTCAAAGCTCCTCTGACTCTCAGGACTCCACAAATATTTCACATTCTTCTTGGTCAGGGCTATCAAGGGCATTGAAATCGAAGAGAAGCCCTTGATAAACTTGCGGTAGTATCCTGCTAACCCCAAAAAACTACGAATCTCTGCTGCATTCTTTGGAATCCCCCAGTTATGCACTGCCTCCACCTTCAATGGGTCGACTGAAATCCCATCTCTCGACACGATATGCCCCAAGAACGCCATATGCTCAAGTCAAAACTCGCACTTGCTGAACTTGTCATACAACTTGTGATCTCTCAACATCTGCAAAGCCGTCTGCAATTGTTGTCTATGCTCCTCTAAGCTCCTCGAATAGACCAGGATCTCATAGATGAAAACAATGATGAACTGGTCTAAGTACTGTCTGAAGACCCTGTTCATCAAATCCATGAAAATCGTTGGGGCATTTGTCAGGCCAAACGGCATCACCAAGAACTCATAGTGGCCGTAACGTGTCCGAAATGCAGTCTTGGACACGTCCTCCTCTCTAACTCTCAACTGATGGTAGCCAGACCTCAAATCAATCTTCAAAAAAACCGAAGCTCCTTGCAGCTGATCAAACAAATCCTGTATTCTCGGGAGTGGGTACTTATTCTTCACTGTAACTCTATTCAGCTCCTGGTAATCAATGCACAACCTCATACTGCCGTCCTTCTTCTTCACAAACAGAACTGGCACGCCCCATGGAGAAAAGCTAGGGCGTATGAACCCCTTGTCGAACAACCCCTGAATCTGATCCTTCAGCTCCTTCATCTCGATAGGAGCCAAACGATATGGTGCCTTAGAGAGGCACTGCACCTGGCATCAGCTCGATCGAAAACTCCACCTCTCGCTCTGGTGGAACTCCCACAACATCATCAGGGAATACATCTGCAAAATCCCTGACTACCTTAACATCAGACAGTGAAGGGCCTGCTGAATCTCCTGAATCGGTAACGCCAGCCAGGAATGCTTGACATCCAAGCTCAACTAGCTTCCTGCCCTGTAGAAACGATATGAATCTGGGCTTCCGCGGTCTCCTTGCTGCCTCAAATAAGAAGGTCTCCTGCCCTGGCGGCCTGATAGTCACTGACCTCCGCTGGAAATCGATTACCGCTCCAAACTCCATCAACCAATCCATACCCAAGATGAGGTCGAATCCTGACATCGGCAAAACGACCAAGTCTGCTCTGACCGCATGATTCTAGAACAACATCGTCAATCCCTGCACAACGCTGGTCGTCGTCAACTCCTCTCCTGACAGAACCATCACAGCGAGAGCTACTCCCAAGCTCTCCGGAATAATACCCATCCTCTGTGTGAACGCACTCTAAATAAACGAGTGGGTCGTCCCTGAGTCTAGCAAGGAAAGGGTAGTGACACCTAGCACATGAATCTCACCTGGAACAGAAACGTCACACATGTACGCGTTTACGATCAAACTAGATCTCCAAAAAGCAGTTTAGATGCCTAAGACATTTCTAAGTTCGCTAGTCCTATCGTCTAAGTTCTCAAGGAAAGTTCTAGAAGATCACAGTTCTTACTTATATGAACTTATCAACTAAGGCAAAGAACTTCCTAGCAGTGCTCTACTTAGCCTGAAATTTTAAAACACCCAAGTACCAACACGTCAAATCACGGAAACGACGGAATTTATAAAGTAGAATACCTGTGAGTAATGTCATGTCCGGATCTGTAGCCTCTGCCTGCATCACAAAAACACGACCTGTGGCCAGTCTCCTCTTAGGTCAATCCCTAGAAATATGCCCTGGATCCCTGTAGTGGTAGCACCTGCCTGATCCAGCCATGCAGGGTCCCAAATGCTGCTTACTGCACTCCTTGCAGATCGGGTACCCTCCAGGTCTAGGGGCGCTAGCCCCTGCTGATGCGGCCTCTGTTGGCCCCGAGGTCTCTGCTACTGTGACCCCTGAGGAGTTGGGCCCTTAGGAGGCCCCTGAAATGGTCTCTTCGCTGGCTGCTGCGAATGCTGTTCTCTAACTGGTTGCTGCAACTACCACTTCCTCTGAAAGTCATCCCTCATGTCCTTCCGGCCTCTCTCGGTCCGGTACTCCCTGTTCACCACTGCCATGTAAATAGCCACGTCCGCATATTGACATCGTGGAGGATGTCTGGTTGCAGTCCAACAGTAAACTGTAGCAACTTCTCGCTCTCCACAGTCATGATCGAGGGCACAAAGTGACACCCCCGCTCGAACTGCCGCACATACTCGGCCATAGATTCGTCACCGTGGAGGAGACTCATAAACTCCCTGATGAGCTGGCTCCGGGCGTCAGCAGTGAAATACTTCTCAAATAGTACAACCTTGAATCTTTCCCAAATCAGGCTCTCTAGAAATAGACCAACCACTGGGCTCTCCCACCAAAGAGCAGCATCTCCTTTCATCATGAAGATAGCACAACGGACCTTGTCAGCATCCGGGAGACCCATATAAGCAAAGATGGTCTCCAAAGATCGGATCCACTCCTCAGCAACGAGTGGGTCCGTGGTACTGGCGAACTCCTTAGGTCCCTGCTTGTGGAACCTCACAGCAACGTCCTCCTCGTGCGACTACCCCGGTCGCTCCGACTGTCCTCCAAAAGCCTGGTAATCCCGGCTAGCATATCCACACTATCCCTCTCGTAGGGTGTCAACTGAGGAGGTGGGGGAGGAGGAGGAGGCGTAGCATCATCCTGCTGGCTTCCGAACTCCACGCAGCAGGCTAGTACCCCACCAGGACCACCGCTCTGATACCAACTGAAACGAACCAAACTCTAGAAAATTTTATTTTTTTAAAAATCATGTGCGGAATAAATAAACTAAAACGTATGGCTCATTCACTTTAAACATTTCTCAACATTACTTTAAACATAATAAATGAATATTTGAAAACATAAATCATCCATACTGTTTAAAAGACCAGATTAGGTAAAAAGTTGCGGAACTGAACAGGCTAAATGAAATATCTGAAAACGAATCATGACATAAGTAAAGACGTCAGAGTGGCCACGGGGTACAGCTGCAGCGGGCGCTTAGAGGTCCTCACCGCCAGTAGGGATACACTCATCAGCAGTCTCACCTGCACCATTTAAACCTAGTGAGCGTAAAGGCCCAGCATGCTCTATCTTTTAAATATCAAAGTACGTATAATAAAACCACATGAAAGCACATACGCATACTAAAATAACATTAAAACATGTATGCATGGATCATAAAACATGGTTCGTAACGTATCATAACATATCATAATCATATGGCATACATAAAAGGCATGACGTAACGTAACATAAAACGTATGAGTCGTATCTGTGAAATGTGAGCTGGCGTATGATTGATCAATCGAAAGAACCAACGTATGTGGCGATGCGGTTCACCCGATCTTACCTCGGGATCCCACACACCTCTATGCCACTTCACCATGTCTAACATTAAAACATGTATGCATGGATCATAAAACATGGTTCGTAACGTATCATAACATATCATAATCATATGGCATACATAAAAGGCATGACGTAACGTAACATAAAACGTATGAGTCGTATCTGTGAAATGTGAGCTGGCGTATGATTGATCAATCGAAAGAACCAACGTATGTGGCGATGCGGTTCACCCGATCTTACCTCGGGATCCCACACACCTCTATGCCACTTCACCATGTCGTGATCACATGGATCCATAGGCTCGTAATACATTAAAACAGGGGATCTTCGGGCCCGGTATCCCGACTAGCTCCCATCATTAAACTTGCCACAAGTCACTTCAATCCCTAGGGTTTTATTTAAATAAATGCCTTTAACGTTTCATAAAATCTAGTGATACGTGCATTTCATAAAACAATGTAATTTAAAAGCTTAGCTAGTCAATATATATTTAATTCCTTCATTTAAAACGTTATCATACATAGAATACTACATATATAATTAAATATATATTCACGGGCTCCTAGGTTTTCTACTCCGCTCAATGACTGGTTCAGGTGTCTGGCCTACTACTTCTAAGCCCATAAAAAACATAGAATTAACTTAAAATTTAAACTTGGCCTTATACATGACTTGGCCCATAACTTTAAAATTAACCTTTAAAATTTTTAAAATACTCCATCCTTTACTAAGTCAACCATTTTTTAAAATTTGACTAAATAAAGACTCATTGATCAATTTTGACTAAATAAAATTCCAAAGACCACAATTTTGACTTTAAAACTTAAAAATAAAATATTAGGTCCAACAATAATTAAAAGTTTGACTAAATATTTGACTTTAAAACATTTGATCAAAAATTTTAAAATTGGACCCTCTTTGAAATTAAAATAACCGGTCCGGAACTAAATTAAGTTGTACCAAACATAAAACATTTTGACTCGACCCTCGACTAACCCACCCGGTCCAACTGAACCAACCGATCCAGCCGAACCGGCTGGCCCATGCAAAACCCTAAACCTAACCCACACGCACGCCGCACACCACATGCGACACGCCACCTTTCAACTATCGGCCCTCCTGCTCCGGCCGCCCATGGCCGGAGCCCCGTTGGCTGAACCAACCCAAGGTCCGGACGGTTCTCCTGGCCCCAGCCGCGAGCTACACTGCACGCGCGAAGGGTGAGAAGGAGACGGCTCACCCACACGCGACACGCCGTGCGGCTTCACGTCCAGCCATAATTCGACCGATCTAGCCATGTCTAGCCCTCCTATCCTAATCTATGGACCATCATAAACCTCCTAGATGCGAGCCATAGTCCCATGAACAGCCCTTGGCCAAAGCATCACAAGAAAAATTCGAAACAAGCGTTAGAATTTGAGATGCATGCGTGATCCGTAAACACCAACCATAGATCTCATAAATTCACATGAAAACATGCAATAATTTATTAAAACGGTTTAATATAGCTTAAATGGTGAGTAAAAGGATAGATGTTACATGTCTTTCATGGAGAAAAAGAATATCTGCGAGTTAACGACGTGTATGACGCGAGATCGGGAAAAGTCCGCCTCGGATCACCAAATTTTTGAAGAAAAAATCGATTGGGTTTCTTGAAGAAGGAGGGGACGACTATGGAGATGATGAGTGGAATCTATGTTACACAAAATTTAGGTTTGAAATAATACGTGGTGACAAAAATGACCCCTCATGTTTAATTAAGAAAATTAAATGGAGTTTCATAATCCTAACCCTCCACTAATTTTAAATATTAATTAAAACTTTAAAAATTGCTTTAAAATCTCTAAGTTTCATAATACAAGGCCTCCAAATTTTTAAAATGCAATAAAGTCCACTAAAACATCTCGTATAGACGAAAAACGGGTTTCCCAAAAAAATAATCATAAAAATCCCAATTTTCGGAAATTGCTGCTTAAAAATAATAAATTCGCTCTTAAATATCTAGGGCTTAAAAATCTCAAAAAAATTTCATCTCGGTCATCCCTAGTCTCGTTCACGCGTCCGGAATTCAAAGAAACTAAAAACATACATGCATGTCATGCAACATTAAAATCATCAATAAATCGCATAAAATAGCAAATAATTTTCTAAAATACTTTTCCTCCTATTCATGCACTCATTTCTACGTAATTGGGATTTCTAGGCGTTACAAGGTAATTCTTCTTGTGCACGTTCAGCTGTCTAGAGGCATAAGTAATAACCCAGTCATTCTGTATCAATAAGGTGCCTAGGCCTAGCTTAGACACGTCAGTGTAGATCACAAAATCACCTTTCCCTGATGGCATAGCTAAGACAAGCATGGATATGAGAGCTTGCTACAAAATGTCGAAATTGTGCTGACATTGTGGGCTCCAGATGTACTTGGCATTGTTTTTCGTCAGCGCAGTCAAGGGCACTGCAATGGAGGAAAAGCCCTTGATGAAATTTCGATAGTATCCTGCCAAGCCTAAAAAACTGTTGATCTCGAATGCATTCCTCGGCACTTCCCACTATCTAATTTCTTCCACCTTAGACGGATCAACTTCCACCCCTCTGCTAAAAATAATATGACAAATGAAAGTCACTCTCTCCAACCAGAATTCGCACTTGCTGACTTTCGCTCCCACAGAACTCTCAAAACTTCCGCAGATTTTGACCATGCTCCTCGAATAAATAAGTATGTCATCAATGAAGACGATTCCAAACTGATCAAGATACGGCTGAAATACTCGGTTCATGAGATCCATGAAGAACTCTGGAGCATTAGTCAATCTGAAGGGCATCGCCAAGAACTCGTAATGACCATAGTGCATCCTTAAAGCCGTCCTATGCACATCAGACTCCCTCACTCTCAATTTATGGTAGCCAGATCGGAGGTCTATATTTGAGAAAATTGAAGCTCCCAGCAACTAGTTGAATAAATCCTACTCGAAGCAATGGGTACTTTTTCTTGACGCTCACTGCGTTCAAATCCCTGTAATCAATGCAGAGTTGCATGTTGCCATCCTTCTTTTTCACAAACAGAACAGGTCCACCCCAAGGAGACACAGTCGGATGAATAAACCCTTAACCGGCAACTCCTAGATCTATTCCTTCAGCTCCTTCATCTCGATAGGCGCAAGACGATATGGTGCCTTAGATCAGCACAGTACCTGGCAGCAACTCGATAAAAAATTCCACCTCTCACTCCAGTGGAACTCCTGCAATATTTTTGGGGGATACATCGGCATACTCTCGTGCAATATTCACGTCTGATAGCGGCGGACCCTCCGATAATGAAGTCACCGTAATGCTAGCTAAGAACGATATACAGCCATTGTGGATTAGCCTCCTTGCTGTAAGAAAGAGATAAGTCGAGGCTTCCTCCTTCCTCATGCTGCCATGAAAACAAATTATTCCCTTCTAGGGATCTAAGCCGCACTGTCCTGTCCTGGAAATCAATTACTGTCTGGTATCCCGACAATCAGTCCATCCCAAGAATGATATCAAACATCGGCATCAAAAACACGATCATATCTGCAAATATTGTACATCCATGCAGCACCATCTCGAGATTCCGGATGATGCTGATTGTACACAAATACTCTCCAGATGGGATCGTCACTAGTAAATGCTCCGTCAAACTCTCCCGAGCAATACCCATCCGTCGCCCGAACTTCTCAGAAGGAGTGCATCGCTCCTGAATATGCGCTCCTGAATCAAATAAGGTGCTGATGGCTACTCTTATACAACTACACTACCTGCAATAGATATAGCGCATTCATAGTACAATAATCACACTATTCATAATTCATGCTCATATCCTATTCAAGAAGTATCACAGGTTTACTATCTCAAATTCTCAAAATTCGATATTGGAACGCAAGGGTGACCTGTGATCAGTGTGGTGTCCGGGTCAGTCTCCTCTGCCTGCATCACATATACTCTCCCTGTAGCAGGCTGCCTCAACTGCATACATTGGAAGGACAGGTGGCCCGGCTGCTTGCACTTGAAACAGACTCCAGCTCCCATTAAGCACTTCCCAGCATTCTGGCTCCGCAAGGCTAGCAAATGGTTTCTCTGGTTGCATCCTAGGCTTTGGAGCCTGCTGACTTTGCAACCTCACTGATGGCGCTGGCCTTGCCGCTGGCATCGTTGTCCCTAATGAGTCAAACCTTTAACTAGTGCCTAAAGGAATAACTTCTCAAATAAATTTGTACTAACGCTAGCCTTGCGGTCTCGGTGGCCCAGTGAACGGCCTCTTGTCCTGCGACTGATGACGAGGTTGAGGCTGGAATGGCCTCTTCCTCTGTGCCTCCATTTATATGTCCTTCATTGTGTTAGGATCTTAAAAGAAGCTCGGGAGTTTAGAGGGGGGGTGAATGATCTCCTTTGCTAATTTTGCTTAAAAACTGATTTAAAAATATTTTACAGCTCGTAGCTAACCTCTAAGCCGAGTTACCAGCTTGAAGGGTTCTCAGTGATAAGCTGTTTTCTCGTGTAATAAGATGTTTTATGCGGAAAGAACACAATTCAACAGTGAACAGTTAAATGCGTAAATGTAAAAGATAGAGTCAAGAGTTTGTTTCTGGAAGCTCGGAATTATTCTCCTACGTCTCCCCTTCTTCCTCAACAAGAAGGATATCCACTAGAAGATTTGATCTATACAACTCCTTGTACAAACCCGATCCGACAGGCAGAAGCTGCCAGAACTCCTAGTAATCAACCAACGAACACAGACCCATGATCTGGTTTTCAAATACAACGAATACAGCTCTAAGTTATTTGCTATTCTAGCACTCGACACTCTCTGTGTATGATTTTACAGTGAAAACTTGACACTCCAGAGTGTGTACAGATGTTTTGTGACACAAGAAATGATAGGAACAGTCTGTGTGTATGTGTCACTAGCTGTGAGGTGGTTCAAGAAAATGAACTCTGTTTTCGCTCTTCGTGGATTCAACAGTTCTATTGTTGATGAACTCTGTTTTTCGCTCTTCGTTGATTCAACAGTTTGATCGTTGTTTTGCATTAGGTTACTTCTGCTTAACTGCTTCTCCAATTTATACCCTTTGGATACAAAGGTAATAAATGTTACCACTAGAAACGTCGTATGTTTCCAAAGTGAAATTCATGCGGCGTCTTAAATGCTTGTACTATGTACGTACGTCTTCATTTAATGCATTTTCTCTTTTAACATACGCTGCGTCGTCTTCAGTTCAAACCAAATCTCTATATATTTGTAATTAGCTTAAAGTAGTTCCAACGAATATAAATTAATACAGAAGTTCAAACACTTCAAATCAATCTATACGAAACCTCAACGTAATTTGAAATCCATTTTGATAAGTTTTCCTCACTTAGATGGTTTCTCGGTCTGGTTGTTGTATAGAACTTCTCTAATCTGGTCTATGCTGATTGATTCCAATCGGCTCAAACCTGATCTTCTCAACTCTTTGTTCTGTGCTAATCCAGATTCAACTTTGCTCATTTCATCTGTAATCCAATAGCGTCTGTAGAATGACTCTGCTCCGAGATGGTTGTTCAAACTAGTCTCCTAGCTGGTCTGATATACCATTTCGCTCTGAGCTGTTTCACAACTGTCAAAACAAACTGTCCTATCTGCTCTTCTAAACTGATGTAATTTCATTCTATTTCTATTTTTCCGAGCTTAACTTTTCTGAGCTGGTTTGTCCTTAATCAGCTTAGCTACGAACTAAACATCTCTGGGTTGGTTTGACCTTAACTAGCCTATCTAAAGCCTCTGAGCTGGTTTGACCTTCACCAGCTTAGCTCTGTCTAGCTTAGCTATGATCTGGTTTCTACAATCAACGATGTACGCTTCGTCTTGAACTGGTTGATCCATATCTGAGCTGATTAATCTCTTTTATTTGTATTCACCAAAACATATGAAATTAACTCCAACACAGTGTATGCTCTAACCTAAAGGCCTCCTCAAGGCGGCAGCGTAGTCTATAGGATCCGCCATCAATACGTCCCTACGAATGATGGGGCTGAGGCCATCCAGGAAATTTTTTAACTTCTCTGTAGGGTCATTGGCGATGAGGGTCGAGAAGTGGCAACCCCTGTCAAACTTCTTGACATACTCTGTAACCATCATGTCTCCATATCGGAGATTCCTGAACTCCCGCTTCAACTTGTACGTCAGGGTTGAAGTACTTGTAGTAGAACAGCTTCTTAAATCATCCCGTGATTCCAGAGCCACGGGCTTCTCTGATCCCTAGCACCAGAGGACAGTATCCTCCTTCAGTTGAAAAAGCTGACCTGCACAGCTTCATCCAATACCATGTACCTGAAGATAGTCTCCAGAGATCTGACTCATTCCTCAGCAACGAATGGATCTGTGGAGCCCGAGAACTAAGGAGGCCCCATCTTCCTAAACTTCTCGTACGACAAATATGTCCTCCCTGTTTGTGAAGGGTCGAAATTTTTTGTCTCAGCAGCTGGGCAAGTCCCGCTATAACCTGCTCACTAGAACGCAGAGGTGGTGGCGATGGTGGAGTCACTTGGCATCTGGGATGCATCTGGGGGTTTGTGTAAAGAAAATTCACTACTTAATTTCAACATGTTTCAGCTAAAACAGGATAATACATATATGCAGTCTCATAAATTAAATAACTCAATCCTCTGAAATAATTAACGTCAAATATTAGTTCTAGAAACTAACATTTAATGCATACAAACACTAAGACTTATAAACTTCGAGGCGAGACTCCTTGAGTTTCCTGCAATCAGCTATAGGCACAACCCAAACCAGAACCTTACTCTGATACCAGCTTGAAACGTCTGCGCTCACATTTTCTAATAAAATATATGCGGGAGAAATTTTGTTTTTTTGTCATAATGAAATAATAACTTAAGCAAAATCTCACAATATAATACAAGTATATAAAACTTCTGGATGTTTAAAAGATTTATAGCGTTAAAGCATCAAATAAAATTTCAACATCTTTAAAAATCTCCAAATAAAGCGACACTCATAAATTTTACGCTTCTAATCTCAAGAAAATTCCCATCCCAACATGTTTAAATCAACTCAAACATACTTAAATTGTTTAATCAACTCATGCTGGAAAACAGAATACTCATTTAGAAATTTTGCGAAAAACGTGAGGTCGCTGGGTCATGTGTCACGCGGGACTGCTATCCACTCAAGGGTACTGCCCCTCGATCTCAGCCTCAGTATCATCTGTACCAATCAACTTAATGAGTGCAAAGACTCAACAAGTAAAAACTTAGATAACAAGTACTAAATTATACAATTACATGCATCAACATAATTATACTCAAATAAGTTTTCTTAAAAATTAAATGCATAAAAATGTGATCATCCTTGAAATTCATGCATATGAAATAGCTTGCCAAAAGTTCTCTTGTGAACTCCGTTTCCCGACTGTGGTCCCTCAACCTCGAATTGGTTGATCAAGCTAAATAAATACCATGGTACTAGGTTGGAAAGGCATCCTAATACTTTTCTAGAACCCAGTCATGTCAAGTGTAAAGGCAGACCAGTAATTGTCTGAAGCTCATTACGTGTCAATTTGATATGGCCAAATGAGAAGTCTCTCGGTCACCATATCCGTCATAAATAACCACCGCCAAGTCTCATCATTCAAAAATATTTTTCCTCACCTCAAACCTCAATCAAAGCTTGCCTCAAAACATCAACGTTTTTCCTCCGCATCAAAATTTTCATAAAATCTCGTACGTCATAAAATTCATAAAAAATTTCTAAAACATCTCCTTTAAAGCTTAAAAATGTCAAAATAACATTTCATGATAGTGAGCTGCTCCTAGGACCCAAAACCCAACTTGAAAATTTCTGCCCCGACGAGACGCAGTTTGAGCGACTAAACCGTAAAATTCATACAAAACCCATTCTCGACCAAATCATTCCTCGTCTAGACCCACATGAACCAAACCCATCCATTATTCCCAACTCGACCAATCCGACGTCTGCAAGCCTACTGCTCGTGCGCAGATTGCAACCCAGCATAGGTTAAGACAACAGCTCGTAAACAGACCTTTCCCTTGCCTCACAGATGCGATCCATTACTAACACAGACCATGGACAACCCATAGACTCTATCCTAGCCAACCTAGACTGAACCAAGGACAACAAGACCTTACCCTAGCCTAAACGCACCCATATCTCCTATATCATGCAAGGGCCAAAACATGGCTAGGCAAGCCTAAGCCGACTCGATACCTGGCCCTTCTATGACACCAACAGCCCTTGACCTATGCTATAAATTGAACCATTGACTTGTCCATCCCTATCCCTCACTAGAAATGTTCAAACCTTGGCCCTAACCTTCTCGACTCCACCATATCCATCGACTCTTTCCCCTTCTAAGGTCCCAGGAAGCCCTTGTCATGATAAGTCAGAGGAAAACACGTCTTTTTAACATCATGCATATACGAAATCATTGAAATATATACATCAATATGACCATTCAATGATATGAATGAAGGGTTCATTCAAGGAAGATTTTTCACTTGCCTCTTCTTGGATAACTTACTACCAATACTTATAGGCTTCAGGGAGAGGGAAAACACCAGGATTTTCTTCATAATTATGTTGAATCTATTTTTATACATTAGAATCTTAATTTTGATTAACATAAAACCTGTTATTATCTGACTAAAAATTTAAGATTGATGTGCAGTCCCCGAGCAGCGTAGAAGTTATGCAAGCTGGTTAAGGATAAATCAGCTCAGATATAAGAAGACCAGATCAGGGACGTAAGTCAAGCTGGATGCTTATGAGAGATGGGTTTATTGTGGAAGATGAAGATGAAGATGGAGATGAGGAAGAATCTGTGAGAAGTTTGACGAGCTCGAGGTGAACCCTGAAGAAGAAGAAGAAAAAAAATACAAAAGCAGGGGGTACTCAATCAGTCTCCATAAGTCCAAGCTGGATAAATACTGAAGCAGATCAGATTGGACGAGAGCTGCATGCTATTATGGAGATATCAAAACTAGAGCAGTGAGGGGACGCCCAAGCTGGTGCGGCAGAAGACATCTAAGCTTGAACAGTGAGGGGACACCCAAGATGGTACAACAAATGAAAAGCAGCTCAGGAGATTAACAGCTCGAATCGATGATCAAGCGCAAATTAAAGATCCAGTGAAAGCTGAATCAGAGCAGATGTGATCCAAAGAAGAAGGGATATAATCACTGGTGCAAGATATGTCCAGTACAAAGGATCACATGTTGTTAGATACCAAAGGAATAGTGGAGGAAGATTGCTGTAGTGAAAGAAAAAACCAGCTGGGAAGGAAACCAGCTGGGAACAAGCTCAGAGCCCAAAAATGTTCAAGAGCAGACAAGAGCTGGAAAGAACAGAACAAGAGCAGCTATGTACAAGAGCGGTACACGGGCAGATAAGAAGTGCATCTTAGAGAAGAAGCACATATCAGCTCAAGAGAAGCTTAGAGATCAGCTAAGAGAGACCAGCTGGGAGGACACCATCTTGTAGACCAGATCAGAAGCCTTGTGCTAGATCAGATAAATTAGTTTAATCTCAGAATACTATAAAAAAAAAACTAATTTTTCTGATCGAGATACAAGCTCGAAGTCAGCAAAGGCTGAAAGTGCAGAAAAGAAGAGAGCCCAAGTCAAATAAAGCCTGCAACGCATGTAATGCTAAAGGACACAAGGTACAACTTTGTCAGAAGCCTTTACAATGGCTACAAAGTTGTGTCCAACGGATATAACAGATCAGAGGCTATATATCAAGAGGAGCAGCACAAATTGAAGATGAGAGAAGATCAGAGCAAATGCAAGATGAGAGAAGATCAGGTCAAATGCAAGATGAGAGGAGCTCTTGACGAGAATAATAGAGAAAAACATAAAACCAAGAGCGGTTCTTAGTCGAAAGCTTGCACACTTTGGTGGCAGATGATTTGCAAGCTGTTTTCGTGCCCAGGTGTGAGCTGGTGCAGAAACCGTGAGCTTCGAAGAGTTATCTTATTCGACAGCACAACCCTGGGAAGACATCGAGATACCAGCTTGAAGAAAAGCACTTTCCAGTGTATGAGCGTACAATAGAGAGAGTGAGCGAATACTGTAAAACTCTCACACACGATTCACTCGCAGATTCCTATAAAGAACTGATTAGGTTCTGTGGGTGAATCAAAACAACAATATATTCATCTCCATTGTAGTTTTTGGACAGAGACGTTAAACAAGTTTTGTGCTCTTTCTCACTAAAACGCAAAATAAGTGTTGTTAGACACACAGCTTGCGAGCTGGTGTGCATTGGTGGCTAGGAGTTCTTACAGCTTGGGGGCTGTCGGATCGGGTTGCAGCAGAAGATGTTGTAATCAAATCTTCTAGTGGATCCTTCCCGTGCGGAAAAATGGGAGACGTAGGGGGTTCTGCTCCGAACTTCCATAAACAAATTGCAGAGTATTTCTTTACAGCTTTCTGCATTTAACATTCATGCATTGCTTATCTTAAAACTGTGTTTAAGATCTGTTAATAAGCTTCCGATTTTCATAGGATAGTTCAGATGTTTTCGAATACTTTAATCTTATTTTATCTATCTCTCTGTGCACAAAACTTTGAAGAACACTGAGCTATTGCAGCTCAAGTTTTAAGTAACCCGATTGCACACGAACTGGACCAGCTCGCTGAGCTCCTGGTCCAGTTGAGGCACGATCTGGTTTCCCTATTTACGTGTTGTCCTTATCAAATAATTTTAAAAACACGTAATCTTTGATCTAAGGATGGGCGCCTGAGCTGTGTGAGAGCCTAACCCCCCAAAAAAAACGATCCTATCGATTGGTATCACAGCGGGTTGTTCTTGAAAGTGTATTTTAAATTGAAAATTGTTTAACGGTTTTAAAATAACTTCTGCTCTGATATTATTTTGCGAAAAGCTTGTTCGTGCTGCAAAATCATTTTAAGTATTTCAAAACTCACTTTATAAAGATAGGGGAGTAATGATTTTTGAATAGCAGAGCACTGGACCAAGAGTGAAAGGTGCGGCAACATCTCTTCTGTCGAGCTGACAGATCGCACGAGATCTGTGGACGCCAAGACCTCTTACTTTGGATGTGCTGAAATAATAGCGCATATGATAGAGTCCGAGAGAAGCGGAAGAGATTCTTTGAATTCAATTATCAGTTATCTTCCAGTCCGTATAGATGAGCATTTTTCAGTAGCTTGAAATCCATTTTCAATATCTCATATCATGCATTTGTTTTCACAAACTGTATTCCCTTGCAAAAATGTTTCTTTTCGAAAAAAATTACCACATGCTCTGTTGTGGGGGAGTTCTGTTTTAAATACTAAGGTGGAGACAAGATTTCAAACCCTTTTTGATTCCCACAAAAATTGGGAGAAATATTTCTAAGCATAAACATATGTGCATATGTTTATTCGGTTTTGTGTAAATAAAAAAGGGGGAGATTGTTAGATCTATTTTTATAGATCAGAATCTTAATTTTTATTAACACAAAACCTGGTATTATCTCACTAATGATTTAAGATTGATGTGCAGTCCCAGAGCAGCGTAGAAGATATCCAAGCTGGTTAAGGACAAACTAGATCGGATAGAAGAAGACCAGATCAGGGACGTAAGTCAAGCTGGATGCTTACGAGAGATGGGTTTATTGTGGAAGATGAAGATGAAGATGGAGATGAGGAAGAATTTGAGAGAAGTTTGACGAGCTCGAGGTGAACCCTGAAGAAGAAGAAAATACAAGAGCAGGGTGTACTCGATCAGTTTTCATAAGCTCAGCCTGGATAAATACTGAAGCAGATCAGATTGGACGAGAGCTGCATGCTATTATGGAGATGTCAAAGCTAGAGCAGTGAGGGGACTCCCAATGTAGCGCCCCAAAAATCCATAGAACCACAAATTGTTTAGCCTTTCTTTTCTAAGGGCTGTTTTTAGATTTTTGAGCATTCAGATTCTAGTTCAAATCTGATTCCTTTTTTTTAGAATTGAAGCAACGGTCAGAAGATTTCGGAAGGATTTCTCCCAAGCACAAACCTGAAATAATCCAGAAATGTTACCTTTCGAAAATAAAATGAGTTTTTGGATGGGAGCTATGTTTTTAGTAAAATGATATATCAAGTTTATAAATCAAAATAGTAGTAGGGAGCTTTTATTAAATCTTTTAAAGAGGACAAAAGAGTTGGATCAGATCCGAGAAGGAAGACTGTTAGATGAACAGTTGCAGAAGTGGGTTAAACAAGACATAGAGAGAGGTAGTAATCTCTATACTTCATCATAAGGAGCTATCAGATTTCGAGGTAGATTGTGGATTCCTAGTGTGAATAATTTGAGATCAGATCTGATGACAGAAGCTCATACAGCTCCATATTCAGTACATCCAGGGAGCACTAAGATGTACAAGGATCTCCAGAAGCTGTATTGGTGGCCAGGCATGAAACGCGATGTTGCCAGATTTGTTTCAGAGTGCCTGACGTGTCAGTTGGTCAAAGCTTAGCATCAGAGACCAGCTGGGATGCTCAAACCCCTGCCGATACCAGAATGGAAGTGGGAGAGTATTGCGATGGATTTTGTAGTTGGTTTACCTAGATCTGTCCAAGGCTACAATTCAATTTGGGTCATAGTAGACCGACTTACCAAATCTGCTCACTTCTTACCAGTCAAGACAACTTATGATGTGAGCAAATACGCTGAGTTGTATGTAAGGGAGATTGTAAGACTCCATAGGATTCCAGTCTCCATCGTATCTGACATAGATCCAAAGTTTACGTCAGCTTTCTGGAAGAGTCTACACAGAGCTTTAGGTACTAAGTTAACCTTTAGCACAGGTTTTCACCCCCAGACAGATGGTCAATCAGAAAGGGTGATTCAGATATTAGAAGATTTTCTTAGAGCTTGCATCGTTGATTTTTCAAGTGATAGTGAACAGGAGGAGGTTCACTGCTTCATGGCTGATCAAACAGACGATGATGAGGTATTTGATTTTTCGAATGTTGAATTTACACGCGATGACCTTGTCATAGTACTAAATGACATGGTCAAAGAGTACAGGAAGATTTCTCACTCATTCGAGGAAGCTAAAGCTGAAAACATAAGTCTGAAAAACAGTTCGACTGAATCAAGTTCTGATGAGCTAGAGGATGTTGATAGTTTAAAGACTGAGTTGAGTAAGCTACAAGCTGAGAACGAGATGCTGAAAGATGAGACCAGTGAGCTCAAAGCTGAAATTAAAGCATTGAATCAATTGGTGAGCTCCTGGAATCATTCTTCTCGAGTTCTTCACAAATTGAACGAGTATCAAAAACTAGCCAGTGATAAGACTGGTGTGGGATTCAACGATAGTGAGTTCAGTGAAGAAGAGACAAGTACTCAATCACGACCAGCCTATGACAAGTTCAATAAAATGAGCTTTGTCAAAGCTGACATGATATATAACTGCCTTGAGTCGGTGAAATATGATAATCAGAACTCTCCAAAGCTGAGCGAAAATGGAAAAGCTGGTATCGGCTTTTCAAAACCTGAGAGTTTCAAGCCTAACTGGCTAAAGAACAGACTGGACAAAGACAAAGCGAAAGCTGGTCAAAAACCATTTCTTCCTAACCAGTCGTGGCATAACTCAAAGAAGGTTAAATCGGGTTGGAAAAAGTTTCAGCAGAGGAGAGATCAACATGATCAAAATATGAAACCAAAACTCAAAAGACCAGCACGCAATTTTGCACAGACCTTTGTGGATCCTAGAACTGGAAAAACCGTAAGGATTATTCAAATCTGGGTTCCGAAAGGGGTAATTCAATCTGGACCCAAGTAAAATTGGGTACCAAAATTTGCTTTGTATGATTGCAGGGTTACAGGTACAAAGCAGCAGCCGATGCATCAACAATCTGGTACTTAGACAGTGGATGTGCGAGACACATGACTGGAAATCCCAAGCTGTTAAACGACGTTGTTCCTCACAAAGGAGCAAAAATAGTCTTTGGAGACAATGCTTACGGTAACACTGTGGGTAAGGATAAGCTTACCCATGGTAACATCTCTATCTCTGATATTCTTGTTGTTGATAACTTGCGTTACAATCTGATAAGTATCAGTCAGCTTTGTGACAAAGGTTTCCTTGTTAATTTTCAACAACACACGTGCACAGTTCAGAACTCAGAACTCAACTAGTCTAACTGTGTTGGTGGGTAAGCGTTCTGGGAACACCTACGTTATCAACTGGTCAGAGCAGGTGAAGTCTGAACACTTGTGCCTCGCAGCTGGCTCTTCCAAGAGCTGGTTGTGGCACCAGAGAATGAATCATTTGCATTTCAAAACAATTGCTAAATTGAGTCAACATGATTTGGTTTCTGGCTGCCAAAAATCAGTTTTTCAAAGGACAAGATTTGTGCAGCTTGTCAGCTGGGAAAACAAATAAAATCCACTTTCAAAAACAAAGGCGGTAAACGTTCTTCCCGTTGCCTTGAGCTCTTGCATATGGATCTCTTTGGTCCTATTTCAGTCACGATGTGAGGATTGAGAATTTAGATTAGTGATTAATTGGTTTGATCTGGGATTAATCACGATTATTTGAGGGAATTATGTAGGGAATATGATTCCTGCTGAAATTTCAGTCGCAGCGCTTGGTTAGGAAATGAGAATTTTCGATTTTTGGTGAAGTCAACGCTGGTCAAAGTTACTGTAGCTCCTGCTGGTGGAATTGGAATCAGCAGATATGGTGACATCAGCGTGACGCATGAAGATCTGCTGGTTTTGGTATGAATTGAAGTTGCTGCTGGCAGACATTGCGCGTAGCGTGAGATTGAGCGAGGAAGTGACGCGTGTTAGTCAACATTTTGGAGTGTTGACTATTGATTCAGCAGATGGCTTGTGGAATCAGTTGCGAGTGCTATCGTTAGATATGATGACGTAGGCGTGACGTAATACTTGCTGCTGGTAGTATTTTCGTTAGGTTGGTTGCTGCTGATCAGCAGGCGCGCTTGTGCGAGAGCGTTGAAGCGGCGTCGTTTGAATAAGTGGAAACGCTGCGTTTTGAGCTTCGCGTTTGAGAGATTAGCTGTTGGCAGCTTTGCTTACGTATGTAAAATGACGTCGTTTGGTTTAGTTTTCTCGCGACCAGCAGATAGCTAGTTTGAGGCGAGAGCTGTTGTCTGCTGATGGTTGCTACGGCGTCGTTTAGACGCGTTTGAGAGATTAGCTGTTGGCAGCTTTGCTTACGTATGTAAAATGACGTCGTTTGGTTTAGTTTTCTCGCGACCAGCAGATAGCTGTTTTGAGGCGAGAGCTGTTGTCTGCTGATGGTTGCTACGGCGTCGTTTAGGTAAGTTGGAACGGTGTCGTTTAGTAGCGTTTTCGTGAGATTATTGTTTAGTCGTTGCTGCTGATTTTACGAAATGAAAAGGGAAGATTGCTGCTGATAGACTTCTGCTGATTTCTTCGATAGATCTTGGTGAATCAGCAGGCGAGAA
>KV010166.1:18359-66884 GCA_001598015.1 Dorcoceras hygrometricum | reverse complement strand
GCTTACAAGTGCGCCAGTTGGAGAATGGAATATTCATCAACCAGGCTAAATACACAAAAGAATTGCTGAAGAAATTTGGAATGGAAAACAGTTCAGCAGCAGCTACCCCGATGAGCTCAACAATCAAACTCGATAAAGACGAAGCTGGATCTGCCATTGAGGTATCTCTTTATCGTGGTATTATAGGCTCTTTGCTATATTTGACTGCTAGCAGACCAGACATCATGTTTGCTGTCTGTATGTGTGCTAGATTTCAAGCAGAGCCAGAGCAATCGCATTACATTGCTGTAAAGCGCATATTGAAATATTTGAAGGGTACTCCTAACGTGTGTCTTTGGTATCCCAAAGACTCCGGTTTTGAACTAATTGGGTACAGTGATGCAGATTACGCAGGTTGCAGGATTGATCGCAAGAGCACAAGTGGAACATATCAATTTTTAGGGGATCGATTGATCTCTTGGTTTAGTAAGAAGCAGACGTCAATTGCCACGTCAACTGCTGAGGCGGAATATCTTGCTGCTGGCAGTTGTTGCGCACAAATCCTCTGGATTCAACATCAATTGAAGGATTATGGCATTGATGCTTCTGAAGCTCCTATTCTCTGTGACAACACAAGTGCAATTGCAATCACCCAGAACCCTGTACTGCACTCACGGACCAAGCACATTGATATCAGGCATCACTTTATAAGAGAACATGTGCTAAAGAAGGACGTTCGGCTGGATTATGTGTCAACTGAGCAGCAAGTAGCTGATATCTTCACAAAACCTCTGTCGGACGCTAAGTTTTCTTATTTTAGAAACATTTTAGGTCTTCTTGAATTGCCTTTATTGTTTGTGTACTGACGCATAATGCAGGTTGATTAGGAGTTGCTTAAATCAGCAGTAGGTCTTTTGTTCAAGGGGAACAATAAACCTATCTGCTGAGACAAGCTTCTCACGTTGGGTGATTTTTGGTCGTAGGGGGAACCAGGAGCTGATTTAATAAGCGTGACGTCAGCAGAACATGTTGCGACTGGACATACTCAGCTGTTGCGTGTATACTGCTGATGCTTATAAGTTAACAGCTCTTGCCACCCTCAACGCAATATTGAATCAGCAGTTGTGACTTTATACTTTGGCGCGAAGTTATTTTTAGTTTTTTTTTTTTTGCACTTTATTTGATTAAAATCTTGGAAAATATTTTACACCGTACGATCAAAATATTTTGAAAATTTTTCAAATCTTTTTCAAAATTGTACGCGCTAACGGATGGTTGACACGTGTTGTTACCATGCAAAAAGTCACATCGAAATCTTCTCTCTCCAAAATCTCTTCGCATTTTTTACTTATTTACCGCGTATGTGTCTTCATTCTCTTTTACCTTGCATATTTGTTTTCTCTCGTATTTCTCTCTTGCGAATACTCTCTATTGCAAAGTTTTTACAGACGTTCTTTTCGACAACCTACATTATGAAATGGCTTCTTCGCTGTTACCATGCAAAAAGTCACATCGAAATCTTCTCTCTCCAAAATCTCTTCGCATTTTTTACTTATTTACCGCGTATGTGTCTTCATTCTCTTTTACCTTGCATATTTGTTTTCTCTCGTATTTCTCTCTTGCGAATACTCTCTATTGCAAAGTTTTTACAGACGTTCTTTTCGACAACCTACATTATGAAATGGCTTCTTCGCTCTATAGCAACTCTCAGCATGTTTCTTTTGAATCTGTTCTCACCATGGAAAATCCAGGTATGATCTCAATGTTTCGAGCTCTAATCGCCTCTGGTCTTGAAGGATTCTTGGGGTGTCCTGTGGTGATTTTCGAATCGGAGTTGGTTGAGTTTTTCAACAATGGTTCTGTAAAGGACGATCTTGTGGTCAGTACTGTGAATGGTGTATCGATTGAGATTTCTGAACAGTTGTTGGCGGAGACCTTTGAGTTGCCAGTGGATGGACTATCGGAGTTCTCGGAGATGCCAAAGGATAAAATTTTTGATTCTCGGAGCATCGTCTCATTGTCGGGAGAGCCGGTAAGTCTGTCTGGAGGGAAGAATCAGATGAAGATTGAGTTTCGCCTTCTCTGTGACATCATGGCGAAAGCTATTTCTGTGAAGGCAGGGTCTTTCAACGCTATTACAGTAGAGAAGTTCTCGTTGATAACAGCGATTGTTTGTGGCGTTCGGATGAACTGGGCCAAAATTTTGTTCAGAATTCTTAAGAAAATGGTGACTCCAGGGTCTAAGCAAGCCAAGGGCTTCGCAGTTCAAGTAAGTCTCCTGCTGGAGAATATTCCAACTCTGGAGTTAGGTGAATCTTCAGAGTTCCCAGCCTCCAAGATTCTCACTGACAAGACTGTGCATCGTTTGTCTCACTTAATGATAAAGCTGGTGCTGAGGAAGTTTTTGGGGCATCCAAGCCAAAGGCTGCCTCGAAGAAAAGACGTGCTGCTGATATTGGAGCAGCAGTGACTAAAAAGAAGAGAACTATTAAGAAGAAATCTGTTACTTCTCTTTCTACCCTGGAGATGGTAGCCGTTGCACAAGAGGCTGTACCTATTCAAATGATTGAGACATTTACTGTTGCACCATCTGCTGAGAACAATTCTAACAAACCAGCTGGTGAAACTGATGGTGTAAAAGCAGTCGATGCTGATGTTGATGCTCCTACTACGAAAATTGATGAACAGGTGGCGGACCCATCAGCTATTGATGAGACAAGTGTTAGAGAGTGTTTTGAACCAGCAGTGGAGGTTCCTACTGAGGAGAAAAGGTGCTCATCTGCTGATGACGTGGATTTTATAATTTAGCAGGTGATTGAAGAAACACGGGAAGTTGACGCATTTGCTGATAGAAATCAACCAGCTGCTACTGAAGAGAGACATTGGTTCGATCTTCCCTATGAAGATCTCATTGAGAGATGGGCTGCTGAACGACCAGTGGTCACTGCTAGTGACACTGATGAAGAAGACGTACCCATGGATGTTGGTACTACTGATGGAGACCAGCAGATACAGTGTTTGGAGGAGAAATCAGCGGTAAATGATGATTTGCTCGATGATGATGAGCAGAAGTCACTGGAAGATATTCTTCTGACGATTCCATTTGATGTTCCATTGCCTTCTGCTGGCATGGAAATTACCAAGATTGTAATGGGCCAAGAGATAAAGATTCCAGGAGTTTCTGAAAAGACTTGGTTCCTAAGCAGCCTTCCTAAAATACATGCTGACCATAAAGGAAAGGCGATTTTGGTGGAGAAAGACCCAATTAAGGGCAATCCAGCTCAGGAGCATTATTTCTTGATTAACGCAGATATTGACTTGCTCGTGGAGTTGCGTGCCAAGGTAATTGATGAAGTAGCTCAATTCTTTAATTCTTTCAGTTTGAGGAAACTGGCAACATTCAATATCGAGGATATGTACAAAAAGGAGGAGCAGGTTTTGTCCTGGGGCGAAACAGAGTCACCCCAGTTAGCTATTCAACGGAAGCCATACATTTTGATCAAATATAGAGAGGTGTTGGTGTGGAAGTTTTTGGAATCTTGGAGGGCCAATTTTGTTCCTGGCCAAGGATCCTCAGCGGTTGATCTCAAAGTAATAGAGATGCTTTCAGACCTCGGCCTATTTATTTTGGATGAATTGGCTAAGGAGGCACGCGCCCATGGCATTACATGGAAAAAGCCTTGTTGTTCTGCGATGTTTGAGGAGAGCCCATGTGCTGTTCAGAGGGTACAAATTCCCAGGCAAATTAGTTCGTATGAAGTCCATCGCCAGCGCCAATATGATGACACTCTCCCTTCAGTGAGTGAATTTTTCAGGCTGATGAGGAAAAGATGGGCTGATGTTTGTTTGGAGGTCGCTGAGTTTTGTGCTTATCGGAGACTACTACCAGTTGGCTCAATCAACTTTTGTAGAGCCTTAGAGTTTGTTGAACCCGATTCTCGTGTTGAATATCGCCAGCCAACAGTGTTTACCCTTCGTCTTTCTCAGTTTTGTACAGTTCATATTCAGTACAGTTTATTCAGCAGATTGACTACAACAGATATTTCAGATTTTCTTTCTTCCATTGCTTTGGAAAGAACAGTTTTACGTAGTGTCCAGAGATCTTTTGCTCAGACAGTTGTTCCAAGTGTACAGTTTTCTCTAGATCAGCGCCCGTCTTCTCCAATCTCTGCTGACAATTCTTCCTCTCTAAATTTTGATGCGTCAGATCTAGATGCTGTTGTGTCCTCTCTACCATCCGTCTCTCTGGATATCTCTGCTGCTCTTGCAGAGTTTCAAGCTATTTTATGGGAGCAAGTTAATGAATCTCAGAGTGGCATTTCATCCAGACTACATAAAATTGAGCAAGTCCTTCGTGACTCCCTGAGCGATCAAGACGCACTATTCAAAAATTTATCTCAAGAAGCACGCCAAGAAGGTCGCACCATTGCTGATGTCCAGACTCTGCGCTTCAATGAATTCCGCAAACATACTCTAGCTCAAAATGCTTCTATCTTTACCGGACTAGCGGATGTGCGAAAGGAAGTGCAGGAAGTGAATGCTAAAGTGGACATCTTAGCCTCGCGCGTAAATGACGTTCAAAAGGATGTTGAGGCCACCAAGGAAGCCATTTCCCACCAGCTTTTCGAATTTCAAAGTCAGGCACAGGAAAATCAGAATATTCTTCATGCCCAACTGAGCGAACTTGTTGATTATATCCGTCGGGGCGGTGCTGACAAAAAGGGGGAAAGTGGCAGCCGAGGACTCCAACAGCCTTCGAATGTTCAAATCGAAGACAGTGCTGTAAGACCACCAACGTTTGCGCAAAGGGTTGAAATTGCTCAGAGACATATTGTACAGACTGTGCTGGATGCTGATAGTAACAGAGAATCTCTTGAAAGACAAGCAGCAGCGGAACGTGATAGAGAAAGAAGAAGAAGGGAGGCAAGAATGTTGAAAAGGAGAAGAAGAGATTAGATTAGCTTTTCTGCTGAAAATCTTTGTACACATCTTTTGTACAATTTTGTTGGTTAATGAAAGTTTGCATTCCAGCAGATCGTGTGCAATTTATTTTTGCATATCTTTTTGTCTCGGCTGCTGAAGTTTTGTCATCACCAAAAAGGGGGAAATTTTTAGGATAAAATTTATTAGTTTTGGTGATAACAAAAATAAGACAAGTTGCTATTGGACAATCAGTTGTCAGGAGATCTGTTTATCTATCAACAGGAGCTAATTCAGCAGTTGGGGTATTCGATAGAAATCAGCAGTTGGTATGCGATCAGCAGATGAACTGTTTAAGATATTCAGCAGATACATTCCTTGCGAGCAATCAGCAGGTGTTTTAGTTTCGAACACAGGAACATAAGTGTTAGCGTGTTTTTGCTAAGAAGTGTTAAACGACAACGTCTAAGTAAGTTGGAACGACGTCGTTGGAGTGCACAGTTACATTTCAGCAGTTGAACAAGACAGAGTAATCAGCAGATACATTCTTGAAGAGATCAGCAGTTGTTTAGAATGTGTCGTTGAAGAATGCGAAACGGCAGCGTTTGGATAAGTTGAAGCGACAGCGTATTGTTTGGCTTAGAAAATTCAGCAGAAGCATTGTTTAGAGTATATCAACAGACAGTTGGTTCTTCGACAGCTTATTCATTTCAGCAGATGGCTACAGTGAACATCAACCAGCAGATGATGTTAGCCAGCAGGAGCATTACTAAGATAACAAAACGGTGTCACTTGAATAAGTTGACACGACATCGTTTTAACGCTAAAGGAATCAGTCGATGGAAAGACACAAATGTATATCAGCAGGTAAATTCTTTCAAGTGTTCTTTCAGTCAAAGCATCTTTGACAACGTTGATGGAGTTAGTGCTGGTTATCAAAGTTATTTCAGGCGCAAGCTCAAATTGATTCAAATACGATCGTTTACTCAAATGGAAGAGATTCGTAGGATCGTACAGTTGCCTGGAATTAAGGAGACAGCGTGTGTACTATTTTGGGTAAATAGTACAATGTACAGAGGCCGTTTCTCCATGCTTGCACAAATATGGAAAGAAGACAAATTGGCTCTGTCAATGAGCAGTTTACCTTGTAGTGGAGCAGGGATTACGGTGTACAATTTTGGCAGCAATTCAAACGGGATTTATTTTCCTTTGGAGAATTAAATGACCGTTGCAATCGAAGCCTATTTATATCAGCAGCAGTGTTGAAGAAAAACATACTTTGCCATTAATCTATTGCGGTCACGCTGTCAAACTTTCTCTCGAGCTACACTCTGTTGAAATCTCTAAAAAGCTCAAAGACTCGAAGAACCAAACAGTTGATCTTCATTGAAATACCTTCCTGTCAATCTTCTGGTTACCTTGTTGTAATCGAGTTTACCAGAAGATTTTTACAGTCTCAAAATACGTGTTTTCATTGTTATATTTGATTGAGTCTGTAACGAACTGTCTTTGTAAAGAAGTTCGAAAAACAATCAAGTGTTGTAAACCAGCAGCGAAGTCTGCGTGGAGTGTTGTGAAGTACTAGGAGTTCTCGTAGCTGCGGGTTACGGGATCGGGTGTTTGTAGAAGGCCTACTTGCATCAAATCTTCTAGTGATACCTTCCGAGGAGGAAGAAGGGGAGACGTAGGACATTGAAGTCCGAACTTCCAGAAACAAATTCCTGACTCAATCTTTTACATACAGCATTTATTTATTATTGCTTATTATTCACTGTTCACAAACCAATCGGCCTTTTTCCGCACAAATATTGTTGGCTGAGAAATTTGCATAAAACTGAGATCCTAACCTTTTTAAAAAGAGTTTTGAAATAGAAAAATCGAAGGAGTTCATTCAACCCCCCCCCCTTCTGAACTCCTATTTACTTAGTGATCCTATTTCTGGGACCATCAGCCTCACAGCAGCATGAACTGCTCAACTAATGATAGAACATTTTCTAGGTCGACGACCAAAGGTCGGTCATCTCTAACGGACTCTGCGTGGAAATACTAATGTACAGGAAGAGGTTGATGACACTGGAACAACAAAAACAACCACACAAAAACTATAAACTTATGTCAGTTCTCATTTTCTCCTGCAAAAACTTTACTTAATTAAAGATCGTCTTTTGGCAATAAGACGACTCGATCAAAAGATGATTTTTCTGCGTTCACCCTCCTCTGGTTACGTCCTTATCTGAATATTGTTAGAACAAATTTAGAAGCCCAAATCCCGTTTGCACCAAATCTTGACCTGCTCGGGACTCTATTATCTTGCCCTGCTCGAGAATCTATTATCTACTCGGCTCTGGAATCTATTATCTTGCCCTGATCGGGAATCTATTATCTACTATGCTCGGGAATCTGTCATCTCGACCTGCTCGGGAATTTGTAAGCCCAACCAGCTTGGCAATCTGTAAGTCCAACCAGCTTGGCAATCTGTAAGTCCAACCAGCTTGACATTCTATAAGTCCAACCAGCTTGGAACTCTTTCATCTCGACCTGCTCGGGAGTCCATTATCTCCGCTCTAGAGTCTATTATCTCTACTCGGGAATATATTCTCATCTGAATTGCTCTAAGCTGATCTGTCACCACTAAGCTCCGATCTAAAGTCCCTGAGCTGGTTTGTCCTTAACCAACTTAGCTCCGATCTGATCTGATTGATTAATCTATGAGATGATCATGTTCTGTTCTGCCCCTGAGCTGATCCGTTCTAATCTCTGAACTGCTCTAAGCTGATCTGAACTGTTCTGCACCAGCTTTTAGCTCAGCCCTGATCTGATGTGCTACAGTGTGCTTCTTCAACCCGTATCTGATCCGCTTCATCTCGCTTTTGATCTGCTACAGTGTGCTTCTTCAGCCCGCAGCTGATCTGCTTCAGCTCGCTTCTATTCTGATCTGCTACAGTGTATTGTTTAAGCTCGCATCTGTTCTGATCTGCTACAGCTTACCCTACATGCTCAATTAAATTGTTAAAAACATAAAACAGATTTTGTGTTTATCAAAATTAAGATCTGATCTCTTATACAGATCCAACATAACCTTTCGGAAAAGCAAAGAAGATAGTGCGGATAAAATTTTTCAACCGGATAAAGCTCACTTTCACCAGAATAAGAAACAGCTCTCTGATGCAAAGTGTATTTACTGGATGTAATTGGATATATTGGATGAAAGTTAATACTAGATTACACTCAAAAAACTTCTAGAGAATAATTTATTTCTACAGAATATTCTCCACCCTCAAACAAAGCTACATATTAAGAGCAAAAACATTTGAAATGTACCAAAGATTAAATTTCAAAAGAGGATGAAGAGCAGTTAATGAACCACAAAGAATATTAAAGAGTATTAAATATTGATACATCAATAAGTACTTCTTAGTTCCTATTTACAACATCCATCAGAATGCTAAAAAGTGGAATAAAATTCATAGGAACATTTAGCGCATGCCGAAAAGAGAAATTCTAACATTTGGATATTAACGTTGGAATTCTACTACTTAAAGATGCTCCGAATACTTGAAAAGTGACAAACCATGAACGAAAAAGAATGAGTATTCAAAACAAAAGAAATCGAGCACTCATCTTCAAAATTATTTGCTCAAACTTCCCAAATACATTGTGTTGGATCTGTTACAGATGAGAATCTTAATTTTGATTAACACAAAATCTGTTATTATTCTACTAAGGTTTACATGCGATGTGCAGTAGCTAGACTGGAGAAGGCAAGAAGATATCCAAATTGGAACAGTGAGGGGACGCCTAAGCTGGTATAATTGAAGACATCTACACTGAAACAATGAGAGGACGTCCAAACTGGTACAACAGAAGAGATCCAGGTGGCAGAGAATATCAAGCTGGTTCACCAGCTTGGTGCAAGAGCGGTTCAGTGATCAAGTGCAGTGAAGATTCAGTGCAGCACAGAACTGTTAAAGTGCAGATCAAGTGCAGTACAAGTGTAGTGTTCAAGTACAGAGTAGAGTACAAGCACAGTCATCAATGCAGATCAGATCACAAGAGCACAACAATAATCTGTTCAACATAGGAAGGTCACTCCAGTGAAAGCTGAATCAGAACTGATTAGAATATCCCAAGAAGAAGGGATATAATCACTGGTGCAAGATTTCAGTTCTTCGAGGATAAGGTTTAAAGTACCCTCGAAGAACTGGATCAATCAACCAGAAGAAGCTCCGTGTTACTTGCTGATGGTTTGGAAGAGGTGTCTGAATGGATCAAGATCAAGCAAGTACACATAATCAAGAAGAGAGGAGCTCTTGACGAGAAGAATAGAGCCAAGCTGTTTAAGGACAAACCAGCTCAGGATAAACCAGCTCTGATGGGTTTACTTTGGATGAAGTGGAAGATGGAAAAGAAGAAGAAATATGGAGGCAGGAGTCTGTGGTCGTGAACTCCTGTAGAAGGAGGAAGACTGCTGTAGTGAAAGAAGAAACCAGCTGGGAAGGAAACCAGCTTGGAAACAAGCTTAGAGCCCAGCAATGGCAGGAGTCTGTGGTCGTGAACTCCTGTAGAAGGAGGAAGACTGCTGTAGTGAAAGAAGAAACCAGCTGGGAAGGAAACCAGCTTGGAAACAAGCTTAGAGCCCAGCAATGTTCAAGAGCAGGAAAGAACTGATCAAGAGCAGTACAGATGAAGTATCGACCAGCTCAGTGTAAACCAGAACAGGGATAAGCAGGCGTACAAGAACCAAGCTGGTTAAGGTCAAACCAGCTTAGCGAGCAGAGTAGATATCATCTGAGATCAAGAGCAGATTGGACTAAACGACAAGCAAAGCGATTTGAACACAAGACTATACGAAGACTTCTTATCATTGTTCAAATAGATTTTTTGTGTTGTCTTCTCAGAACAATGCTCACATGCGAAAAAGACATAAAGCCTGCAGAAGCCTTAAATGACAAAGGACACAAAGTACAACCTTGTTATAAGATTTTCAACGGCTACAACTTTGTGCAACAAACAAATCTGCAAAGAAACTTTATATATCAAGAGCAGAACAGAAGCAGAAAAAAAGAGAGAGTGAGTGGAAAGAGTGTTTGTGCAAGTGCAGAACGAAAAACAAAGAAACGCACAACACAAAGCAGTGCTAGTCGCAAGTTTGCACATTCGGTGGAAGCTGGTGTGCAAGCTGGTGCAGAGCCCAGGTGTGAGCTAGTGCACTGACCGAAAGCTTCGAAGAATAATCAAGTCGACAGCACAAGTCATGGGAAAATAGCGAGAAACCAGCTTAGAGAGCACCTTCCCAGTGTGAGATTTTATATTCGAGAGATTGAGCGTACACTGTAAATCTCACACATGATTTACTCATATATACAAGAGTTGAGTCAAAAATAAAAATGAGTGAATCAAATCAAACACTCTCCTTATAGTCTTTGGACAGAGACGTTAAACAAGTCTTGTAGTCTTTCTCACTGAGACGTAAAAGAAGTGTTGTTAGACACACAGCTTGAGGGCTGGTGTGCATAGGTGGCTAAGAGTTCTTGCAGTCGAGGACTGTAGGATCGGGTTGCAACAGAGGCTGTTGTAATCAAAGTCTTCTAGTGGATCCTACCCATGCGGAATAAGGGAGACGTAGGAGATTCAGCTCCGAACTTCCATAAACAAATTGCAGCGTATTTCTTTACAGCTTTCTGAATTTAACATTCACGCATTGCATATATTATTACTGTATTTAAAACTGTTAATAAGCTTTCGATATTCAGAGAATAGTTCAAGTTATTTTCGCAAGATTTTACAGCTTACTTGATCTACTTTTTGGTGCACAAGCATTTCAATAACACTGAGCTATTACAGCTTAAGATTTGCATAGACCAGATCACATGTGATCCGGACCAGCTCACAGAGCTGTTGGTCCAACTCCAAGTTGATCTGGTTTCCCAGTCACGTGCTAATTGTTCTCCAAATAATTTTAAATGCACGTAATCTGTCTGTTTATGATTTTAGAAACAAGGTTCGGGTGCTGGAGTTGTGAGAGAACTAACGTGAGTTGTGTGAGAACTATGAGAAATCCCCTTTTTCAATCCTAACACATTGCTGTCATCATATCAAGTGGATTAACCGAACCATCTAACTACAACTATTTATCATTTATTTTATTCTTATTTTTTGTAGTTGTATTTTCTGTATGATAATTTAGACACATAAAATATTGTAGTATCAAAGACTTTGGTGTTGTTTTAGGAATCACAGCGTGTGCAAGGGATAAGTCATAACTGTTGTGGGCTGTTACAAAAAAAATTATAAAACCAACGTATTTTAGTAAATTCCTCCGAAACCGGAAGAAACGTGTTAGGATCAAGCGCTTACCACTAGGCCAAAAGCTATAGCGGTTAGTCAAGGTGCAACTTTATTTCCTTATAATGTGGCAGCGCAGAGTGCATCTATTATGTACGTTAGGGTTGGGCTGTTAGACCCATGAGTCAGGGGAGGTGCGTGTCTAACTGTTGGTCCTGTCTCAATTCCCTTAAAGATTAGTCTGACCATTCCCCTACCGTCGGTCCTATCCCAGCCAAGGTGAAACTTTATTTCCATATAATGTGACAGCGCAGAGTGCACCTATTATGTACCTTAGGGTTGGGCTGTTAGGCCCATGAGGTTAGGGGAGGTGCGTGTCTAACTGCTGGTGCTATCTCAATTCCCTTAGAGATCAGTCTTACCCTTCTCCTACCGTCGGTCATATCCCCAGCAGAGATAGTATTACCCGTTAAGATCTGACATCACAGTTTTACAGCTCACATGGCCAACCAGATCAAGCGGCGCAACGTCGGTATCTTGACGTACGAGAACTTCCCAGGAGGTCACCCATCCCAGTACTGTTCTCACCCTTGCACGCTTAACTCAACAAAAGGTTCACGTAGATGTTATTCAATCTCCGAATATCAATAACTTATACTCTTCCAATTACAATGCACACACCGGCCATTGATATTGTTTCTGGTTTTAGAATATTCATTCTACACTTCATAAGTTATTTCTAGTATAGGATAAATAAAGAACCGGATCTTGTCAATTAATAATCGACAAGTCCCACCGAAATTTTGTGAAATATTTAGGTGTTTGTTCACACCCTCTAAACACTTACGTATCCCCAATACATGCTCTTAAATGGTAACATGAAAAATATGACGCAATTTTCATAAATATATTAGTAAATATATTAAATGTATATGAAATTAATTAGATATATTTAATATTTCATAACTAATCAAAATAGAGATAAATTTAAATGAAAATAAAAAAGAAAACGATGCTTCTCCTTAGTGTCTTGAACCAGAAACAACAGGTCAGAGGGCGCCGGAAGTGTGTCCGGCGAAGCCCCTCCGATGCTTAAGTCAGGCAGTGCGCGCGAGAGAAAAGAGAGCTAGTATATGCTGAGTGCAAAAGTGTGCGAGAATGAGTGTGTGTGGGATGAAGGAGCATACCTGATTTTTATAGAGGGGCTAGGCGTTGGAAAGGAGAATATCTCGGCGAATATTCTCCGTGATCCTCGGGATCCTCTCGCTAAATAAGGAAATGTGTATCGATCCAGGATTCTTTAAATAATGAAAGACGTATCCTGGCGGGATTCATCTGCATAAGGAGAGACGTACCTAGGCAGGACTCTTCATCATGTCGAGTCATGGTCCTCGGGAAACACTCCCGAAATGGTAGTGAGGCCTCGAACAAATCCCGATCTTGGTGCACATCCTCGGGTGATCTACCGATCTTGGTGTCGTACGTCGGGATTTTGAGTAAGCTGCTCGGTCCTCGGGTCCCGAGGTGGTTATGGGAGGCATCAGGAGTATCGCCTGCCGCGAGTCCTAGACGAAGAATTGAAGTATAGGAGTATGTATGGTTGAGTTCGGACCCGAGGTGACATCTACAGTTCTGAAGGAAACAATGATCCTCGTGATGTTGTACTTCGACCGTCAATAAAGAGACATGTGGATGGCTAGATGGAGGTCAGGTTGTGTTTTCGGGAGAAAACCATAATCCGTGTGATGCTGCATCACAACCGTTGATAAGATTCCAGCGAACGGCCAAGATCTAGGGGTCCTGACGCCCGAGGTGACTGTTGAAGTTCCCTAGGTGATCTAGACCGTTAATGAGCGTGAGATCGGGAGGGTGTGATTCCCCCCAATTTCTTATAAATACTCCAAAATTTCCGCTCATTTCTTACTTTTTCTTCATGAGCGTAGCGAAAATCTGCCAAAGTTCTCTCTCGTTCCCGAGCTGTTTTACCGTTCTCCCGATCTCCCACTTAATCTAGTAAGTTCTTCCTTCAAAGATGTCATCTCCTAACGATAGTATAGTGAGTAGCACCGCCGCTCACTAGATAGCATCCCCCCAATCCGAGGTGAAAGAGCCCTAGCTTCCCGAGCAGGAGGAACTCTCAAGTGTCCCTTGATATGAGGAGAAATCCTCTAACCTGAAGTTGTCCGTTATAGCCGTGATTAAGGATAAGGGGGGCACAATGGGTAAATTCGAAGTAGTTCTCCCTCATCCCGATGAGAGGGCTCATCGCCCTCCTCCTGGCTTCCACACCTTCTACATGAACCAGATAGAGATGGGCCTTAGGTTCCCTATCCCGAGGTTCATTACCTCCTTGTGCCATTATATAAAAATCAGCCCGAGCCAACTGCCCCCAACTCCTATAGCTTCCTGCTAGCTCTGGACGTCCTCCTGAGCTATCACGAGATCCCCCTGATCCCCTACGTCCTCATGCAACTGGTCCAGATTAAGAGGCTGGGGCCTGGGAAATTTTACATCTCCCACAAGGGAGATCATACTTTTATTAAAGGGAACCCGAGCTCCCACAAAGGGTGGATGGGCAGGTTCTTTTATATTAAACGGGACGGAAAGAGGAACCCGTGGAAATGTGAGATGTCCTGGAGGGATAATGTGTACACCCTTACACCCCGAACTCCCGATCGGTCCTCGAACCTGACCTCCTTCCTTGAGGCTATGTGCGGTAAGATCTATAACGCTCTCGAGCTGATAAAGGAAGATCTCCTATGCTTCTTCGGGTTTATCAGGAAGGGGGTCGAGCTGGCCGAGGACCTCGGTATAGTCGTGTCTTGCCTTACCCGCGTCATCTCATATGCCCGAGCCTGTGTTTTGCCTGAACTAACGTTTTCCTTGTTACTTCTCTTGCAGAGGCGCGCATGGGCAAGGCTGAGATGTTGCAATTCTTGGAGGAAACCAAGGAGGCAGCCGTGCCCCCTAAGAAGGTGGCGAAGAAAAGGAAGGCCTCCCCCCCCGCCGAGAAGGAGGCTAGGCGTCAGAGGAAGAAGGGGGCCTCCTCATCGGGAGCCAGGTCCGAGCGAAACCCCGAGGAGCTCCGAGCATCGATGCCTCCTATCCCGAGGTTCGAGGAGCGTCCTGATCCGACGTTGATCATCAACATTCCTGAGGTCTCTTCTCTAGAGAGGGGATCGATGAAGGAATCGGGTCCTGGACGAGTCCCTCCCCTCAACTACTTCGAGGACTCGTTAGTGGTCTCCCCGACGGCGGCCGTGGCGACCAAGTACCTGTCAGGCCTCGTGCACAATACAGAGTTAAACCATGCAAAACAATAGCGGAAGCATACAAAAGTGGCTTAAAATTTTCGCTTTGGCCTGACGATTAAAACATATATTTAAAATACAACAATACTCAAAATATCTCAGTAATTAAAATCACTCAGTACAACAGTACAGCATTAAAACATATATCAAGTACCAAACGACAACTACTACAAAGCACAGGACAATCCCCCGGCTATCAGTACTGATACATATGCTATACGCTAACTGGGACACTCTAACCACCTCCTGGGGCACCTCCAGTTGGGTCTACTCCACGACCAGCAGAGTTACCATGATAACCTGAAAACACACAAAGGCAACAAACAACCAAGCCCCAGAGGGGGCTCTCGGGAGGGAGGAGTTTCTCAAGTCCCCGGAGTTCGAACGCCTATGTGCGAAGAAGTCGGTAGCTTACTTTCGGTCGGGATTTGAAGGCTGTGTGGCTCAGTTTTGAGCCAACGATTACCCCAAGGAGGAGCACCCGGCTCCCTTCCTTGATGCGAAGAAGGCCCTGCGGGCCATGCCCGAGGATGACGAAGAAGCGGCTGAGGAGAAGGAGGAAGAGGAAGAGGATGAGGACGAGGCCGACGCCACCTCCCCGAGCTGCCCTAAGCCTTAGTTGTACTTAGCTTTCCTTTTGCCTTGTAAATATCTTCATTTTAATGAAATTACATTTTGTCTCACTTCTTTTCTCCCGAGCTCTTAATTTGCTACGCCAATACTTAAGCACGAATCGGGGTAACCCGACCATTCCATCGCGTATAATATGAGCCATCCAAGAGTTGAAATAATCATACATAATTGAACAAAGTAGCCCGAGCTCTCCCAAGTGAACGGAAGCGGCTAAGTGTTAGCATCTACGAAGTGGTAATTGTCAAGGGCGAAGCCCGAGCAAGGATGATGTTTGTCCCCTCCAAATTACTCTACTGTAGGTTTGTTGCCTGAGCGGGTCGAGTCTTTCATGCTCGATGGGCGTTACCACCCGAGGAGGTGCCAGTGCGGAACTAAGCTTAGGTGCCGAGCTGGTCGAGCTTACATGTTTGCGTAGAAGAGCTACGTGAATTATGGCCAGTGCGGAACTGGGCTTAAGTGCTCGAAGTGTTGATCATCAACATTCCTGAGGTCTCTTCTCTAGAGAGGGGATCGATGAAGGAATCGGGTCCTGGACGAGTCCCTCCCCTCAACTACTTCGAGGACTCGTTAGTGGTCTCCCCGACGGCGGCCGTGGCGACCAAGTACCTCTGCCACATGGCCCCCGACCGAGACCTGGGCCGATTGGCGGGAGCCTCCGACTCGGAGGCCGTGGGCTTGTTTGCATCGCAAATCGCATTGGTACGTTCCTGAGCTCCAGTTTCTCGCTTATGTTAGCGTTCTGACCTTTGATTTTTATGCAGGCGGTGGCTTGGGCGGCGAGGTGATAAAATGCCTCACCCAAGCTCAGCGAGTGGCGAACGAGACCCTCTCGCATTTCGTCGAGGCGATGGGACACCACACGGAGCTGGTAGTGCAGATCGAGGAGCTGAAGGCCATCAGGGATCAGGAGAAGAAGGCGGTGGAGGCCGTGCAAGAGGCGCTGATGGCCCAGCTCGCTACTGAACGTGCCACTCGGGCTATCGAGGAGGAGGCCATGAGGTCCGAGCTTGAGGCCGTGCTTATTCAGAAGACTGCTATTGAGGTCGAGCTCGAGGAGACCAAGGACCGAGCTGCTGAGGAGGCCGAGAGCATGAGGGACAAGGTCGCCAACACCTTGGCTCTCGGGAGGGAGGAGTTTCTCAAGTCCCCGGAGTTCGAACGCCTATGTGCGAAGAAGTCGGTAGCTTACTTTCGGTCGGGATTTGAAGGCTGTGTGGCTCAGTTTTGAGCCAACGATTACCCCAAGGAGGAGCACCCGGCTCCCTTCCTTGATGCGAAGAAGGCCCTGCGGGCCATGCCCGAGGATGACGAAGAAGCGGCTGAGGAGAAGGAGGAAGAGGAAGAGGATGAGGACGAGGCCGACGCCACCTCCCCGAGCTGCCCTAAGCCTTAGTTGTACTTAGCTTTCCTTTTGCCTTGTAAATATCTTCATTTTAATGAAATTACATTTTGTCTCACTTCTTTTCTCCCGAGCTCTTAATTTGCTACGCCAATACTTAAGCACGAATCGGGTAACCCGACCATTCCATCGCGTATAATATGAGCCATCCAAGAGTTGAATAATCATACATAATCAAACAAAGTAGCTCGAGCTCTCGGAAGCGGCTAAGTGTTAGCATCTACAAAGTCGTAATTGTCAAGGGCGAAGCCCGAGCAGGGATGATGTTTGTCCCCTCCAAATTACTCTACTGTAGGTTTGTTGCCCGAGCGGGTCGAGTCTTTCGTGCTTGGTGGGTGTTGCCACCCGAGGAGGTGCTAGTGCGGAACTGGGCTTAGGTGCCGAGATGGTCGGGCTTATGTGTTTGCGTAGAAGAGCTACGCGAAGTGGTGGCCAGTGCAGAACTGGGCTTAAGTGCTCAAGTGGGGTTGCCACCCGAGGAGGTGCCAATACGGAACTGGGCCTAGGTGCCAAGCTGGTCGTGCTTATGTTTTTGCATAGAATAGCTACGCGAAATGATGGCCAGTGCGGAACTGGGCTTAAGTGCTCAAGTGGGGTTGCCACCCGAGGAGGTGCCAGTGCGGAACTGGACTTAAGTACCGAACTGATCGGGCTTATGTATTTGCGTAGAAGAGTTACGTGAGAAGTGGCCAGTGTGGAACATGGCTTTAGTGCTCAGGTGGGGTTGCCACCCGAGGAGGTGCCAGTACGAAACTGGGCTTAGGTGCCGAGCTGGTCGGGCTTATGTGTTTGCATAGAAGAGCTACACGAGAAGTGGCCAGTGCGGAACTGGGCTTTAGTGCTCAGGTGGGGTTGCCACCCGAGGAGGTGCCAGTGCATAACTGGGCTTAGGTGTCGAGCTGGTCGGGCTTATGTGCTCGGGCAAGATCACCACCCGAGGCGTTTGACAGTAAAGACCATGGGTTGAGAGAAAAATAACTTTTATTCCATAAGGTAGATTTTACAAATGGTAGCTGAGCAAGATGTATTACAAATAATAAAGGAGCAGAACCTAAGCATAATACTTCCGGAGATAAATAATATTCCACGGCCGATGTCCTCTCTTCCCTTGCGCGTCCTCCAAATAATAAGCAGCACTTCCAGCTTTCCTGATCACTTTGTATGGCCCTTCGTACTTGGGATCCAACTTTCCTCTATCCCCCTGATACTGTATCTTCCTCCAGACAAGGTGACCCAGTTCATACTTCCGAGGCCTAACTCTCTTGTTATAAGCCTGCTCCATTCTCCTCTGGTAGGCTGATAAGCGCATGGCTGCCCGAGATCTTCTCTCCTCGAGATGATCCAGCTCGAGGCCCCTTATCTCTCCATTATCCTCTGCATACTCCATGACCTGAAGAATATCCTGACCGATCTCAGCTGGTAGAAGTGCTTCTGTACCATATACCATGCAATAGGGCGTTTTTCCAGTAGCTGCTCGTGAGGTCGTCCGATAAGCCCACAGTACGCCTGGTAGTTCATCCGCCCATCTCCCTTGGGCTGAGTCCAACTGTGCTTTGAGGGCTTGCACAATGGTTCAGTTAGTAACTTATACTTGCCCATTGCTCTGAGGATAGGCTACCGAGATGAAGACCTGCTCAATCTTCAACTCCTGACACCAGGTCCGAACTTTCGCTCCGTAGAACTGTCTCCAACTGTCAGAGATAAGTCTCCGAGGTATTCCAAAATGACGGACGATGTTCTTCCATAGAAACTTCAACACCTCGGCCTCGGATATCTTCGCTAAGGGCTCTGCCTCCAACCACTTAGAGAAATAATATACCGCAACCAGTAAGAACTTCCCCTGCCCTCCTGCTGGCGGGAAAGGTCCCACTATGTCCATGCCCCATTGGTCAAACGAGCACGAGGAGATGATAGTCCTCAAGAGCTCGGCCGGCTGCTTCTGTAAATTAGCATGCTTCTGGCAGCCTTGGCAAGATCGGACGAGAGTAGTAGCATCCTGTTGCATAGTAGGCCAGAAGAAACCAGCGAGTAGAGCCTTCCGAGCCAAAGCCACTGCCCCGAGGTGATTTCCACAACATCCTTCGTGAATCTCCCTTAGCACATATTTGGCCTCGTCGGGACCCAAGCACTTTAGTAGCGGTCGTGAGAAAGACCTCTTGTATAATTGATCATCCAATATAGCAAAACGCAATGCTCTGCACTTGATCTCTCGAGCACGTCGTGGGTTGTCGGGTACAACCCTTCGTAGAATATACTCCAAAATATCATGTCGCCAGTCCGAAGTAGGTACTCCCCCAGGATTCTGTCCGACCTGATATACTTGCGACAACACTTCCTTCCCCTGTATCTCATTTCCCGAGGATGGAGTGAGAGAGCTGGCCATTCTTGCTAGTTTATCTGCCTTCTCATTGCTTTCCCGAGGTATTTGCTCCATAATTACCTCGGAAAATGTCTCCATTAACTTGTTTAGCACCTCCGCGTACTTCACAATTTTGTCATTTTTTATGTCGAACTTCCCATTGCTCTGTTGAATAACCAACTGGGAGTCAGAATAGAGCACTACCCGAGCAATCCCCATGTTTTTCGCTGCTCGGAGCCCAATGAGCAAGGCCTCATACTCCGCTTCGTTGTTGGAGGCCTTGAAGTCGAGACTTATCGCCAGACTTGTTTCTTCCCCCCAGGGGGATATCAATACTACCCCGACGCCACTTCTCGATGAGCAAGAAGACCCATCCACATAAACCTTCCACCTCTCTTCTTGCTCGAGGTGCACCGCTTATGCCAAGAAATCTGCCAATGCTTGTGCCTTGGTTGCTGCCCGAGGTCTGAACTGTATATCATACTCACTGAGCTCGGTGACCCACTTGACAAGTCTTCCAGAAGCATCGGGGTGAGAGACAATTTGCCCCAATGCGCTATTAGGAAGGACAGTGATTGGGTGAGATAATAAATAAGGCCTGAGGCACCGAGATGTGATAACCAAAGCCAGAGCCAGCTTCTCTTACGTAGTATAATTCAGCTCGGTCCCCCTCAGAGCATGACTCACAAAATATACAGGCTGATGCATCTGTCCTTCTTCCCTAACAAGAACGGAGCTGGCTTCTTGTGGTGACCGCAAGATATTCAAATAATGGCTCCCCGAGCTCGGGCTTATTGAGAACGGGCAATCCCTTCAGATACTCCTTCAACTCTTGGAAAGCCTTCTCACTGTGTTCATTCCACTCAAACTGTTTGGCCTTGCGGAGTATTTTGAAGAAAGGGAGACTTCGATCGGCCGACCTCGAGATGAATCGGGAGAGAGCAGCAATCCTCCCTGTCAACCTCTGTACCTCTTGAATATTCCGAGGAGGGCACATCGAAGCAAGAGCTCGTACCTTCTCTGGATTAGCCTCAATTCCCCGACGAGTGACCATATAACCCAAGAATTTTCCTGTCCGAGCTCCAAATAAACACTTGCCAGGGTTTATCTTGATTTGATAATCCCGAAGAGTATGGAAAGTCTCATCAATGTCAGATATAAAGTTTTTTTCTTCCCAAGACTTCACCAATATGTCTTCGACATACACCTCGATATTTCTCCCGATCTGCCCTCGGAAGACCTTATCCATCAGCCTCTGGTAGGTTGCCCCTACATTCTTGAGCCCGAATGGCATAACAACATAACAGAATGTTCCATCTGTAGTAATATAACTGACCTTACGCTAATCTTCCTTTGCCAATGGGATTTGGTGATAACCCTGATAAGCATCCAGAAAGCTGAGCAGCTCGTGTCCCGAGGTGGAATCGACGAGCTGATCAATCCTGGGAAGATGATATCAGTCCTTGGGCATAACAACATAACAGAATGTTCCATCTGTAGTAATATAACTGACCTTACGCTAATCTTCCTTTGCCAATGGGATTTGGTGATAACCCTGATAAGCATCCAGAAAGCTGAGCAGCTCGTGTCCCGAGGTGGAATCGACGAGCTGATCAATCCTGGGAAGATGATATCAGTCCTTGGGGCACTCCTTGTTCAAGTCTCTAAAGTATACGCACATTCTCCATTTTCCTGTACCTTTCGGTACCAGAACAACATTAGATAACTAGGTAGGAAAGTGTACCTCTCTGATGTGCCCGGCCTGTAATAGGTCCCCAACCTGACTCCTGATCATTGCATCCTTCTCGGGTCCTAAGTGCCTCCTCTTCTGAATAACTGGTCAGGAGCCAGGGGAGACATTCAACCTATGCTCCATCACTTCCCGCCTAACCCCCTTCAGATCGGACGGGGACCAGGCGAATACATACTTGTTCCTCTCCAGGCATTGGATCAACTGTGCTCGCACATCCTCGGGAAGGGACTTAGCTATCTTCACCTCCCCAGCTGGAGGAACAAGGACTACTTCTTCCTCCTCATCCTCAGTGGTCAACTGGAACTCATCCCCGACCACATTCACTCCTCTGTCTTCCCGAGCCCTTGGATAGTCTTGGGCCCGAGACTTAGTTACTTTCTGTTTCACTCTCACTTCTTCCACATAACACTTCCTCGCCATCTTCCGATCTTCGAGCACATCCCCTACTGAATTTCCCACTGGGAACTTAATCTTCTGATGTAAGGCCGAGGCCACGGATAAAAGGCAGCCATGGTGGGCCTTCCCAGGATGACGTTATAGGAGGAGGGGGCATCCACCATAGTAAATTACACCACTTTAGTCTTCCTGTGCTCACTCGATCCCAGCGAGAGAGGCAACTGAACAACTCCCACTGGCTATAGAGAATGACCTGTGAAACCATACAGGGGTGTATTCACGGGCTCCACACGATATTCCCCTAGGTCCATCTGATCCACTGATCTTTTGAAGAACACATTGACTGAGCTCCCCGAATCCACAAAGATGCGGACCACTTCATAGTTTGCAATCATTTCCCGAATAACAAGAGCGTCGTTGTGTGCTTCCACATCCATAGGTAAATCCTTGGGGCCAAATGAGATGGTAGGCCCCGAGCGCCTTTTCTAAACCTCCAGAGTCTCCATCCGACGACACCGAGCCTTCCTCGCCCGATTAGAGTCCCCATCAGTAGGTCCTCCTGAGATCATGTTCATAACTTCCCGAGGTTGAGGTGACCTCCTCTCACCTCGGGAAGGTTGATGATCCTGTCCCCGAGGTGTTCTCTCTCGACCAGAGGCCCTGTGATTGTTTTGCCCATTGTCTTCCTTCCGAGGCCTCTTCTCCCAACGACACGGACTATCCTCCACTAGCGCCGCTTGCAGGTCGAAATTATTCTGAATGATATGCTCCAACTCCTGATCCAAGAGCCGACACTCCGCGGTAGTGTGACCATAATCCTTGTGAAAGTCACAAAACTTATCTGACCTGGGATTCCTCGGGGCCCCGTCACTCCCCCGAGGTTGCTGTACTACCTTCCGCTCATCAAAAATCTCCAGAGCCCGAGCCTTGCTCACCTTCAAGGGTGTTCGGTGAATTCTCCAAACAGCAAAGGAGGTTCTGGCCTAGATGGCCTCGGCTGGGGCCTCTCTATCCGAGTCTCCCGACCAGACCGAGGTGGTAATCTCTGTTCACTCCTTCTCGAGGACTGTATTTCCTCCACATTAACATACTTTTCGGCCTTAGTAAGAAGCTCATTGAACGTCTTCGGGGGTTTCTTGACCAGGGACTTAAAGAAATCACCCCCTTGCAACCCCTGAGTGAAAGCCCGATCAAGAGGTCGGGCGTGGCAGATGGCACCTCAATAATAGTCCTGTTTAAGCGCCTGATGTACTCCCGAAGAGTCTCCTGTTCCTTTTGCTTCACAGTAAATAGGTTCAGCGTGGTCATCGATTGTTTCTTGCTGTTAGCAAACTGGTGAAGGAAAGCCTGGCTGAAATCCTGAAAACATTTGATGCTCCCGGTTGGCAGGAGATTAAACCATTGTTGTGCAGCTCGGACCAGAGTGGTAAGAAAGACTCTGCACTTAATAGGATCAGTGTCAGGCCCCATGCTAATCAACAAAAATTAACAAAACAATTAAGCACATAATCGCGTAAGCATAAAAATAGGGCTTAAAAATTTTTCAATTGTTTGGGCCTGAACCATCAAAATCATCATTCAAAATATCCATACTCAAAATAGGATTTAAACCAAATCCTACAACAAACAGGTAATCAAATAAACTCAAATAACAGATCCCCTCAATACATAGAAACTCAGGGCATCCCCTGGTTCGATACATAATATAAATAAACTGGGACTCAACCAAACGGGGATCTACTAGCTGGATCTCCACTCTGCCCAGCCCGAATACCTGCAACTCCTGCAATGGGCAACACAGACCCAAGAACACAAAAGCAGGAAAAGAAATACGAGGTCAAACCTCAGTACGAAGAGCACTAAATAAACAGCAAATCATAAACATGCAGTACTCTAAGTCATGAAATGCATGAGGGCTGCCAAGGAATCGGTCATCTAGGCCAACGAATCAGCTGGCAAATCAGGTGAGCCTCCATACCACGCACGGCCAATCAGCCGGTGGAAATCATCGGTTCGTGATATTCAGGGCTGGCCACTCAATTACCCATCACAGCTCGGTGGTATTCAAACACGACCAATCAGTCGGTCACCACTCCGATGATAGCATTGTGCCATGCAGGCGCGACACATCTGCCTGCCGGTCACAATGTGGCTCTCAATCTGAATCAATCAATCAATCATCAGGCTCAAGATGTATGCATGAATGCCATTAAATTCAAATCTGATTTAACCATGCATAACTCACGTAAAATAGAACATATAAATCAACCAATGAGCCCAAATCTGTTCACGTAAAGCACAGAATTCACGGAATACAAATCATTCCTCAAAATACTAACACGCTTATGCCCAAAGCTATTAACAGAAGCTCAATTCGTACCTCAAACCTCAGATTCTACCTCCACGGATCTCACCAGGGCACGACAACTTCAGCCTTCTCAAATCTGCTTCCTCGCTGGTCTCGGCAAACACAGTAGGAAATGCCTGGGAACTCAAATCTATCAAAGCATCTCATAACTTTGCTCAAATCTGAACTCTTATAGTTCATTGCCTACGGTCAAAAACTCAAAACTGGTTCGACCACTATCAAGGGTTCTAACAGCTAAACCTAAGCTTAAACGGCAAGGAATCACTTACCCAGAAGCTCAGAAGAACTGAAGAACTCTCGGGTTTATTGTCGCGGAAATCTTCGAACACTGTAAATCCTTCGCGCTCCTCCTATGCGTCGATCTACAGCCCCAGACTGGTACCAATCGAAAGGCCTAGGCAAGACGAACCCAACGCCACCTGTCTTACGCCAAACGATGGTGGAAATCGACCGCAATCTATGGGAGAAAGGTTCGGTGAACAGTAACTATCAAGGGTTAGCGAAATAGAAGACATGGAATACCGGGGTCGAAAAATACGCTAAGTGTTAATCAACACTTGTATTTAAATCCCTGGGTCAAACGCTACAGGGAAAGTCATCACCGACCAAAACAGATCTCAGCAAGCAGATCCTAGCGCTAAGGCACAAGTCTCCAAATCTGAATCCAGCGCTCACTCGAATCTGACTACGCTAATGCTGCGCGCACTAACTAACCAAAATGGCTTCACATCAGGGTTCCCACTAACACTATCAAAATGACGTCGCACTGGCTAAATAGATCCCAGTACTTATATCTGTTCATGCTCACTCGGATCTGAATAACGCTAACAGCACTGGTCAACCCAGCAACATTGACTAACACGTGGCATCTCCTCGCTAACTCTCACATCTGCGCTCGCTCGCTACATAGATATCACCCGCTAGTGCCACATCTGAGTACTCACATCTGAATACTCAGTGGAATCAGATCCCGATAGCAAAACTCAACAAATAAACTCTAAATTCGACGCAGATTTCACCCGATAGAAACCAACAACTCAAAGCTAAACGGCTCTTTGTCAAATCTGAAAAATCGCCAACCAAATTCGACCAAACTTCTCAAATCTGAAATTCGAAAATCACGACTCCCGTGACTAATCCTTAACCAAATCTGGTTAATCGCTAATTACCGAATCTCAGACCTCACAATCAGCATATTGATGGAGGAGTGCAGCGTTCTCAAACTGGGACAAATGCTCCTCGGGATCTCCCATCCTGTCATACTCTCCCACATTTGGAAGCTTGAAGTGCTGGGGCAGCTCAACAGTCAACACCTCAGCAGAGAAGGGCACCTCCCGAGCAGGCGGGGGAGGAGGTGCCGAGTTTATTTCCTCTCTTAGACGGCTAACCTCCTCACGCAACTTCCTGATCTCCTCAGATTGTTGATCGGGCTATGGGCGCGACTCAGGTTGATTTGCCAGTATCTGTGCCACCGTGGTTGCTACCAGTTCAGCTATCTGGGCGGCAGTGAGAGTGGGGTTCTCCGACCCCTGAGCAGTACTCTCCGTATTTCTAGTTTCTCCAGTACCCTGAGCTCTAGTCCTCTTTGGTGGCATCTTGTCTTTCTTATACGCTTCCCACAGACGGCACCAATTGATGTAGCCAAATTATCTCAGCCGAGAGCCACCACCACGTCGGGAACTCGAGCTATGTCGTCGAGCGTCGGGCACTGGTAGGCGGATGATGCTTCTCCTTAGTGTCTGCAACCAGAAGCAACAGGTCAGAGGACGTCGGAAGTGTGTCCGACGAAGCCCCTCCGATGCTTAAGTCAGGCAGTGTGCTCGAGAGAAAAGAGAGCAAGTATATGCTGAGTGCAAAAGTGTGCGAGAATGAGTGTGTGTGGGATGAATGAGCATACCTAGTATTTATATAGGGGCTAGGCGATGGAAATGAGAATATCTCCACGAATATTCTCTGTGATCCTCGGGATCCTCTCGCTAAATCAGGAAAGGTGTATCGACCCAGGATTCTTCAAATAAGGAAAGACGTATCCAGGTGGGATTCATCTGCATAAGGAGAGACGTACCTGGGCAGGACTCTTCATCGCGTCGATACATGGTCCTCGGGAAACACTCTCGAAATGGTAGTGAGGCCTCGGGCAAATCCCGATCTTGGTGCGCGTCCTCGGGTGATCTACCGATCTTGGTGTCGTACTTCGGGGTTTCGAGTAAGCTGATCGGTCCTCGGGTCCCGAGGTGGTTATGGGGGGCATCATATATATATATGTGTGTGTGTGTGTGTTTGTGTGTGTGTGTGTGTGTGTGTGTGAAAATACACCGATCCATCTTGAATCTAATACCACATCTTGCATTCGCAAGTCTCAAATCAAGGTTCTAAAACATGCAAACCGTGAGAGTAAAACTTCTAGTTATTTTAGCTTAAAAGGGATTTGTATGACTTTAAGATAATTTTTTACTATAACTTTGATTATATCTAACAAACTAATAGATTAAATCGTGTATAAATAAAATAGTTTGTGGGGTTAAGCACACATGAGTTAGAGTAGTATTGAGATGAGTGACCGCATAGGAGGCTTTTATGCGTCAAGCTATTGATATTGCATCGCTTCATCATTAGCAAGGTCGATCGTCAAAAGGAGTGACACTAGATCTTAACGGGTAATACTGTCGCTTCTATGGATAGAACCGACGGTAGGAAAATGGTAAGACCGATCTCTGTAAGGCATATGAGTCAACACCAGTAGGTTTACATGCATCTCCCTGGATACAATAGGTGCACTCTATATTGAGAAATGAATAAGGAAATAAAGTGCACATTAGCTAACAATTATATCTTTTTTCTAGTGGTAAAATTTTATCTTAACCATTGGTATCAAAGCAAGATCAGTTTGAGTCTCGAGGAAGCATATTTCTATAATTTGGGGTGTGGGGGGAGGGGGGTTGTTGGATTAAGCATGCATGGTGAGAGTAGTACTCGGAAGGTGATCTCATAGTTAACTCTCGTGTGTCAAGTTGCTGACATTGCTCCACTTGATTTGGTTGGATATGTGAGTCTTAAAAGAGTGTCGCCAAATTTTAAATGATAATACTATCTCTGCTGAGATAAGCCTGATGGTAGGCGAAGAGTAGGACTAATCTATATCAATAGTTAGACATGCACCTCTCCGAACTCCTGAGCCTAACTGGTTGAGATAATGCACACAATATATGTACTATACGCTGCAACATGTATAAGGAAATAAAATTATTTCTTGACTAACATCTATAATTTTTGTATGGTAAGTACTTGATCCTAATATATATTAAACTTAATAAATTGAAATAATGTTATATTCTAAGTAGAACTAATTTATAATTATAATCGTGTCAATTATGTTGCAAATTCATCATACTCTTCAACACTACATTTTTCTATTTAATATATACATTGCTACATCAGTTTCGAGAGAAAAATATAATTTATGTTTATCTTCTTGTTCATCAATCTTGTTTATTTTCTAAAATGTTCTTAAGTATTGTTAAAATACGATTATATCTTTATATTACTCGGAAAATCTCAATTTATGTTATCTTCTTCTTACCCATCAATTGCACTTTAAAAAAGAACACTGCTATACGAATTCTGATGAATATATATAGTTGCAAAATTTTTGGTCGAACAGTAACTTGAAATAAAAACGTAAATGACTTAATGCAAATATACACTGACACCATTTGCCAATATGAATAATCAATATTTTTAAAATATTGATTATGTACAGGAAAATACGTGTGCACGATTCGGTATATAATTGATGGATCGGAATATTTTTTCAAATTTTGCCAAGTCAAGATCCAAATTCACATGAGAATCAACTTAATCAGCAGCGTGAATTATAGACTTCGATTTTATTTATGCAAGTACAAAAATAATTAACATGGTCGTGTGCACCACCACTATAGATTGAATCTCTCTGACCATTTTCATTTCTCTTATAAATTACATTAAATTAATTTGACAAAAAATGACACCAAGTTTAATTTTGCATGCATGATAATAGTCGACATGCATTCAGTGATTGGTTTAATGTGAAATTAATAGGAATCAATAATTGAATAGTGATATAACCAAATTTTGCTCAACCGATAAACAATTGCCACGCAAGACTTATCAGGTCGGGAATCTCTCTAATATTATCTTATCAGCTCGGGTTACGCACTTTTTTGTTTAAATAGGTCGGGGAGTGCTTCACCTGCAGTATCCTGTCAACAAAGAAATAAGTCAAAGGGCGTCGGGGTTGTCCCGACGAAGGCCCTCCGATGCTTAAATTAGCTCGGGTTATTTGAGAGAATACAAAGGAAGTATAAAATGAGTCTATTGATCCCCCCCTTTTCCTGAGGATATACGAGGACGCTTATAGGTAAAGAAATGTAGGTAAACGTACCTGTCCAAGCATTTATGAATCCGTGTGGGCCTGATATGTTTCTTCATCTACCGCCTGTAGGTAGGGATAGCTTTTCTTAATGATTGTTGGTACTTTGGTCGGGCAAGAGGGCCAAGTGGTCTATCAAGTTGTTTAATGTAGGGCCGCAATTTTGCGTGTTATACTCTTAGGTCGGGGGGCATGATTGATCTAAATAAAGACTCCCGAGGTGGTTTTGTTAATCAGCAAGACGCGCGCCCGAGCTTGTAGAAGGTTGGTTTCCCGAGCTCAATTTTTGAAATAGATTTTAAGTGATATCAAATAGCAAACAAGAAAAATTCAATGTTTTTAAGATGTCCCGAAGACACAACACATATCTTTGTCAACATATGCATGGAACATATTAAACAAAACAATTAGGAAATATAAAATAAGTCAACTTAATTATTTAGTTATATCTAGTAGATAAATTATCATTAAACTATAAGATCCATCATAAACAAATGCAAGTAAGAATTTTAAAAATGATTTTTATTACCTGAGTGAATGAGTGTAGGGGCCACATGGCTAGCCACGAGAGCGTGTTCTGTATTTGTGTCTCGAGTCAATTTTCAAATTTGATTGCTTTGTACCCCATATTGCATAACACTAGTGTGTATATATTAAATATGTAGAACTTCAACCCGGATGAAATGTTTTCGACATATTGGATGACAATAATTAAGATTTTTAAAGTACAAATTTGAAACTTCACAAGAGATGAATAAATTATTGAAAGACACCGAATCCAATAATCTTCCCATATATTCAAATATCCAAAATTAAGAACATTTAGCACAAAATAAGAGTTAAGTATATTGTTAACCACGTCGATCCAATAATCTTCAGTTAAATTGATTTTTTTTTTATCGTTTCTTGATGTATTAACTATTTTATCCCTGCCCTGTTAAATAAATCGTGCGCATCTCTCTTATAGTACTAAATTAATTAAAAGATGTACACATGACACAACTTGATAGGCAGCTTTATTTTGGTGTAAACAATTTTTTTAAGAAATACCAAGCTCAAGCATATCTGTTCAAATCCAGAAACCGTGAAATTATTATCCAGATGATAGTAAGCTAAGACAAAAATATTTGATACCACCATAAATTCCGCCTCAGATTTGATACCACCATAAATTCCGCCTCGAGACCCGAGGAATGAGCTCATATGAGAGCGCTACTTGTAACCTTTCATTTTGGCACAACTCGGTCACCTCGACCTCGGGAATACTCCATTGGTCAAGCATGTCACCTCGGGACAACGGCCTGAAACATATCCGGCCAACATGCGCCTAAACAGAAACTCCATGGCACACGGGATGCACCTCGGGCAGCCCTTCCAGCACACCTCGGGATCCCCAGGTGCGACGATCTGCACAAGCACTGTCTACCTACATGACCTCAGGGCAAGGGGTCTACTATGATAGTGACCTATCACAACAACTTGGTCCTCTTGTATAACTCATTATTAGTGTGCTGACAAAGTTACAAGATCCCGGCATACATATGATAGGGTAATGTACACTAATACCCCGGTTGTCACCCCGGACCTGAAGATCGAGCCATGCACTCCTCATGCCGATGTTCGTTGAGATCTCGGGGAGGATTTCCCGAGGAAGTACCAGACATTCCCCTTCAATTTGATGCCCCACGAGATGGTCACGCATCTGAGAGTCCGACCACTCTATGCTTCTCTTGGCTCCTAAATCAGAGAATCAATGAGACAATCTCGTCCAAGATAACCATCAATTTGAGCGAGATCTACGCCATTGAGAAGCACTCTAGCGCATCACACGCCGGGTGATGCGCCCGCAGCCGCCGCCTAGCCCCTCTATAAATACCCATGTATGCTTCACTATACAAGGATCCCACAAAAAACACACATTCAGCACTTATTCTCTACACTCTCTATATCCTCTCGATCACCCGAGATGACTTAAGCATCGGAGGACCTTCGTCTGGATAACCCCCGACGTCCTTTGACCTGTGTCTGTGTCGTAGGTTATTATAGGAAAGACGTCCAGCTCACTCCTCAAGGACAGACCTCACGACCTGGCGGTCTCGACGTGGTGGCAGCTCTCCGGCTGGGGAAGAATTCTATTACATCAATTGACGCCATCTGTGGGAAACGACAAAATAGAAGGAATAAAATAGGCCACCCTTAAGGACCAGATTTCAGGAGGCAGGAGATACAGGAGTACAATGCTTGCAACTACCCCCAGAGACCCGAACATGAGGGCCTCACAGCAGCATGAACTGCTCCATTAACGGTTGAAAATGGAACAATCCTACATCGACAAGCAGAGGTTGATCATCTCTATCTACAAGGACCCATCGCGAAAATAGCGATGTACCAGGAAGAGACTGATGACATTGGAACGACATTCGACAAAAGAAAAACTCTAAAATTAGGTCGATTAATTTTTTTTTTCAAATACTTTACTTAAATACAGATTGTCTTCTGGCATAAATCAACTCGATCAAAAGATGCTCTTTCCTACGGTCATCCTCCTTTATATCCTTATCTTAGCATTGTTAGAGCGAATTTACAAGCCCGACCATCTCGACATTACAAAGCCCAACGTCCCTTGGCACCAAGATCGATCTGCTCGAGAATCTATTATCTCGATCTGCTCGGAAATCTACTATCTCGACCTTCTTGGGAAATATTATTTCGACTCGCTCAAGAATCTGTTATCCCAACCAGCTTGGTAATCTGTAAGCACGACCAGTTCGGCACCATAATCCCAACTCTCATTGGCACTAAGTCCGGTCAGCTCGGCACACTAAGCCCGACCAGATCGGCATCATAAGTCAAACTCTCGTTGGCACTAAGCCCGATCAGCTCGACACACTAAGCCCGACCTAGCTCGAAACCATAAGGCCAACTCATAAGCCCAACTCTCGTTGGCACTAAGCCCGACCAGCTCGACACACTAAGACCGACCAAGTCGGTACCATAAGCCCAAACTCTCGTTGGCACTAATCCCGACTAGCTTGGCACACTAAGTCCGACCAGCTCGGTACCATACGCCCAACTCTCTTTGGCACTAAGCCCGACCAGGTCGCACACTGAGCCTGACCAGCTCGACACACTAAGTCCGACAAGCTCGGCACAATAAGCCCAACTATCGTCGGTACACTAAGCCCGACCAGCTCGGCACACTAAGTCCGACCAGCTCGACACCATAAGCCCAACTCTCATTGGCACTAAGCTCGAATAGCTCGGCACAATAAGCCCAACTTTTGTTGGCATAAAGCCCGACCGGCTCGGTAGTATAGAATACTGATCAGCTCGGAACAACGAGGCTGCATCTGTTGACAACAGCTCGGGTGTCATTCTCTCATACTTGGTACTTTTTGCTACTACTTTTTTGAGAAAGCTCGAATTGTTTCAAAAATACTACTCGCACTGGAAAGCCTTTGTTGAGCTAATCTGACGTGATTATTCTAGTATCGGGTTTCTCGGGTTATCTCGTTTCATACTCAGTTATCTTTTGGAAAAGTTAGTGCTCAAACTATGCATTCTTGTTAGTGCTCGAGACGAACACATAAGAGTAAAATAAAAAGCAGATTTCATTAATCTCAATTCATTACCAGTCAAGAGATAGCCTAGATACAGATATCAGGATGGGGGGGGCTGCCTCTGAACCCGAGTTGTCTTCCTCCACCATCTCGTCCTCTTCTGGAATGTCCTCCAATGCCTGCACCATGTCAAGGAACAGAGTTGTATGTTCATCTTCAGAATAGCCATTAGCACTGAACTCGGCTAGGCATCCGTGAAAGCCCTATTCGAAGTAGACCGAGGCTCGCTCAGAGCACATGGTATCGAACTCATTGAACAGCAGGAAATTTTCCTTCCCGAGCGACCAAGAATTCTCTACATCTCCTTGTAACTTCTTAACCTCGGCCTGAACACCATTGTTCTCATCCTCATAATGTTGAGCACTGGCTTCAGAAGAATGCACCCGAGCTTCAGATGATTGGACTTGTGATGTCAGTAATTCGCCAGGATGATTAGTGGTTAATCATTCAGGATTAGTGGTTAACTAATCTAGATAGACCAACTTAGGGAGTAACAGCTGAAGTGGATCGGCTAGGATGCAAGCTGGTCCTAGGGTTTACGCGAGCTGGTTGACGAGTGGTAGTGCGAGCTGTTTATCGTGGACCAGATTAGGAGTGAGCTGGTATGAACGGACGATGCTGAGGCTATGAGCTGTTAGCAGCTTAGGGGTACTGTGTAGCAAGAACAACAGACGTGATCTGTTCTACATCGTGAGCTGCTCCAGGTTCATGCGATGTGATCTGTGAGCTTAGCGGACAGCTTTAGACGTCGTAAGCTGTTGAGAACACCCCAAGATGAGTAGTGCGAACTGTAGAAAGTGATGCTAGAGTGATCCGAAGAATAGTAGGAGCTGGCCTGAGGGCTGTGAGCTGTTGTGGATATGCGCGACCTGATTTGGTCGGCGTTAGCTAAGCTGTGTTGACAGTCGCAAGCTATTTTGGAGATAGCAGCCTAGAAACGAGAAGTTTAGGAGTTTTGGCTGTCTGAGTCTAAGCTGGGTTCAGCTTAAAGTTGTTCTGGACACCCTAAGCTGGGGGACCAAATTACGAGTACTGTGCCATGCTAGTTGGTGAAATCAGTTTGGGCGCAAGCTAGTGATGACGCACAGTTGGATGAGAGCTGTTAGTGAGGGTCGGTTCTGGTAAGAACTAATTGTATTCCTGAGTTGGAGTAGTGCGCGAGAGCTGTTAGCGCACGAGAGCTGATCTGGGATCACGAGTGGTGCCTGAGCTGTTAGAAGTTATCAACATGGTTGTAAGCTGATTGAGACGTACATCTTAGCGAGAATGGGTAATAAGGATCACTCCGTGAACTGAGTGATGCGTAATGTACTAGAGACCGTGACCTGAATGCTCTGAGCTGGTCCGAGTGCGCAAGTTTAGTGGGGGAAGCGAAAGCTGTTGTTCTGTGTGGGCTGGCCGATGCGTGAACTGGTCCACAGCGGTGAGTTGTTGCTGTAGTAATTGTTGTAAGCTATCGGGAGTGTGATCTATTGGGGCGTGGTCTGTGGAGAGTAATATGTTGGATGCGAGAGCTGGTAGCATTTGCGTGCTGAGTTGTACGCTGGGCTGAGTACAGCGTGGAGGTCAGAGCTGGTCCGAGGGGCACTGTAGCCGTGATTTGTTGAGCGTGTGTATATATATATATCCCTCGTGACCCATACTTAGTTATTTTACACATGCATCCCTTAGCGTCTTCTGGAAGATCCAGATGGATATTATCCCCAAACCCTAAACACTGTTCACCCGACTAGTTTTTCCCTGATTTTTGAAGATCGTTCGGTCAGTTTAGAGGAAGGGTGCAACGGTTGGAAACCCCTCCCCAAGACCAATGTTTCCATACCAGTTTGGAGTCGGGAGAAGGCCAGGCGGAGGATATCATCGTGAAGCTGTGTGAGTTGGGTTCATCGATTTCCGACTGGGTTGAGCTTCGGTTCAGGTTGTAACCTCCCGTGTGGTTGTCACGAGCTGTTGGAGCAGCTGGCTGAGAGGAGCAAAAGGTGTACTTTGCTGTCACCGTGAACTGTGCCGAGGTAGTTGCCAAGATCTGCGTAAGGTACGAATTAAGTTGGTGTTTTACAGCTTGGGATAAGCATATGAGCGTAAGGATTGTAGGCTGAATTTCCTTAGCTTGTCGTGTGTATGAGGTGTTGTAGTTTCTGTTACGCTTGTGCGGAGTAGCCTAGCTGATTCTGCTGTGTTGCGCCTGCTGTGTCTAAGATGTTGATGTGTAGTGTCCTGTTATGCGTGCTTGAGACTATCTATGCAGGTTGAGTCTATACTGTTTACGTGCTGTTATATCGTAGCTGTTATGCGCGAGCTGTGTGGCTGCACTGATTATTGTTGTCATGCTGTTGGCTATGAGCTGAGTTGCTCAGCATAGGATCGCATGGTAGAACCTCATATGTGCTGTTTTATTCCCTGCGATCGAATTTATATAGCTGCTGCATATGCTATTCTGTACTGTTATGCTTACAGTTTTGATTACATGTGTTTATTGCTTGTTGTTTTGTGAGTTGAGCGTATATTTCCTACTAGCAGATAGCAGTTTTTGAGCTAATACCTGTGTTGGCCGATTGGTTGTTAATCTACGAGTGCCAGGTAGCTTTGTTAAAAGATATGAGATGGAATGGGTAACTGCCACACTCTCAGTTATACCGCGAGGAGACGGAGTGGGTAGTTCCGAGACTCTCGATCGTGTCGCTATGGGACGAAGGGTGTAACTCCCACACTCTCATGAGCCAGTGCACCAACGAGTTAAGTTGGCTGTTGAGCTTTTGGTACTACGCATGGCCACTTCTGGTTTGTATTGAACCTGGTCCCGTGTGTGATCGAGTGACCGGGTAACTCCAATTCTCTTACATGCTCGGTGACCATCCTTGTTCTGCTAGCCAATCGTGTGCTGTTTCGTAGGCTTTGTACCTCCAGCCGTGGAGTTGTCTTGGGAGCCCTGTATCTCCGACTGTCGAATTGTTTCTGAGAGCCTTGTTCCTACAGCTGTTGGTTCGTGTTGGGTTTGTGGCTTTCCCATCTGTGAGTAGTCTCTTGAGCCCCGGTGTTTCAGGGTATTTCTGTATGCATTTGTATAGCGCATTTTCATGTTTCATGCTTTATTTGATAGCTGTTGATGATTTTCTCTTCGTACTGAGGTTTGACCTCGTTTGTTTTCCCTTGGGGCTGATTTGGCCATGTGTTGGCCATTGCAGACCTTTTTCAGGTAATCAGCTGGTCCGTGAGGTGTGACAACTGGTGCAGTCCCAGGTGTGAGTTCCCAATAATAAATATATATATACCATATCGAGTCATTTCCAGGGGGATGCCCTATGTATTTGTTGTATTGATTCGATTTGTGATTGATTATATATATATATTGGATGGTGGAGATTTTATGCAGTCAGATTTTGATGCAAAGCTTCTATTCTGAGTATGTGTGTACTTTAAATGATAAAATTTCAATCAGGCCAAAAAGAAAAAATTTTACCCGCTTTTAAGCTTCCGTGTTTTGCTTGTTTTACCTGTGTTTAGAACATTGGGCCTGACATTTTGGTATCAAAGCTTAAACAGGGATAAGCTCGTTTCTTTTCTATCACACTCGAGTCTAGGCACTGCGTTTCTCCTCCTGTATGTGCTTGACTACATGTTTGCCTTCTTTGTTTATGCTTACCTTGTGTGCCTCCTAGATCTTGCCTAGGAGAGGTAGAGGTAGAGTTGTTAGATGGATGATAGTCAAGCCGGGAGTTCGAGTGGTGAGGAGGATGTCCCTCAGCCAAGAGCTCCTTTGCGTCGTTGTGCGAGATTGTTGGAAGCTGAGGCGGAGTTTGTGACTCGACGAGTGGATGTCTTGGAGTTAGTTCGGACCGGGTTCCGATGGATGATCCTCCTACCTTCGCTGGTGCATAATGTGGTCTTGTAACCGAGGGATGTTTAGAGCGTATGTTGGGTTTTTCAACCATGTGCAACTTGAGGATGGGACGAGGCTGAGTTGGCAATGTTCCAGTTCAGAGAGTTGGCGCAGTGCTGGTGGTGAGAGGTCCCTCCAGCGAAGGCAGAGATGAGTGCAGTAGCTTCGAGAGAGAGAGTTTTCGTGTTGCCTTCCATCTGAAGTACATCACTGAGTTGTCCTACAGCAGCAAGGAGCGTGAGTGTGATTACTTGGTGCATGGAGATTTGAAGGTGACCGCGTGTTCGAGACAGTTCTTTTCTGTTCTCTCCTATGTTCCTTTTGTTGCTGGACGTGTGAGGACGCAGCAGAATAGATTTCTGAAAGACTTGAGAGATAACCTTCACCTATTGGTGTGGCAGCGCCCTTTCCTCCTTTGTAGATGTTGTGGACCGAACGATATACATCGAGTATGGTGCTTTGTGATCAGCGTGTCGCAGTGGAAGTGTGTTAGACGCTTGTCACCCGTGTGTACAGACTGGACACTTCTCGAGGGTAATGGCGTTTCCCTTGTCATAGCAGGGTCCTTGTGAAGGTTCTTCGTAGATTCTACCGTTCCCCTGCTCAATTCCAGCGAACGGGTTATTAGCCACCGATACGTTTAGATTCAGATAGCCTTCTCAATATCAGCATTCGAGACTCCAGTGTTCTCGTGTGATCACGTTTTTGTGAGAGCAAGCTGGCAAATTATCGGAGGAGTTATCTGTCCTCGACTCTAGACTGTAGCAGCGCTAGTTTTTATATGGTGTGCTGTCTTGATACGCATTAAGTGAGCTTTCAGCTTGCAAGCTGGACGTTTGTATTGAGTAGCAGCCTTAGAGTTTTGTTGATCGGTTGCTATGACATTCCGAGTTGACTGTGTGGTTCGGTAAGCTAAGCTGTGCAGGAGCTAGATTAGGGCATGTTTGGATACTGTCCCTACGGTGGGACAGGTCTTATTTGAGGGAAATGACGAGGTGGTGCGTCAACCGTGTAGCGAGATTTCATGGTGTGCCGGTGTTAGACAGAGTCCAACAAGAATTCTTGGTGCATTTTCCCGCATTTTGATGAGATTTAGACATCTTTGAAGTCTCGATTGGCTATGAGAGCAGCTAACCACCCAGCCAGATGGCCAATCTGAGCTGACCACCCAGATTTTGGAAGGCATGCTACTAGTTGTAGCAAATATTGTCGCTAGTGATTGACAGAAATTCCTTGCTTTGGGTAGACTTTGCGTGCTTTTTTAGCACTCAGTGATGTTCGGGGTGATTTCCCTTGAAGTTTTGCAAGGAAATAAGTGCAGATTTGTGTTACCAACTGAAAGAGTTGAGGAAAATCTGTGGTCTTCACCGGATTCTGTGCAGCAGGTGAAGGACCACTAGGATCTGATTTGATCCAGAATGAAGGATGGGTGAGATAGCCAAGCCAGTTGGTGTCTGTAAGGTATGGATCTTTGGAGTTTTGCCTTGCAGGCCGTGTGCTTTTGGTGAGTTTCTACTTCCAGCTGGTGTCGAGCTTGAGAATTTAGGGTCAGTTAGCTCTGAAACTCATCAGTTAGTACGAGTGTGTTCCAACAGGTTCTGTGGCATGCTGTTTGCGGATACCGACTGTGTAGTTTTTGATTTCATGATGTATATTATGTGTTCCAGCAAGGAGACGCGAGCCAGACCCTTCCTTGGTGCTGAGAGACCGATGAAGTGAGCTGGACTAGACCTTAAGATATTATTATTGTCGAGTGAGATTTTTGGACAGAAGGAGATGATAGTGGATTTTAAAGAAATTACGAGCTGGTTGACGAGTGGTAGTGTAAGTTGTTTATCGTGGACCAGATAAGGCGTGAGCTGGTATGAACGGACGGTGCTGAGTCTGTGAGCTGATAGCAGCTTAGGGGTACTGTGTAGCAATAGCAGCAGACGTGATCTGTTTTGGGATCGTGAGCTACTCCAGGTTCATGTGCTGTGATCTGTGACCTTAGCGGACATCTTTGGACGTCATAAGCTGTTGAGAGCACCCCAGCTGAGTAGTGCGAACTGTAGATAGCGATGCTAGTGTGATCCGAGATGAACAGTAGGCGCTGGCCTGAGGGCTGTGAGCTGTTGTGGATATGAGCGACCTGAACTGGCCGACGTGAGCTAAGCTGTGTTGCAGTCGCAAGCTGTTTTGGAGATAGCAGCCTAGCAGCGAGAAGTTTAGGAGTTTTGGCTGTCTGAGTCTAAGCTGGGTTCAGCTTAGAGTTGTTCTGGACACCCTAAGCTGGGGGGACCAGATTTCGAGTACTGTGCCATGCTTGTTCGTGAAATCAGTTTGGGCGCAAGCTAGTGATGACGCACAGTTGGATGAGAGCTGTTAGTGAGGGTCGGTTCTTGTAGAACTGATTGTATTCTTGAGTTGGAGTAGTGCGCGAGAGCTCAGCGAGAAGTTTAGGAGTTTTGGCTGTCTGAGTCTAAGCTGGGTTCAGCTTAGAGTTGTTCTGGACACCCTAAGCTGGGGGACCAGATTTCGAGTACTGTGCCATGCTTGTTCGTGAAATCAGTTTGGGCGCAAGCTAGTGATGACGCACAGTTGGATGAGAGCTGTTAGTGAGGGTCGGTTCTTGTAAGAACTGATTGTATTCTTGAGTTGGAGTAGTGCGCGAGAGCTGTTAGCGTATGAGAGTTGATCTGGTATCACGAGTGGTGCCTGAGCTGTTAGAAGTTATCAGCATGGTTGTAAGCTGATTGAGACGTACAGCTTAGCGAGAATGGGTAGTAAGGATCACTCCATGAGCTGAGTGATGCGTACTGTACTAGAGACCGTGAGATGATGCTCTAAGCTGGTCCGAGCGCACAAGCTTAGTGGGGGAAGCGAAAGCTGTTGTTCTGCGACGGCTGGCCGATGCGTGAACTGGTCCACGGCGGTGAGCTGTTGCTGCTGTAATTGTTGTATGATGTCGCGAGCGTGATCTGTTGGGGCGTGGTCCATGGAGCGTAAGCTGTTGGATGCGAGAGCTGGTAGAATTTGCGTGCTGAGATGTACGCTGGGCTAAGTATAGCATGGAGGCCAGAGCTGGTCCGAGGGGCACTGTAGCCGTGATTTGTTGAGCGTGTGTATATATATAGCCCTCGTGACCCATACTTAGTTAGTTTACACAAGCATCCCTTAGCGTCTTCTGGAAGATCCCTGTGACGCCCCAAGCCCATGGGGGGTCAACGGATTTGAGTTAAATGGGATAAAGAAGGGAATAGAAGGGCTGAATGCGAAATATTGTAAGCTGTATTTCCTTACAAAATCGATATACAGCCAATTGGCGCCAAATAGCAAATAGCGAAAGCAGATTTGAATAACTGATTTGATACAAGCTGCCAAATGCTATATTACAACTACTGGAACTCTATATGAATTCACTACTGTTGTATGGATCTTAATACAGTTTTGACAAAAGATCGAAAACAACAATAACAAAACATTGACACGGAAACGCCGGCCTTCGATAAACACAACACCACAGCTGTTTCAGCTCCCGCCTCTCGTCTGCCCCAGATCTGTCTCACCTGCACCATTAAAGCTAGTGAGCCTAAGGGCTTAGCAAGTAAAACTGAGAGTACCAAAATCACTTAGTGCAGGCAGGCGCATACATATCTTAAAATAGCGTGTTTTAAAGGAAGTCAGTTAAACAAACTTCTTTCGTAAAAATCAGATTTGGGAAACAACCCAAATCTCATCTATTTTTTCTTGTGATTTATGGCTTAGAAGCTCTCCTTAGATCCGTGGCGCTTGATCAAGTTACATCTAAATTCTGTTACTATATGGAATGTTGCCCAATATAAAGGGGCAACTAATTCTTTCGACAGCTGCTCACCATTCCAATATGACGGTCTGTTATCTATGCCATAAATCCTTTAAAACTGAACATTTCTTCCTTTAAACAAACATTTGATCGAAATCAGATCAGCATTCATCGGGGTTCACTTATTTTTAAAACTCGTTTCTCTTTAAAATCTCACTGAGCATCATATTTGGCTATGGTAACATACTACTGGAGTGAAAATAGATTTGGCTAACAAAAAGAGTACTCGGGTACAAAAAAGATCTTAGTAATAGAAAACAGATTTGACTATCGGGATGGTATCGCTAACGTTAAAACAGATGTGACTATGGGAACGATGTCGTTAGCGTGAAACAGACTTGGATATAGAAATGGTATCGCTAGAGTTGAAGCAGATTTGGCTATAGAATAGTAGCGCTAGTATGAAAAGGATTTGGCTTCAGGGTCGGTATCGCTAGCGGGAAAACAGATTTGACTGTAGAAAACAGTGTTTATGTACGAAACAGACTTCAGATGTGGGAAACAGATTTGACATGGGAAAATCAGATTTGACTATATAAGAGAAACAGGTCGCTAGCATAGAAAAACAGATTCGGATATGGAACTAGTGTTGCAGCATCACGAACGACATCCACAGATACCAGCTCTGCCATATATAACCTGGACAAAATCCTAATTTGACCAGCATCGTCGATTAGTCGGAGTCAAGTCCAGACGCCGCCATTCACCAGAAAGAAGAACTTCATAATCATACATAAATCTCAAATCTGTGCTGCTCAGCGTTTTAAAACAACAATATCTATACATAATGTGCTGAAGAGTTTTAAATTAGAAATCAACTCTGTGAACCCGATTGTTCATTTTCGTAATCCAAGCAAGATCATAAACATGGCATTAACTTGGACGTAAAACAGGTAAGCAATCACAGAACTGAGGAAAAATGATATATGCTTTAATGGTGTAGCAAAGAATCAGCTTTACTTCCTTAAACTGGAAACACGAAGAACAACTGGTCCCTGCAGGCAATCTCCTCAAGCACCAACGACGAGCTCCTTGGAGAATTTTGAGAGAATGAAAGATTTTCTTGGCAAATGAAATGAGCTCAAACTTCCCGTAGACAATCATATAAGGGAGCATGATTGGCAGTATGTGAAAACACTCGAGTAGGCATGGGATATCCTACCAACTATTTGTCCTTTTTGAAAGATTTGTTATTAGCTCCCTACTACTGTTTAAATTTTGGAAATTTGCCAAAAGATTTTAAAAGAACCAAATTGCTCATTCATTAGCATTTTTGTTTACAAAATCTGAAATCTGCTCGAGTTTGTTCTTGGGGCGAAATCTCAAATCTGAAATAAATAAAATCAACTTAAGCTGAAATCTAAATTTTGAAACATCAAAATGACCCTTCGAAAATAAAAGGGTTAATATTGTGGTCCTATGGATTTTGGGGCGTTACAACTCTACCCTCCTTATTGAAATTTCGTCCTCAAAATTTACATACCAAACATAGCTCTGGGTAAAGTCTATACATATCAGCTTCGGTCTCCTACGTAGCTTCTCGTTCTGTTTGGTTAGACCATTGCACCTTAACCATAGGAATACTACGGTTCCTCAACTTCCTAATCTCTCGAAGAAGAATCCTCTGGGGTCTTTCTTCGTAACTCAGATCCGGTGATAAATAAATTGGCTCATAGCTTAGTATGTGCGACGGGTTGGGAATATACTTCCTCAAGGCTGATACATGAAATACGCTATGCACTGAAGACAGATGCAGGGGCAATGCTAAACGATAAGCCAACATTCCTACTTGTCCAAAATCTCATAAGGACCAATATATCTAGGACTCAGCTTTTCTTTCTTCCCAAAACGCATTACTCCTTTCATAGGAGCTACTCTCAAAAACACATGGTCACCAACTTTGAAACTCAGCTCTCGTCTATTATCAGTATAACTCTTCTGCCTGCTCTGAGCTGCTCTCATCCGTTCTCTTATCTTTCTAACAGCTCCAGCTGTTTGCTCTACCACATCTGCTCCTAAGCCAGCTCGTTCACCTACCTCATCACAGTGAAGAGGTGTTGTACATTTGTGACCATAGAGAGCTTCATATGAGGCCATCTGTATAGAAGCTTGGAAACTGTTGTTATACGTAAATTCTACCAACGGTAAATTTCGATCCCAGTTCTCTGAGAAATCTACCATACAAGCCCTGAGTAGATCTTCTAAATCTGAATCACCGTTTCAGATTGACCATCGGTCTTGGGGTGAAAGGCTGTGCTAAAGGTCAACTTAGTACCCAAAGCTCTATGTAAACTCTTCCAGAAAGCTGACATAAACTTCGGATCTCTATCAGATACAATCGAAACTGGAACACCATGCAGCCTCACTATCTCCTTCACATACAGTTCTTGGTATCTGCTCACATCATAGGTTGTCTTAACTGGTAAGAAGTGAGCTGACTTAGTGAGCCTATCTACTATAACCCAAATAGAATTGTATCCTAGGGCAGTTCTGGGTAAAACAGCTACGAAGTCCATAGCAATACTCTCCCATTGCCATTCTGGAATAGGCAGGGGCTTCAAAATTCCCGCTGGTCTTTGGTGTTCATCTTTCACCAATTGGCATGTCAAAAATTTAGATACAAATCTGGAAATATCTCGTTTCATTACCGGCCACCGATACAACTTCTGGAGATCCTTATACATCTTAGTACTCCCTGGATGAACAGAGTAGGGGACTGTATGGGCTTCTGCCATCCAATCTGATCTCAGGGTGTTTACTTGAGGTACCCACATCCGACCATGAAATCTCACTATTCCTCCTTCTAAGATATAGAGATTGCTACCTCTCTCTCTATCTTGCTTAACCCACTTCTTCAACTTCTCATCTTTCATATGTCCTTCTCGGATCTGGTCTAGCAGATTTGATTGAATGGTGAGATCTGCCAAGATCACAGTACTACCACTGTACCAACTAATCCGAACTTCTCAATATCATAAGCCAACGATCTCTGGACAGTGAGCTGAGCTAATCCAATAGATTTCCTGCTTAGAGCATCAGCCACTACATTGGCATTTACTGGATGATAGCTGATGGTACAATCATAATCCTTCACCAGATCTAACCATCTCCCCTGCCTCATATTGAGTTCCTTTTGGGTGAAAACGTACTTGAGGCTCTTATGATCTGTGAATATCTCACACTTCTCCCCATAAAGGTAATGTCTCCAGATCTTTAAGGCAAAAACTACAGCTGCCAGTTCTAGGTCATGCGTGGGATAACTCTTCTCATGATCCTTAAGTTGTCTGGAAGCATAGGAAATTACTCTACGGTCCTGCATCAGTACCGCACCTAAGCCCAACTTGGACACATCTGTAAAAATGACAAACTTTCCTTGATCAGATGGCATGGTTAGCACAGGAGCTTCTATCAAAGCTTGTTTCAACTTATCAAAGCTGAATTGACAATATGGGGTCCAATCATACTTAACCTGCTTTCTTGTTAGCGAGGTTAAGGGAACAGCTATCTTTGAAAATCCTTTAATAAAACGCCTACAGTATCCCGCTAAACCTAAGAAACTCCTTACTTTTGAAACATATTTGGGAACTGGCCAATCACGTACAACTTCTACGTTGGTTGGGTCAACCTCCAATCCATCCTTAGATATAATGTGACCTAAGAACGCAACTTTCCCCAACCAAAAATACACTTACTAAACTTGGCAAACAACTGTTTATTCTTCAAAACTTGAAGCACCATCCTAAGATGGTCTGCGTGCTCAGATCTGGTCTTTGAGTACACTAAGATATCGTCTATGAAAAAAACCACAAAATGATCCAAAAACGGTTGGAAAACTCTATTCATCAAATCCATAAAAGCTGAGGGTGCATTGGTAAGTCCTAAGGGCATTACTAAGAACTCATAATGGCCATAGTGTGTTCTAAAGGCCGTCTTATAGATATCAGCTGGCTTAATCTTCAATTGGTGGTAACTAGATCTCAAGTCTATCTTAGAAAAGAATATTGATCCTTTCAACTGGTCAAACAAATCCTCAATCCTAGGAAGGGGATATTTATTCTTAATAGTTAGATTTCAGTTCCCGGTAATCTATGCACAACCTCAAACTTCCATCTTTCTTCTTAACAAACAAAACAGGGGCTCCCCATGGTGATGTGCTCGGCCTATTGAAGCCCTTATCCAACAGATCTTGAATCTGTTCCTTTAATTCCCTCCTCTGATGGAGCAAGACGATAGGGTGGTCTGGATACAGGTGTTGCTCCTGGCACTAAATCGATCGTGAATTCCAGCTCTCGTTCTGGTGGTAGTCCATGTATCGTCTGGGAAAACTTTGGGAAACTCATTCACTACCTCCACATCTGAAAGTTGGGGCTTAATAATCGTAGTTAAGGACGATAGGCTTGCCTAAAATCCCACACCACCTTTCCTTAAATAGCTTTGAGCCTTAAGAGCTGATATAATGCATGGAATCCTCCAAATCTGGTTTGCTTCAAACGTGAACGGGTCTCCTCTGGGTGGGTTGACCACTACTGTTCTGAACTTAAAGTCAATTACTACCCCATACTTGGTTAACCAGTCCATTCCTAAAATCATATCGAACTCAGGCATAAGTAGCATTATCAAATATGCGGTAATCAAACACCCTTGGAGCCTAAGTTCTAAATCTCAAAACAGATCATGGGACACTAACTCTTCTCCTGAGGGTACCATTATGCAAAAGTCTATAGTTACTTGGTCAGGTCTGATGGGTAACTTCTTAGCAAACGTGGCTGCTATAAAAGAATGGATAGCACCTGAATCTATCAATGCTATGGAGGGCATACAAGCAATCAAGATCTTACCCGTAACCACCGTCGAATCTGGGTTGGCTTGCTCAGTTGTCATCACAAAAGCTCTATTGGTCAGTTCCAAAACCACATCTATAGCAGACGTTCTGACCAAGTCTGAATGAACCAGAGTGATTATTCTGGCACTTGAGACACACTGGCCTGTTGTTGGTAGCAGAAACTGCACTAATGGGTTGGGAAGGGGTTTCTACTCTTGCGGTCTCTGCCGGTTCTTGTTCTGTTTCTTAAATGGCCTCTGGTCTTTCTGCTGGAAGTTCTGTCTCTTCTGTTGCCTCTCCTCCTCCACATCCTTCCAGTCTCTCTCAACTCGCAGGGCTCTATCCACTGCTTCTCTGTAAGTTCTTGGTGCAGATAGCCTAACATTCAGCTTGAATGTAGGCTTCAATCCCTCCACAAAGTGTCTCAACTTCTCCTCGGGATCATTTCCAATAAGAGGCACAATATACACCCTCTTGAACATCCGCACATACTCATGTAAGGTTATACTTCCTTGTTTCAGAGTTAGAAACTCTCTCTTCAATTCAGACCTCTTGTCTGTCGTGAAGTATTAATCAAAGAACACCCGCTTGAAATCTCCCCATGTAAGATTTTCCAAATCCATAGATAACTTGGCTCCTTCCCACCATATCACAGCATCATCCCTTAACATATTGATAACGCACCTAGTCTGTTGGATCTGTTTTGACAGATCCTAATTAAGTTTTGAATTACACAAAACCTATTATTGTGATTCTAACAATTCTATTTAAGCGTACAGATTTTAGAAACGAAGAAGACGATCAGCAGCAACTATATTTGTCCAGCAGTTGGTTCGCAATATTATCAATCAGCAGTTGGTTCGCAATATTATCAATCAGCAGTTGGTTTGGTGTTCATGTAATCAGCAGTTGAATTAGCGATGGAGACGTCCAGAGTTGATTCAGTTGTGCGTAATCAGGCAAAGGCCAAGTTGAATCAGCTGGTGCATAGTCATAGTGATGAACCAGCTGGAACAAGAATTGAGGAGCTTGCTGGAGAATTGTATCGAAGAAGAAGATGCGCAAAATAATGTTGACGAATCTGTTAGCAGTAGCGATTATAAGTACTGTTGATGAATCTATCAACAGTCGCTATCCAAGAAGCAAGAAGCTACGAAGAATCGCAAGCTGGAGCTGGAGCTATGAAGAAATCAGCTGGAGCGTAAAGAGTAGATGACATCAGCAGTGACGTCATCATTCAGCAGAAGAAGCTACAGTGATCAGCAGATGAAGATTCAGCAGATGAGAAGAGATGCGCTAGATATGGAATGAGCTGTGATGACATCAGCCTTGATGTCATCACAATCAGCAGTTGGCTATCAGCAGATGAAGTGAAGCGCAAAATCTGGAGCGACGTCGTGTTGAGAATCAGCAGATGAAGAGAGACGTAAAAGAGAAGCGACGTCGTAGAGGAGGAAATTCAGCAGAGAGCTACTGTACATCAGCAGATGCTATTTGAAGATAGCGATAGCAAAACGATGTCGTTTACATAAGTTGATACGACAGCGTTTTGCTCTTGCGCTAAAGATTCAGCAGGAATACTTTGCGTTGATTATTTCAGCAGACGAAGCTACAGTGGATTCAGTCGCAACGCAAAGATATCCAGACGCAATTGATGAACCAGACGCAAGCAACAGCAGCATCCAGTTGAGAGCTTATTTGAATCAGCTATTGCTACTCAACCAGTCGCAAGCTTTGCATATTCAGTCGACTTGGTTCCCAGGCGCAAAGAATTGAAGAAGGAGCAAAGCGCAGCAGTCGTAGGAATAAATCAGCAGCGAAGCAGTTGACGAATTATCAAAGTTGGATGTCAACTGTTGAGCTGAATTCAAATGGCGAAAGCGACAAGAAGCCTGCAAAAGAAAAGGACGAAAGTACTGTTCTCCTGTTGGTACTTTACAGAGGAGCGTTGCACTAAAATGGAAAGAAGACAAGATAGCCATCTAAAGCGCTGAACAGTTTTGGAATCTTTCCAACGGGAAGAATTTCTACAGAGGCTATATATATACAGAGGCGACGCCATTGAAGAAGTTGACGACTGAAGTCCCGTTAATAGAGAGCGAGACACTGAGTGTTCTGCTGAGTGTTCGTTCAGTTGGTGCTACTACATACTGTGGTAGAATTACTTTGAATATACAGTGCACCAACAGAGGGAAAATAAAGAGATAGACGAAGCAATCGACCGCCATTAGAGAAGAGCTTTTCACGAGTGTTGATTGCTAAGTCTAGATTAGCTTGTTTGAGCATGTCCCTCGTGTGTGAGAAAAACAGAGAGTTTGAGAGCTACAATGTATCAATCTCACACACCCGGATTCATTCACATCTGTTTGTGAATGAATCTCGAAATATGTTCACAGTTCCCGTCCAAGCATGAAGACGTTAAAACTCTTGTGTATGTAGTCAGTCACACAGCTGCGGCTGTTTGTGCATTTGAGGAGTCTAGGAGTTCTCACAGCTGCTGGCTGTGGGATTGGGTCTGTACACTCAGTTGTAAGATCAAATCTTCTAGTGGAGCCTTCCGAGGTGGAAGAAGGGGAGATGTAAGATGTTGATATCCGAACTTCCATAAACAAAGATGTTGTGTATCGTGTTCTGTTATTCATTCAGCAAGCATATACTTTAGCACGCATACACGTATAAGCATAAATCAGCACGCACGCAATTCAGCACTTAGCATCGCATTTCAGCAGCACACAAGCACAAGCCTCGAACAGATTTATGTTGTACATAAATCTGTTTGAGTTGTTTTAAAATATTAGGATTCAGTTCTGGTATTTTCCGCATGATTTTTAAATCATACCAGATCTGTCTCCGGTGCTCTGTTTATTGTAAATGTTCAAGAACAACGAGCTATTGCAGCTCAAGTAGTTTATCAGCAGCGTGCAAAAATCTTTAAAGGCTTTTAACAAATGCGCACCTGCTGATCTTTTGATCCTATAAACGGACCAACAAGTGGTATCAGAGCAGGTTGTTCTTGAACGAGCACTGATTTTAAAACACATGTGCTATGTTTTAAATGTTTTGAGAAACTTATTTTATGAAGGCCAGATCTGTTTTTATATAGAACCGGTTTTTCGCTTGATGAACTTTCGGGATGCGCGAGTCTCGGGCAGATGCCAAGCTTCTATTTTCGTTGTGCTATAAGATCACTTGGAGTGAGGCTCAGTGACAAGCACATGGGGCGAGATAGAAGAATGAAAAATCTGAGCTGTTCTCTGTGCTGGTTCTTCATACATTTAAGTTACTCAGTAGCACGTGTTATTTGAAATATTTGTATGCTCTGTTGAGTTTAAATTGTTTTGTTGTTGCGGATTCCAGCTGATGCAAAATTTTGAGTTTAAAAATGATTTGAGCTCATGTTATAAAAGACAGGGAGAGTGGCGTCACTGTCTTTGTTAATTTGAGAAAATGCATCAGCGTCGGGTTTACAAAATCATATACTGTTGCATATGGTGCTTCCCAAAGCTGCTTTTGTTTTTCAAAGTTAAAACTCCTGCTGTTTCGTTGTTTTGTTGAAACAGTGTAGGAAGAGCTTTTGTTTTTAAATCGGGAAGTCCAGCAGTTCACTCTCTTTTTGATTCCCACAAAAAGGGAGAGAATTGTTAGAACATGCATCGTTGATTTGAGGTTTTGTGTAAATCAAAAAGGGAGAGATTGTTGGATCTGTTTTGACAGATCCTAATTAAGTTTTGAATTACACAAAACCTATTATTGTGATTCTAACAATTCTATTTAAGCGTACAGATTTTAGAAACGAAGAAGACGATCAGCAGCAACTATATTTGTCCAGCAGTTGGTTCACAATATTATCAATCAGCAGTTGGTTCGCAATATTATCAATCAGCAGTTGGTTTGGTGTTCATGGAATCAGCAGTTGAATTAGCGATGGAGACGTCCAGAGTTGATTCAGTTGTGCGTAATCAGGCAAAGGCCAAGTTGAATCAGCTGGTGCATAGTCATAGTGATGAACCAGCTGGAACAAGAATTGAGGAGCTTGCTGGAGAATTGTATCGAAGAAGAAGATGCGCAAAGTACTGTTGACGAATCTGTTAGCAGTAGCGATTATAAGTACTGTTGATGAATCTATCAACAGTCGCTATCCAAGAAGCAAGAAGCTACGAAGAATCGCAAGCTGGAGCTGGAGCTATGAAGAAATCAGCTGGAGCGTAAAGAGTAGATGACATCAGCAGTGACGTCATCATTCAGCAGAAGAAGCTACAGTGATCAGCAGATGAAGATTCAGCAGATGAGAAGAGATGCGCTAGATATGGAATGAGCTGTGATGACATCAGCCTTGATGTCATCACAATCAGCAGTTGGCTATCAGCAGATGAAGTGAAGCGCAAAATCTGGAGCGACGTCGTGTTGAGATTCAGCAGATGAATTAATGTTGATGACGTCATCGGTGACGTCATCATATTCAGCAGATGGCTTGAGAGAACAGTCGCAAGATTCAGCAGGTAGCTTGCATCCAGACGCAAGAAGAAGCGACGTCGTAGAGGAGTC
>KV010165.1:83844-100566 GCA_001598015.1 Dorcoceras hygrometricum | reverse complement strand
TGATGTCCCCAAGGACTTGGTATATGATGCTAGGAGCATCTTCTCTAAATCTGGCACGCCTATCTCAACATATGGCAAGAAGAGATTGATGAAGTATGAGTTCAGGCTCTTGAACGAAATCTTGGCCAAGTCAATCACTGTGAAGGCCGGTTCATTTGACGCTGTCACAAATGAACGATTTCTGATGATGACTGCCATTCACTTTGGCATTAAAGTAAATTGGAGCAAAATATTGTTTTGTATTTTGAAGGAGATGGTGGATAAAACCCTGAAGAAGGCCAAGGGTTTTGCGGCGCAAATTTGTGTTCTGTTGAAGAGTGGCCCTGTGGTAACGATGGGTGAAGCTGTACCTTTCCCGTCCTTGAAGATTCTGTCCATAAAGACAGTTAAAACTTATGTTGTCATGAACGAAACCATTGATGCTCGTGGCAAATCCGAATGAGCCAGGCATGGCTAAAGTGGCGAGATTGTAAAGAGGAATACTGGATCAAAGAAGAAATCTGAATCCAATGAAGAGGCCACATGTGAGGCACCAGTGGAGGTCGTTTCTGAAAAAGTTGTGTCGAAGAAGCGACCAACTGTTGTGGGTGATGAGGCCGCCATTACAAAGAAGAAGCGGACGACGAAGAGCAAGGCCTCTTCCTCCAAAGCCAGTATGGATATGGTATCTGTCGCAAAGGATGCAGTGCCACTTCAAATCATTGAGCCAACTCCTGTCGCGACAGCTGAGCAACCTCATGTGCTCAAACGTAAATCGAAGAAGAGGAAGTTGAGGTTACCAAAAGGGTCTGATGATGAAAATGTTGAAGAGAGGGTAGCAGGAGTGGATCCAACATTAGCACGTGGATCCAACATTAGTAGTGCTAACATGTATTTGAAAATGTTGAGAAGCCGATCACTGTTGATGTTACTGTTGGAGAAATTGTTGTGGAGCCTACTGAGGAGGAGAAACACACGTCTGCGCAAGTGAGGACTTTTAATGATGATGTGGATGTCATTATTGAGCAAGTAATTGCGGAGACTTCTCATGTGGCGACAGATGAGGGAGAACAACTTTTTTATGAAACAGTCGTTGGAGAAATAGTTTTTGGGGATACACCAGTCGACAAAGCTGATGATTTGGAACAGTGGTTCGATAGGTCATACGAGGATTTTGTTTATAGGGAAGCTGAGCAATTGATTGTTTCAACCAGTGATTTGGATAAAGGAATGGGAACAGCTGAAACAGTTGCTGGAAAACAGCAGGTACCGATGTTTGTTGAGAAAGGAACTGTTGCAGAATCTGAGGGTAGTAAGAACGTTGTGGTTGCAAAGTTCATTGAGAAATCTGTCGGCAGCAACCAAATTGATGAAGAGCTGATGACTCTGGATGATCTAATGATGCAAATCTCTGATGACATGATGCTACCATCAGTAACAGCTGCTGAGATTACCAAAATCAAGTCTGATCTTCCAGTAGAAATCAAAGAAGTACATGATCAAGACCGGTACTATGCCAGTCTTCCATAAAATATCAGCTACTGAGAAAGGGAAGGCGCCCTTAGAGGAAGCTGATACAGTGAAAGGGAATCCCGCCAGGGAGATGGTCCAATTGATCTGTGCTGACATAGATTTTCTTGTACAGCTGCGTCAACAGGTTATGCAAGATGTTGTTGAATTCTTTCATTCTTTCAGCATTAACAAGATATCTGATCTAGAATCTTTGAGAGAATTAGCAGAAAAAGAAAAGCATATGTTTCTTTGGGCAGAGACAGATTCATTAGAAACTGCTGTCAAGCGCAGAGTGTACATTCTTGCCAAGTATAGAGAAATGCTTCTAAGGAAATTTTTGGATTCACACCGTAAATATTTTACTCCAGGCCAACCGTGGACAGCAATGGCCTCTCAGATCATTGATCTTTTGTCTGCTGCACATGATAAATCACTTGATGAATTACAGGCACAACAGCAAGAACATGGGATAATAATGGATCGACCAAGCTCTTCTCAATCTTTTGATGTTTCTGCTGCCAGTAGTGGTGCTGTTCTCGCCCAATTCTATTCTCTGGCTAAGTTCACCTGCTGGGTATGGCCAATGGTACTTGTTGATAGGATTTGGACGCCCCTACAGGGCAATGATTACTGGAGAAGCAGTTGCAGGTTGTCCATCTTTGTGAATAGAAAACTACTGCCAGAAAGAATGATTGAAGAAAATTTTGTTCCCCATGGCTATTTTATTGAGCCTGTTCAGTACTGGGGAGCCGCGCCTTCGATAATCAAATCATGGGACTGATCCCGAGTTTGTACATATGTTATTAGGTATAGTATGTTTGGTTGTCTATGCCCAGTTAGGGGTATAAATTTTTGCAGAGATATTGTGGTTCATAGTTCTGCTGTCAATGTTCTTGAGAAGATTCCGAATAACTTCTGCAGTGTTTTTCAGCAAGGTATAGATTCAAACAGTTTTGTAGGTTACTTCAGTGATTCAGGTGTACATCCAGTTTTACAGAGTGTGCCAGACATAGAGTTGCTCTCTTCGGATGGGTCTACAGTTTACCGCTCTCCATCTTCTCAGTCTGATACAATTTTTGATCAAGATGACCTTATGGATTTTCATGCCAACAGTGACAGTGATGAACAGACCTCTGACCACCAGTTTGATCTTCCTGTTAGCACTACTAATGTTGGATCAACTCCTGCTGTTGCTCAGTTTTCTCTCCCAGCCACCGATATCAAAGAGTCCTTCGCTCAGCTCCGCGCTTCTATTGAAGATATTCGATTTGAGCAAATCAGGCGCAAGGACAATACAGACAGACTCCGGGATGTACTGTTAATGCATATCAGAGATCTTGAAAAGAATTTTACAGAACGATTTGATCAGCAGGACGGGGCCTACAGGACTTTGCTCACCAATTCTCGCAAAGATAGTCAAGATCTAAGGGTCGTCCTATCACTGGATCTCAGTACTTCTCAGAAGAGACTCAGTACTCAAGTTGCTACTGCTGCGCTCGATAATGTTGATGTTCGGAAGGAGGTAAAGGAGCTCAACGCTAAAGTAACATACTTGGATGGGCAAGTTGCTGCTATTCACAATGATTTGTTAAACTTCCATGCGAAAGCAGAGGAGAACCATTTGAACCTTTCTACCCAGCTCGGCTTCCTCATTGATTATATCAATAGAGGTGGTGATGCCAAAAAGGAGGAAAGTGGTATCAGCCAGCCTCGTCCGCCTCCTGATGATCAAAACCGACCCAGTGGGGGTAGTGGTGACAGTGGAAGTCAGCGAAGAAGTGGATCCTCAAAGAGTAGGAGATCGAGTGGTGAGTCACCTGTTCGTGGAATAAGATATGGCCATATCCACCAGGTGCACCACCCAAGGGGAGCGCTAAATATTGGATGACTGGAGAAAAAGATTTTTAAAAATTCTTTAACTCTTCGTGTACAAATCTTATGTACAATTTTCAGTTAATGGAATTTACTATTTCAGCGGACCTTGCGCAATTTACGTTTGCCCATTTATATAAGTCTTAAGGCTGCTAAGTTTTGTCATCACCAAAAAGGGGGAAATTGTTAAGATAAAATTTATAGTTTTGGTGATAACAAAAATAAGACAAGAATTGGAATTAACACTGATGCTCGAAGCAATTAGAATTCATGGAATTTAGATATGTTATCGGGTTACAGTTTTGATCAGATTCGGGTTTTGAGACAGTTGGGTTATCGGGTCAGGTTATTCAGTCTATCGGGTCAGATTTCTACTATTGAGAGTGCGATGAATCATGATATCTGCCAACAGACTTTGTTATTCTATCAGCGATGATATCTGCCAACAGACTTTGTTATTCTATCAGCGATGATATCTGCCAACAGACTTTGTTATTCAAACAGCAATGGTATATGTCAACAGATACCGTAACAGTGTGTCTAATAGATAACAGCGATGGTTGATGTCAACAGAAATGTTCGCATTTTGGTAATCAGACAGTGTGCCTAACAGATATCGTTACAGTATATGTTAACAGATACCGTTACAGTGTACTTAACTGTGACAACTATGTATTCGAACAGCGATGGGCTATTCAATCGTCTTCGAGAAAGAAAGATTGACCAACAGAAAAGCTTCAGGCACAAACGACGAATTGATTAAACGCAATCTTTTTCAAATTGGAAAGAATCAATGGTGGAGATTAAGATCGTACATATGCCTGGAATTAAGGAGACAACTGTCAGTACTATTTTGGGTAGATAGTGCACAATATACAGAGGACGTTTTACGATGTTTGCACAAATATGGAAAAACAAAATTTTGGCTCTGACGAAGCGCAATTTGACTTAGTAGAGCAGTATATACCGTAATCGTGACATGTTGAAGATTTACAGAGAAAATAACTTTTATGACCGTTGAGAGCAAATGGTATAAATAGCAGAAATTTGAATTGAAGAAGCGATCCATCACTCTCGACTCTTCGTCCAAGTCATTTTATTGTCTCCATCATTCTCAATCTTACACTCTGTCGAAGTTATCTCTCAAAAGCTCACAAACTCGAAGAACACAAGTGTTGATTTTCACAGACATTACCTTCGAGTCATCTTCTGGTTCACCTGTTGAATCACGTTTCTTTGTTTAGAAACCAGAAGATTTACAATCCCAATAGATCTGTATTCACTGTTATTATTCTAGATTGAGTCTGTAACAAGCGTGCCATACAAAGGCCGTTTGAAAAGAAAATACAAGTGTTGTAAACAGCAGCTGCGTCTGCTTGGTGAAGTTGTGTTGCTAGGAGTTCACGTTAAGTGCTGCTTGCGTGACTAGGTGTTTGCAAAAGGCCTGTAACCATCAAATCTTCTAGTGGAACCTTCCTGAAAAGGAAGAAGGGGAGACGTAGGATATTAAAATATCCGAACTTCCATAAACAAATCCTTGACCCTGAACTTTTACTTATCGCATTTATTTAAGCTTTCACTGTTCACAGATTAATCAACTTATTTCCGCACAATATTTGTTAGTTGAGAAATCTGATTTAAGACTGAGATACCTTAAATCTGGTAACTCGGATTTAAGTTAAGTGGGTGCTTGTAAAAATCGTTTTAGAGGTTTCGAAAATATTTAAAATACCAAGGAGTTCATTCAACCCCCCCTTCTGAACTCCTAGGCCTGTTTTTCGAGCCATATTGATACTATCAAAAGATGATTAGATAATTAGCGCAAGAAAAGATCAAACAATTTTACATGAAAATATATAAAAATTAACACACTGCACCGGTTATTCCATTTGTGTTTCTTGGTTCGTAGTGTGACGATGACATATAACCAACATTTTCTTCGACTTTTATTACATATTAATTTATTAATTTTACAAGCTTATATGATATATATAGCTACTATGATTATATTATTGTATTTTTTAGTGGGAAAATATTGTAGGCTGCGTTAGGTTTGATAGGTGACTTAACACGTTTGAAAATGTCATGCATATAAATAGTGTTGAGGATATGTAAGAGAGGTGAATAAGCACGTATATATCTAGAAAATATTTTGTGGTGCGTCTTATCAGTTATCAGTCCACAAATCCAATTTTGATTTATTTGGTATACTAATATAACTTAATAAAGTACATAATGAATATTTATAACCAACTATATATGTGTATGTAACATGCTAGAGCAAAAAATACATGATTATTAGGAATATTCGGTAACTCAATATTATCACGTCATCTTTCTTCATTTCTCAAAAAATACATGATTATTAGGAATATTCGATAACTCAATATTATCACGTCATCTTTCTTCATTTCTCAGGATGATGCACTAAAAAACTTTAATTAGTACAAATAATTTATATAAACATACTTCGACTCAGTTACTACTCTATACGAAAACCATAGACTTTTTTCAATTTGAACAGAATATAGACTTACAAGTGATCTTTGTAATATAAGCTTGTTGTGAATGAAAAAATCAAGTAATATCAATTGCTATGTATTGATCCCAAGACCAACTACATCAATATGAGTGAGCGGGAAACTTGTTTGAAGGCTCTTAATTTGAGGATAACTTGATGTTTGTTCATGTTCTTTTCTGTACAACATTCTTGAGTGTTCATATTCTTTTCGTACAACATTCTTGATCGTTCTTTCGTTTTTATTATATATTCTCTGTCTTGATTCAATCATTCAGCCTTTTATAATCTTCTTTAACACAAATTTAATTACATTCGAAATATACTCACAACACTACATATCCTTATTGCTTATCATAGTTAGTATATAAGCATTTAATGTTTCTTATATATCTTTCCGATACTTAGTACTTAGCATTAAATTATCATCATCCTTAAAGTTTTATACAGAAAACATCGGTTGAATAATTCTCTTTGACATCCTGATGTTTGTTGTAGTTGATAAGTTTTTTAACCGACAACTTTAATCTCCTAAAATCCTTTAAGATTATTTCATGATAAATTTTGTACTGCCGATTTACTGTTTTGGAAATCTGAGCTGTTTTATTTTAACTGATTTGCTGTCTTGATTTGAATTGTATTGTCATCTGAGCTTTATATTTGTATCCGTTCTGTTCCACTCTTCATCTAATTTGTTCTTGAGCAACCGTGCTGATGAGCTGTATGTTTGTCTTAGTCCCGTCCCACTCTTCAACTGATCTGTTCCTCAAGTCTGCAACTGATCTGTAACGCCCCAAAATCCATAGGACCACAATTTTAACCATTTTTATGATTAAGGGCCATGTTGATATTTTCATGTTCAGATTTCAGTTTAAGTTCATATTATTCATTTAAAAAAGCTGATTCCTTTATTTCAGATTTGAGACACGATTCAGAAGGTTTTCGGACAGATTTCGCCTCAAGCACAAACTCGAGTAGATTTCAGAATTCGAAAATAAAATGCTTCGAATTGAGCAAATTGTTCTCTTCAAAATCCTGTGGCAAATTTCCAAATTTAAAACAATGGATGGGAGCTTTTTTACAAATCTTTCAAAAAGGACAAATAGTTGGTAGGATATCCCATGCCTACTCGAGCGTTTTCACCTAATGTCAATCATGCTCTCTTATATGATTGTCTACGTGAAGTTTGAAGTTCATTTTCACTTGAAAAGAAAACCTTTCATTCTCTCAAAAACCTTCAGGAGCTCGTCGATAGTGCTTGAGGAGGATTTCTGCATGAACCAGCTGTCTTCGTGTTTCCAGTGTTAAGGCAAGTAAAAGCCGATTCTTTGCAACACCATTTAAAGCATATATTGTTTTTCCTCAGTTCTGTGTTTGCTTGCCTGTTTAAGTTCAAGATATAGCTATGTTTATGTTCATGCTTGGTTACGAAAATGAAAGTTCGGGTTCACGGAAATTTTTTCTGTTTTAAAACTCTCTAACGTGTTTCAATGAAGATATTGTTGATTTTAAAACCACTGAGGTTACAGATTATATTTTATGGTACGAAGTATGAATTTCTTCCTTCTGGTGAATGGCGGCGTCTGGACTTGACTCCAAGAAATCGGCGATGCTGGTCAAATCGGGACTTTGTTCTGGTTTGATAGGCGGAACTGGTACATTGGATTTCGTTCGCGATGCAGCAGCACTAGTTCCACTGCCAAAATCTGTTTGCTACAATGGCGACATGTTTCCATGGTCACATCTGATTTCACAGGTCAAATCTGTTTTCCCGTGTCAAGTCTGTTTCCCCCATAAACACTGTTTCTACAGTCGTATCTGTTTTCTTGCTAGCATTACTAATCCTAATGTCAAATCTGCTTCAACGTCAGCGAAACTACTTCCATAGGCAAGTCTGTCTTACGCTAACGATACTGTTCCTTTAGTCACATATGTTTTAACGTTAGCGATACCACTTCTATAGTAAATCTGCTTTCATGATTAAGATCTGTTTTGCACCCGAGTATTATTTTGTTAGCCAAATCTGTTTTCACTCCAACGATAACACACAGTAGTCAAATCTGATGCTCAGTGAGATTTTAAAGAGAAACGAGTTTTTAAAAGAAGTAAACCCTGATGATTTTCAGATCTGATTTCAACCAGATATGAGTTTAAAGGAAGAAATGTTCAGTTTGAAAGGATTATGGCGTAGATAACATATGGTCAACATGGAAGGGTGAGCAGCTGTCGAGAGTGTCAGTTGCCCCTTCATATAGGAAGGGTGAGCAGTCGTCGAGAGTGTCGGTTGTCCCTGAATTCAGAAGTAACTTGATCAAGTGCCTAAGGACCTAAGGAGAGCTTCTAAGCCATAATCACAAGAAAATTATGATGAGATTTGGGTTATTTTCCAAATCTGATTTTACGAAAGATGTTTATATTTAAATGCCTTCCTTTAAACTAAGTTATATTCAGATATGAATGCGCCTGCCTGCATTAAGTGATTTTGTTATTCTCAGATTTTACTTGCTGAGCCCCTAGGCTCATTAGCTTTTAATGGTGCAGATGAGACAGATCTGGGGCAGACGGGCGGCGGGAGCTGAACCACCTGTGGTGCATGTGTTTATCAATGGCCGATGTTTTCCGCGCAGCTGTTGTTGTTTTTGATCTTCTGTCAAATCTGTATTAGATCTATTACAACAATAGTGAATTCATATAGAGTTCCAATAGTTGTAATATCGCAACTTTGTAATTTTATCAGCTCTATCAGTCAAATCTGTTGGTCAGATCTGCTTTTTGCTATCTCATTTTGGCGCCATTAATTCAACTATTTGTATCTCAAAATTGTAAGGCAATACTGTAACGCCCCAAAATCCATAGGACCACATATATGAATCTTATTTATTTCAAGGTTCAAAATGACGAGTTAAATGTTAGCAAAAGCTATCTTATGAAAGCTGATTCTATTAATTTCAGAATTTAGATACGACGCAGCAAGTTCCAGCAGATGTCACTCCAAGCGCAACTCACGAGCAGGTTTTAGAAATCTGTTAGAAATTATTTTTAGGAGAACGAAATGATTTCTTTTTAAAAGGGTTTGGTAGATTTGAAAATTAAAATATTGAGAGGGAAATTTTACTCAAATTCATAACTTTAGGTAAGGTGTGTCATGCTTGATGAATACACCTCACTTGCCACTAATCCCTCCCATACAAATACATGTTTTTGAAGGAAAGATTCATTTCATTTTACAGAAAGAAAACTCTTTTGTGTTCTCTCAAATATTTTAAAAGAAGCTCGCTGTGATTGTTTGAGGAGGAGGAACTCTGCAAGAACCAACTGCCGTCGTAAAGCTCAAGTTCTAAGGCAAGTATAAGCTGATCCTTGCTACACCATTTGAAGCATATATTGATTTTTATTATTTTATGGATCTGCTTGCCTGATTGTTTAAAGTTATGTTTAAGTTCATGTTTACGTATGTTCAATTATGTTTAAAGAAAGAAAGATTGGGTTCAAAATGGTGTTTTCTGCTTCCAAAGTTTTTCAAAATGTTATGTTTAAAAGTACTGAGGAGTTCAGATTTGAGTCATGTATGTTCATGAATATTCTTCTTTCCGGTGAATGGTAACATCTGAATTTGATTCTATGTAATCGGAGATGCTAGTCGAATCAAAAACTAAGTCTGGTTTGATAGGCAGAACTGGTATCGTAGAAGTCGTTCATGAAGTTGCAGCACCAAGTTCTTATTCAGACTTCATTTTCTATGATTAGCGACTAAATTTCATATTTAAAAACAGAAGTTTTCATTTCAGTTGGTGTTTTCGTTACACATCAGATTTTGGTCAGATTTCACAGTATTAAATACCTCACTGCTGAGTCGCTTACGCTTATTCATTGACATCTGAGTTGACCAACTTAGTTGCGTTGACATCTGAGTTGATCTAGTCGCAGCTGTTTTACTCATAACCATTATTCCGTTGGATACATCTGTTTCTTTTTCAAACACTATTTCTGCGTTGACATCTGAGTTTACCAACGACATCTGTTTCAATACTAGCAATGTTTCACGCTAACGGTACTGTTCCTTATTATCACACCTGCTAAATGAAACGCTTCACCTGAGAAATCTGTTTTGCTTTCCGGTACAGTTTCCTTTAGAGAAATCTGTTTCTATTTCAGCGAGCACTTTCTAGTAGTCAAATCTGATACTCAGTAAGTTTTAAAATGGGAAGCGAGTTTTAAAAGAAGTGAACCCTGTTGATTTTCAAAGCTGATTTCAAAGAAGATTTTGAAAGAAAGGAATTTAAAGGAACGAAAGTTTATTTTTAAGGATTTATGGCATAGTTAACAGACGGTCATAAAGGAAGGGTGAGCAGTCGTCCAGATGTCGGTTGCCCCTTCACAATGAGCTATATGACTAAAACTGATATCAGAAGTCATTTGATCAAGTGCACAACGGACCTAAGGAGAGCTTCTAAGCCATAAATCATAAAGTTTAAGAAATTAAATGAAGGTATCTGGGTTATTGTCCCCGCATCCAAGTTACGAAAGAAAGTTACGAAAGAATGTTACGGTTAATGAAATTCCTTTAAACTCAGTTATGTAAATGTTCAGATATCTGCCTGTGTTAAATGATTTGCTATTATTCAGATTTTACTTGCTGAGTCCCTAGGCTCATTAGCTTTTAAAATGGTGCAGGTGAGACAATTAAGGGACAAGCGGAAGGTGGAAGCTGAGATAGCTGGGTGGTGAAGTGTTTATCTATGGACAGTGTTTTCCGTGTCTTAGCTGTTGTTGTCTTTAATCATAACTTCTGTATTAGATCAATTGCAACAGTAGTAAATTCATATAGAATTTCAGATGTTGTAACATCGCTTTTGCAGTGTATTTATGAAATCTGTTTTTCCGCAAAATTTTAGTACTTGGCGCCGAGAATGTGTGTGTGTCAGACTTGTGTTTGTGTTTCGAAATTTTTTTCTAAGTTATAAGAAATACAGCTTATAACAAATTGCCGTTTAGCCCTTCTTTTTATTTCAAAATTTTAATTCACCCCAAATCAGTGATCCCGTGGGTTCGGGCATTCACAAATACAGCTTACAAAAATTTTTATTTAGCCCTTCTTTTTCCTTTTATTATTTCTCAACCCAAATCCGTTGACACCCATGAGCGTGGGCGTCACATGATCTGTCTGCAACTGATCTGATCATGTGTTGAACTAATCTGTTGTATCTTTTCTTTGTGTCGCTATGATAAAACTTCAGCTATTAACTTCTTGATAGACTTGTTGATTTTCTTCGCTTTATATGTTATAATTGTAAAATGCATTATCCAAGTTTATAATTAATTATCATGAAAATATGTTTATCAAACAAATAATATATTACACAGAAGCTTCTGTAAAAGAATATTCTATGAGCGTGTTGTTTATTGGTGCCCTACTTCACCTGATTGAGAAGCCTCCAACTTCTTGTTGATCAATATACCAAAACTTGTGAAGATAAGAGCATAAAAGAGTGGATTTTTCAAGATCTTTTCCTTGACTTAGTTCGGAAGAATTAGATATCATTAAGTCTCAATATATGAGATCTCGTTCTAAATTCAGGATATTTACTTGGGATGAGAAGTATATTTCAACTCAGTAATTTTTCTTTGGAGTCATTTTACTGGAAATGCGAGCATGTGTCACAAAATGAATTTCTAATAGCCAAAATGAATCCCACATATTGCTATTTTATAGTTTATACTCTCTTCAACTTATGTTTTACTTCTTTCAATATAATTTATCACATATTTAAGTATCTATAAGAAAACATATTTAAATGATTCAAAGTAGACGTCTTATCATAAAAGCATTATTTTTCTCGAAAAACTATCACACGAAAACATTAAAATGGATACAAACTGAATTTAGCATTCTGAACTAAAATGTTAGGCGTTATTTCTCGAAAAATGTATCTCACCAAAACATTAAAATGAACCCATACTGAACTAAAATGTTGCACTTCTGACAGTTCAGTCAATTACTATTATGTTAATTATATGATTGATCAGAGTTCATAAAGTAACTCAACACATAGTAAAAACAGTTAGAAATTCAATTCTCCAATTTACAAGGCTTACTGTTACTGGATTAAAATTTTGAAAGTTTACATAGTTTGTGTCCAATTTAAGATATTTGAAAACACTAGTAAAATATAAAATTTTGCAAATGAGTGGACCCTTTTGACCTGCGAGTCAAAATGCTATTCTCCAGCTGTGACTTTGAGAACAACCCCAAAATTCTTTCGCATTAAACCAACCAAATCCACTCATTTTATATAATCAATCCACCATCCCTCACTCACAGCTTCTGCAAAGTTTCTTCAACAAAAATCATCACACCATTTATGATTTCACGATGGTTTCTGTACAAGATTCCCACTCTCACTCCAACCCAAACATCTCCACTCGCTGCCCCCGGACGCGGTCTTACTACTACTACACCCCGCCGCCGTCCTCCGTCAAGCTGAACCGCTCCATGGGCCGTTCTATGCGGACAATCCGTTCGACGATCTTCCAAGATGACGAGGAGAGATCGCAGAATGTGTCGGAGATTCTTACTGACTCGGTTATCGACCTCCGACTCGGCGAGCTTGCCAATAGCACTTCGAAGAGCCCCTCGTCATCGGATATCGATGAGATTTTGGATGTCTCGCAAGCGTTTAGTGATTTTTCTGCTTGTTCCAGCGACATATCCGGGGAGCTACAGCGCCTTGCTACCCTGCCCGACCCTGGTCCGAACCCGGAAATGGAATTCAAGCCTGAATCCGAACCTTGTTCTGGGTTCTTGCAAAGAGAAACTTTTTCTACGGAGATTATTGATAGTATCTCACCTGAAGACCTGCAGCCCACTGTGAAATTATGTGTTGATGGCTTGCAATCTTCATCAATCGCTGTGAAGAGATCTGCTGCTGCTAAATTAAGACTGTTGGCGAAAAATCGAGCCGACAACCGGGTATTGATCGGTGAATCCGGGGCAGTACCCGCTTTACTCCCGCTCCTCCACTGTTCCGACCCCATGACCCAAGAACACGCCGTCACGGCACTTCTGAACCTCTCCCTCCACGAATCCAACAAGACATTGATCACAAAAGCAGGCGCAGTGAAATCTTTAATCTATGTCTTGAAAACAGGTACCGAGATTTCCAAGCAGAACGCCGCTTGCGGGCTGCTGAGTCTTTCTTTGATAGATGAGAATAAACTCTCAATTGGAGCTTGCGGTGCGATACCACCATTGGTCGCGCTGCTGATAAATGGTTCAAATCGAGGCAAAAAGGACGCTTTGACCACTCTTTACAAGCTCTGTTCTGTGAAATTGAATAAAGAGAGAACAGTGAGTGCTGGGGCAGTCACCCCGTTGTTGGGTCTTGTGGGTGAACAGGGAACAGGGCTAGCGGAGAAGGCCATGGTGGTGTTGAGTAGCTTGGCCGGGATTGAAATGGGGCGCGAGGCTATTGTTGAAGAAGGTGGGATCCCTGCTTTGGTGGAAGCGATTGAGGACAGCAGTGAAAAAGGGAAGGAATTTGCGGTGTTAACTTTGTTGCAGTTGTGTGGTGAAAGTGTTAGAAACAGGGGATTTCTTGTCCGAGAGGGAGGAATACCGCCGCTGGTTGCCTTGTCTCAGATCGGGACGGCGAAAGCTAAACATAAGGTTAATTTTCTGTATTTATCTTTACATTATTTCTACGAAGTTTTCTTTTCTTGATGCCGATTTATGTGCTCAATTAGCAGCAACATAAACAAAAGATTTGATTTTCTTTTTGTCTTCAACCATCGATTAGGAAACTTGGATTGATAATTGCCTTCTTGGATTTCAAATTTTGATGAAAACTAGAGTTTATGCATTTAGCATGTGGCTAAGCTAAGTGAATTATGAGTTATGTCGGTAAAAATGGCCATAATGAATCAACATCTATCCTTCCTATTAGACTAGCTTTGAAGCATCAGTGGATGATTAACCTATGAAGTTGGTTCTACAAAGTAGGATTAATTATTAGATAGATATACTTTAACAAATTGGACACAAGTCTCTCAAGTGGCATCTGTTTCTTAATGATGATGATGACAACATAACTTAAGTTTACTAAAGTAAGCACCAGAAGTTAACACCAAATTTCTGATTACGTCATAATCTCGTGGTCCAGTTGTGGGGACTGGTCCTAATTCATTGTTCAGTGCTGTTCTTGCTTTCTTCCTAATCATTAATTAGGTAGATATGGCGGGAGTATTTATGTTCTAAGTTGTCATCTTTCCTCTTTTGTAATTCAGTCCGGGTAACAACAGCATTTCTTTCTTTGTTCTTGCACTTAGTTTCTTGTTAAATCAAAGGTGAATGGGAGTGTTTTCATTTCTGGCAGGCTGAAACACTTCTTGGGTACTTACGAGAATCGAGGCATGAAGCTTCTTCCTCAAGTCCATAATGGAGAAGGCATTTTAGGTGGTCAAATTCCTTTATCAATGCAATTTATTATAATTGTATTGTATTGTATTATATTATATTATATCATGTTGTGCCTAAGAAATTAATGGTTTGCTGTTGGGTGTATATAGTCTAGTGTGTTGATGGAATGATAAGGGTGGTGTTTTTGGAGCTGGCGAGAAGAAGGAGATGACAACCTTTAAATTTTGGGGAATTTTAAGGCCCTTTGTTTTTTTTTTAATTATTATTGTTATTTTACTGACTGCTGAAGATTGTTTTTAGCTTTGGTCGGGGCTGTCACCCTTGGTTTTGTTGGGTGATTCCTGATTCTTTGGAAGCTTCTGCTAAGTTTCTGACTAGCCCTCTACTCAAATGTCAAGTATGGTCAAGTTTGGTTTGTAATAATAGCATTATTATAATCCCGTTGCACTAGTCATTTGACCTTTTGTAATGTTTGTGATGCAAAGGTGGTGGGGTTTATATGATATGTTACTCTCTTTTGGAGATTATGTATTAATATTGATGCTTTACGATATATAGTTCAGGTCTCTGCCAAATATATATTAAGAGATACACGATGTTACAGTTACACGGTGATTTTAAGAGTAAAGTGACATTTTGCATAGAATCCAATACTTGTTTTGGGTCCTTTTCTCATGACTCAGATTCCTTTTCTTTTTGCTTTTCATGATTGTTGTGCAACAGGTAAAAGATATTAGTGGCACATTAAATGTTTGATGAAACAAGAAAACTTGGCACATGAAATTTGTAAGAAGAGAAAAGAGCCCTCATCATTGTGTCCATATGAACCTGCCAATGGTAAAATTTGTTCCCACGTGAACGATGGATTGTGTATATATTTTTTTTATCCAGAACAAACGGCGCCTTAGTTGGCATGCAACTTCTTTTGGGCTGTGATAGTTCTCACCTGGTTAGGTCAGCGTCGGTGTCTCATCCATTGACCTCCACCACTTGTTTTTAACCATTCTTTCCACCACTATAATTTCTTATTTTGAAAAGTCATGCGCCTCCATTTTTCTTTTAGGTGAGAGGTTTACGCAGTAGCTCGTTTTAGATTTAAGGATTTTGATTTTCAGTTGTGATCCACGGTCGTAATGAACATCAATTTTCTGACTGGTAATTGGAGACTTTATCATAATCTTTATTAAAACGTTTTCTTGAATCAGTGGGGTTAAAAATGGAATTTAGGATGACAATTTCCTTTAAAGACTTGAATAACATTAAAAATAAAATTAGAACTTTGAATGTTTGATGTAATGGGCCCACCAACATGCATGAACAACAACTCTTGATGATGAAGCCGGCCACCCCAGACAAGCAACCCAGGCCCCACCAAATATTTTACGTCTTTTGGTAAATGTGCATGCTTCTTATCTCTCTTTCTTTATCCATATTATTTTTTATCATATATAGATCAGTTGACACACACGCACACATAATCTATATTGTTATGTATGCCTATTAAATATTTTAATACTTCCAATTAGTATAATTTTTCAGGTTTTCCAACATAAAATTTTAGGTTCGATGACAATATTAGTAGAGAAATGAAAATAATGGTTAAGTAAGAATTAAGAAATGTGAAACTGATTTTTTTGTAAAAAAAAGGTTGAAACAGAGGATAATGTAAAAGAATATTGTTTTTTTTTTTATTATTTTTTATTTTTTTTAAAAAAAAAATAAAAAACATAATAAAAAAAATAAAAAAATATAAAAGAATATTGTTTTATATGGAAAATATTTCACAACTGTTTTCCCCCACCATCCTGGTACAAAAGAAAGTGTCGGCAAGTTTACGGAGCTACCTGTTAGTAAAATCAAAGCATGGAAGGCCCAATCATCATTTTGAAGACTGTGCCCGATTAGTTCATTTGTGTTATAAATTTAAAGAAACATTAATAAACTAAATAAAATAATTACCTCGATAATAACCTTGATTGCTCCTTAATTGCTTCAAATGAAGTCTTGATTATATGTTAATAGGAAATTATTATTTCTCTATAATTTCCTTGATTTAGAGAGAAGATAATTGGGAGAGAATTTGTATAAATTTGTGTGTTTTTACAATGAAGATTACAAGCCTATTTATAGGCAAATGAAATGATTAAAATAATATAAAGTCCTAATCACTTCTCCTAAATTTGACAATTTTGTAGACACCCAAATTTGACAATTTGTAGACATCCAAATTTGACAAAATAATTTGATTTCATAATACTCCCCCTTTTGGATGTCCTTATTACGTGTTTTGATACTGCCTCGTTAAAAACCTTACTAGGAAAAACCCAGTGGGATAAAAACCATAGTAAGGAAAAAGAGTGCAGTCACGTAAACTCCCCCTAAAGTTGGCACAACTGAATCTTCACATATTTCGTAGGTGGCGCAT
>KV010165.1:58743-69841 GCA_001598015.1 Dorcoceras hygrometricum | reverse complement strand
GTACTGATTAGTCCTCACTACTCAAAACGTCATTGAGACTCTACATGATAGGCGTCTCACTTTGACCCGTTTGCCGACTCACTTGGGGTCATTAGGCGGCGGGATTGGGTGAGATCCCGATGCATGTAGGAGTCGATGCTTCGTTGTCGAGGATTCACCGCTCGCTTACATGCGTGGATATCCTATGCTATCTGAGGAGATAATAGTGTATAAATCTCTGGCCAGAGTACTAGAAGTGTTTTAGGTAAATGAGTTTACCTAGTAACACTCGCGATGTCATATTCGATCTCCAAGATGTATGCATGGCTATCGGATCTCTAGCGACTCTCGATTTACCAATGGTCGTTGATCTGATCGGGATATATGTGTTGAAAGGAGCGTACTGTACGCTAACCACGACCAATTGGTTCTTGCAGGCACTATCAGTGATACCTAGAGGATCATGGCGCGATGTTGCTAGGCGCTTTACCATGATCTGTTGGGCAAGTCCGAAATCGTGATTTCGGAGCCGCAATGGTTGTGGGCCCACGGCTAGCTGTATCCCTGAACCATTGAGGGTCACACAAGTACTGGACTCATGATTCCCGCACGGAAACTGAGCTCATTGTGTTGAGCATAGGAAGAGGATTTTAGGGAGTGCGACTTCCTAAAACTCAACAGGGGTGAAATTGCGATTTTCCACTGTTGAGGGGCAAAACTGTCCTTTGGACTAGGTAATCTGAAAAATTGTCTTTCGCATCATGATATTCAGTTTTGGAAACTGAGTTGATCGGTCCGATCTGATCGTCGATCGGAGTTATGATGAAACCGCAGTGATTTAAATGAACCGAACGTTCATATATTGGACTGGGCCCGCCCCAGGTTCAATGGGCCGGTTCAATCCCATGTACCATCCTTATTAAGTTAAGTTGGTCTAGGACTACAATTAATCACTAATCAACTCATAACCCTAGCCTCCATAGCAAAAATAGGCCGCCCCTCTCCCTCAACCTCACGCACGGCCGCCGCCCACCGCCGCCCGCCGTCGTGCAATCGGACTTGTTCCGATCAGTTTTTCGAGGTGATTCCGTCCGTGGCAAATCCGTCAAGTCTTCTAGTGCAGATTGACGGAGGAAGATTGAATCCGGTCGTGGACCTGATTGGAGGATCTACCGCCGCCTACCGAGAAGAGCCAGACTTTCCCTGTGATTTATGGTTGGATCCAGGCGCCTAGACGCAAGCAAGGTAGCAATCTATGAACACCCTATGAATGTTTGTAGATTTATTTCGATGTATTGAACACTTTCCGGGCCAATTTTTTGTTTTCCGCTGCGCCCCCGGGAAGTGGGATCTGGATCCGCCACCGTATGCCGACAGTGGTATCAGAGCTCAGGCTCGGATCCTTCAATGCATCTTGTGCCATATTGCATCAGATCTCAATTTTTCAGATCGAAAACAACAAATTTTTTTGATGATGGCCGCCGGCCGCCGCCGTGGGCGGCGGCAACCACCCGCATGGCGGCTCCCCCACCCCCCCCCCGCGCGCATGAGCGCGCGCTGGCCGCGCAATGGCCTGCCGATGGGCCAACAGCCTTGCGCAATTGTTGCGCCATGGCTGGACGCTGCTTCGTACGACGGAGGACGCACTGGCCGCGCAAATTGTTGCGCGCTGGCCGATCGTTGCTTGCCGCTTGTCGCGCGAGTTGGCCGGTAGCCTTGCGCAACATGGTTGCGATGGTGGGGCGCAGTTGTGCGACTCCTTGGCGCGTCCTGGCCGCGCGAGTTGCGAAAAGCGTGCGGCCAAGCGCCGCACGCGATTTGTTGGCGGCGGCGGCCGCCGCCCGGCGACGATCTCCGGCAGATTGTTGCGACAGCTGAATTTTACTTCTAGGTTTAGTTCGGGCCTGTCCCGGGCAGCCCATGAAGTTTTCGGGCCGATATTCGATATCGGGCCGAATTTGGTCGATTTTGAAATTTTTGAGATTTTGGGCCTAAAATCGTTTTAAGCCCGATATGATGCAATTTAAATTGCAAAATATGATTTTAATTGTGAAATATGATTTTATAATTAAAATATGATTTTGTTGATTAAAATATGATTTTATCGACAAAATGCGATTTTATTATAAAATACGATTTTATGATTAAAATATGATTTTGTGGTAAATAATTTGATTATTTATATTTATGCATATTAATTAGATTGATTGCATGTTTGGGATGATCGAGAGCCGTGCCCAATATGTTAGGTGTATGCTTTAGGTTTTGCGATTTCGGTTGTATTTAATATTGTTGATTATCATTTTATAAAGTGGGTCGGTTTGTGGCCCGTTCCCACCCCTTAAAATTGTATCCCTTATGTGTCATGGAAATTTAATTGTAAATTACTAGACTTAGTGGGAGGATATTTGAAGATGGTGGGTCGATGACGTTCAAAGATATTGAAGACCGAAGATCTGTAAAACCGGAAGCAATATTAATAGGATTGCATTGCATACTGCATTTCACCTAGGATTGGACTCAGGTCCGTGATTGGCAACCACGGACCGCATAGCTCTCGCGATCGATCATCCCAAAGTTATTTATATATTTGATATATATGTTGAATCCGCATGTTTTAAATTGAGATTTAAAATTGCATGAGACCAAAATTTTTCGAAAATAAAAAACCCTCGTTTTAAATACGATTTAAAACTGATATCAAGATAAAAGTTTATTCGATAAACTAAAGAGAATTTAAATCTGTTTAAATCATCCCTACCTTCCATCAACAATGGGTGTACGCCGATGCTACCCGTATACATGGCCCGGCTCATACTATTGAGGGGGTCATGTATGCCGAAAAGCTGTCCACACCATTGACAATTGTTGTGAGTCGGTTGGAACTCCCTTTAACGTTGGCTCATATTATTGGGGACGTTAAGGAGACCTTCCTTCACGACTCAACATTGATGGGTCATCTTGACACGTCATAGTAAACGGCGTCATATTATTGGGCCCTTACTGGACGTGAGGTGAATACATGGAGGTTGCACCGGTTGCAATTGGAAACTACCTTTTGGGGTCATGGTTGGCTGATATTATTCGGGACCATGATCGCTTGATTGGGCTCCGTGTACCCACTAAGGAAACTTTCTTTCCCGATTTCATTAGAGGGTGGTGAAATCGTTAAAATAGTGGGAGGGTAATTCATAAAACTTAACGACCTTGTTTTATGTCTTAGCGTTTTTCATATATAGTTAGTAATGCATGTCTGTTTTTCTTTTCAGTATAACTGCATTTATAATGTCTTCGATCAAAAACCCACTCACTGCTATACTGGATAGCAACAAGTTCACCGGTCTGAACTATCAAGACTGGCTTCGAAACCTCAACATTGTGTTGGCTTCGGAGAAACTTCTTTATACGATAGAGAAGAGCCCTCCGAAGGAAGCCCCTGCCGATATCAGCCCTGAGCAGCTGGCGACGCTTCAACAATGGTGGTACGACGATTTTAAGACTCGATGCTATGTGATGGCATCGATGTCCAACGAAATGCAACGGCGCTTTGAGAAGACAAAGTATGCTGCTGACATACTCTTTCATCTCAAAGAACTGTATGGGGAGAACTCTTAACATGAGAGGTTCACGGCTGTCAAGGAGCTTATGACGAGCCGCATGCGCGATGGGACTTCGGTCCGCGAGCATGTGGTTCGTATGATTGGGCTCGTTGAAAAGCTATCGGGCCTTGATATCACACTTCCACACGAGCTGTCTGTGGATGTGCTTCTCCTCTCGCTACCCGCTGCATTCGACCCCTTTGTGGTCAACTTCAACATGAACAAGCTGGCAGACACCCTTGAAGAGGTGGTTAACATGCTTGTAGTGTTCGAAGGAACCATAAAGAAGGACAAGCCCGTCCTCCTCATGGGCTCTTCTTCCTCTGCGAAGAAGGGGCCCAGACGCAAGGGTAAGAAGCGTTCTGCCCCTGCAAAGGAGGAAAAGCCCACTAAGAAGCCCAAGGCAAAGGCTTCCAAGCCAAACAAATCCAAGGATGTTTGCCACCACTGCCACAAGCCTCGGCATTGGAGGAGGAACTGCAAGGAGTACCTCGAGCAGTTGCGAACTACAAAAGGTATGTTCTATATCGAAATAAATATGTCTCTTAATTCGACTTCTTGGGTACTTGATACCGGATGTGGATCTCATATCTGCAATGATTTGCAGGTGATGACAAGAAGCCGACGTCTTAGAGAGGGTGAGACCCACTTGAGGCTGGGCAATGGAGCAAGAGTTGCTGCAGTAGCTATAGGGGATGTTTATTTATTTCTATCGTCAAATTTTAAGTTGTTATTGGAGGATGTTTTATTTGTTCCCGAATTAATAAAGAACATTATTTCTGTTTCTATGCTTGATAGTGATGGATATTCTTGTATGTTTGCTAATTTGATTTGCAATATTTACAAGAATGAATGTTTGATTGGTATTGGGGAACGTGAAAATGATCTGTACACCTTAAAATTAAAACCAGTTCCAACTCGCGATGTGGAAACACATACAACAACAATTAAAAGGAAATATGATAGCTTAAATCCATCACAACTTTGGCACGCTAGGCTATGTCATATTTCTCTAAGTAGGATGAACAAGTTAGTTAGGAGTGACATGTTTGATCGGTCAGACATTAACTCCCTACCAACTTGTGAATCTTGTCTCAAGGGAAAGATGACTAAACAACCCTTCAAGGGCAAGCCTGAGCGTGCCCAAGGCCTATTGGATTTGATCCACACTGATGTGTGTGGTCCGCTTAGTATTGGTACTAAATACGGTCACACATACTTCATCACCTTTACCGACGATCACTCTAGGTATGGGTACTTGTACTTAATGAAGCACAAGTCTGAATCCTTTGAAAGGTTCAAAGAATTCAAGGCTGAAGTAGAAAATCAATTGGGAAAAAGTATTAAAGCACTTCGATCCGATCGAGGTGATGAATACTTGAGTGCTGAATTTCAAGACTATCTAAAAGAGAATGGGATTCTCTCACAGTGGACCCCTCCGGCCACACCACAGCTCAATGGTGTAACGGAGCGTCGTAATTGAACCTTGATGGACATGGTTCGATCTATGATGAGCTTCACGGAGCTTCCTACCTTGTTTTGGGGCTATGCGCTCGAAACGACGGTAATGTTGTTGAACAATGTCCACACCAAGGAAGTGGATAAGACTCCATATGAGATGTGGATGGGCAAACCACCCAAATACTCATACATGAGAATTTGGGGATGTCCTGCTTACGTGAAGCGGATAGTGGGAGATAAGCTGGATACGAGATCCATCTTATGTTACTTCGTTGGGTATCCAAAGAATTCCATTGGATACTACTTCTACTATCCCAACGAAACAAAAGTGTTTGTTTCTAGGAATGCCACCTTTATGGAAAGGGAATTTCTACTTGATAGAAAGGGCAAAATAGTAGAACTCGAAGAGGTTCGAGAACCAACTGGAGTACCGAGTGAATCTCCTGCGCCTCCAAAGCCAGTGCCAGAAATGGTCGCACCTAGGAGATCCGAAAGGATTCCTAGGGCTCCTGAGATATATGATTTTCTCCTTGAAGATGATCAAGGTGATCAAGTTGTTGGATCTGATCCAAGAAATTTCAAGGAGGCAATTTCCGATGCTGATTCCAATTTGTGGCGTTTGACTCAATGCATGCGAACCAAGTTTGGACTCTTGTTAACCCTCCCGATGGAATTGTTCCTATTGGGTGTAAATGGGTATACAAGAGGAAACTTGGGCCTGATGGTAAGGTAATGAACTACAAGGCACGACTGGTCGCAAAAGGTTACACTCAAAGGCAAGGTGTTGACTATGATGAAACCTTCTCACCAGTCGCAATGTTCAAGTCAATTAGAATCTTACTTGCCATAGCCGCATGGTACGACTATGAGATATGGCAAATGGATGTGAAAACTGCGTTCCTTAATGGAAACATTAAGGAAGAGATCTATATGACGCAGCATGAGGGTTTCACATCTGTAGGAAGTGAGCATAAGGTATGCAAACTTCAGAGATCGATCTACGGTCTCAAACAAGCATCGAGGAGTTTGAACCTGAGATTCGATGAAACAATTAAGGAATTTGGTTTCATCAAGAATCCCGAGGAGCCATGTGTATATAAGAAGGTAGTTAAAAGCGCTGTGACATTCCTTGTACTTTACGTTCATGACATTCTACTCATTGGGAATGATGTAGGAATGCTGCAGTCAACTAAAGTCTGGTTGTCTAGGAGATTTTTGATGAAGGACATGGGTGAAGCATCATATATTCTTGGAATACAGATCTATCGGGATAGATCGAAACGGATGCTCGGACTCACCCAAGCTACCTACATCGATACCATACTTAAGCGGTTCTCTATGGAAGAGTCCAAGAGAGGACACCTACCTATGTGCCACGGGATCACTCTATCTAAGTCTATGTGTCCGAAGACTGATAAGGATATAGAGAGTATGACACGTGTGCCATATGCCTCGGCAATAGGTAGTATTATGTATGGCATGATCTCAACTAGACCGGATGTCGCATATGCTCTGAGTGTCACGAGCCGCTACCAGGCCAACCCCGGCCAATTGCATTGGAAGGCTGTGAAAGATATTCTTAAGTACTTACGAAGGACTAAGAATATGTTCATGGTCTATGGGGGTGGTGAACTGAAATTGGAAGGCTACACTGATTCTAGCTTCCAATGTGACGTGGATGATTCGAAGTCTACCTCTGGTTTTGTATTCATGCTCAATGGTGGTGCTGTCTCTTGGAAGAGTTCCAAGGAAGACACCATCGCGGATTCAACCACTGAGGCTGAGTACATCGCAGCATCAGCTGCTGCTAAGGAGGCGGTTTGGATGAGGAATTTCGTTCAAGAGTTGGGCGTCATTCCTGATGGAGTTGGTCCAGTTCCTGTTAGAGTAGATGCCCAACTAGCCAACTTGTGGCTTGTGGGTTTTATAGACTCTTGTACAAACAGTCTTTATGTATGATATTCACATTTACTTATATGGCGTTCTTTACTTTGATTATGTGTGTAATGATTTACAATTGCGTTGAGTAAAGACCTAGAATGCACTAAAGCGTATGTTATATGTGATAGTGGGTATGACGGCTATCATGAAACACATCTAATAGTCGCGGTGTATTCTGAACATGTTCCTAGTCGATTGGGCCGTCAAAATGAGGATAAGGCCGCCCGAGTTCGAGACTAGTATCTACGATGCGAAGTACCATGTTTCATTGGTAGGGAACATTGTGATGTTCTGAGCATGCAGATAGATAGTGACCTGGTGATCTATCAAACTACCCTCGTTCGGACTTTCCAAGTGGTTACCATTTGTCGAGTGGATAAGTCCGAGGTCTTGGTTGTACTGATTAGTCCTCACGACTCGAAACGTCATTGAGACTCTACATAATAGGCGTCTCACTTTGACCCATTTTCCGACTCACTTGGGGTCACAAGGCGTCGGGATTGGGTGAGATCTCGATGCATGTAGGAGTCGATGCATCGTTGTCGAGGATTCACCGCTCGCAGACATGCGTGGATATTCTATGCTATCTGAGGGGATAATAGTGTATAAATCTCTGGCCAGAGTACTAGAAGTGTTTTAGGTAAATGTGTTTGCCTAGTCACACTCGCGATGTCACTATTCGATCTCCAAGATGTATGCATAGCTATCGGATCTATAGCGACTCTCGATTTACCAATGGTCGTTGATCTGATCGGGATATATGGATTGAAAGGACCATACTGTACGCTAACCACGACCGACTGGTTCTTGCAGGCACTATCAGTGATACCTAGGGGATCATGGGGCGATGTTGCTAGACGCTTTACAATCCGCATGTTTGCATGTTTTGAATTAGATTTAAATATGCATGAGACCAAAATTTTCAAAAATAAAATCCCTCGTTTTAAATTTGATTTAAAACTTATATCAAGATAAAATGTTTATTCGATAAACAAAAGGGTATTTAAAATTGTTTAAATTAACCCTACCTTCCATCAACAATGGGTGTACGTCGATGCTACCCGTATACATGGCCCGGCTCATATTATTGAGGGGGTCATGTATGCCGGAAAGCTGTCCACGTCATTGACAATTGTTGTGAGTCGGTTGGAACTCCCTTTAACGTTGGCTCATATTATTGGGGACGTTAAGTGGACCGTCATTCACGACTCAACATTGATGGGTCGGTCTTGACACGTTGTTAGGATAAAATTTATAGTTTTGATGATAACAAAGATAAGAAAAGATTTGGACTTAAATGACAATATTTGAATAATCTCTTCACGATGATCAATATTGCTGACAACAGTGATTAGCTCAAGCTACAGTTATAAGTTTCGAGTTGATCAAAATTAGATCTTGGAACAGTGGAGTGATTGATTTGGATATTCGAGTTTTGATGAAGTATTGAGAGAAGAGATATCTGCCAACAGCTCGTGTCTACTGTATCGTAATGGCATATGCAAATAGCAACGGGAACAGTGACTCGTTCTACCAACAGAAAGGGCAGTATACATTGATAAGTTTGCTCGACAGATCTTGAAACAATACTATTTATCGACTGGTGATATCAGACCTCGCTACAGTATTGTTCTTGAAAAGAGTACAAGTATCTATCGACAGCTTTTCGTAAATAGTTAGCTCAACACGACATCGTTTGCCTCAACGGATTTGATGACGTCAGCCACAGGAAAACACCAGACATCATGACGTCACCATCATATTCAGCCTCAACGATCTCAACAGACATGATGACGTCAGCAGTGCTAAATCTTGTAAATGGAAAGATATGATGACGTCATCAGTACTGATATTCGCAAATGGTTGAATCTCGTTTACTGCGACAAATCTCTCGACAGCAAGGAACTGTTCATTCGTCTTCTTCAAGGAAAGATCTTTCGATAGAAATAATTTCAGGCGCAAGCATAAATCTGATTCAAATTCGATCGTAATTGGAAAAGATCGATGACCAAAACAAGAAACACTCATACTGCCTGAAATTAAGGAGACGAGATTTGTGCTATCTTTGGAAAAATAGTACACATTGGCAGAGGCGATTTCAACGGGAGCGCACACATATGGAAATGATACTCGCATCCCTGACGAAACGCAATTTACCATATAATGGAGCAAGATTGACGGCGTACTACTGTCAGGAATTCAAAAAGGACTTGTTGCCTTATCTGGATTCATCGACCGTTGAACGAAGATTATAAATAGCAGACTGTTTGAATTGAAGACACAACTCTCGCCACTGCTATTGCTAAAACGCTGTCAAAATTCTCCCAGAGCTTACTCTACGTTGAACGCATTCAAAGCTCAAGCACTCGAAGAATCTTCACTTTTGATATTCACTGTTATACCTTCGAGTGTCACTCTCTGGTTCACATTATTGAATCAAGTTTCTTTGTCTTAGAAACCAGAGATTTTACAGTACTCACAAAGTGTATTCATTGTTGTATTTGATTGAGTCTGTAACAAACGAGCTTCTCAAAAAGCCATTTGAAAACACTAAAGTGTTGTAACCAGCAGCTGCGTCTTCTTGGATTGTCGTTGTGAGTTACTAGGAGTTCTCGTAGCTGCGGGTTACGGGATTGGGTGTTTGTAGAAAGGCTACTCTCATCAAAGTCTTCTAGTGAAACCTTCCGAGGAGGAAGAAGGGGAGACGTAGGACATTGAAGTCCGAACTTCCAGAAACAAACTCTGATCTCTATCTTTTACATTACGCACGATTATATTACTTGTGTTTATTTACTGTTCACAAATTGATCGGTCGTTTTCCGCACATATATTTTTGACCGAGAAGTTTGAATATAACTGAGATATTCTTAAGTCTGGTAACTCGGACTTAAGTTAAGCAAGAAGCTTGCAAAACATTTTAAAAGAATTTTCGAAAATCGAAGGAGTTCATTCAAACCCCCCCTTTCTGAACTCCTATTTACTTAGTGATCCTAATTCTGGGACCAACAAGTGGTATCAGAGCAGGCAATCTCAGTTATTGAACAGTATTTGTCTCGTGCTTCTTTATACATATGAACATGTCTATCTCACACAACAAAATTCCTTTGTTTTCGAGGGAAGAATACGACGACTGGAAAATTAGGATGCAAGCACATCTGGCGGCCATGGATGATGACATGTGGTATGTCATCACAGAAGGACCGTTGAAAATCATGAAGGCTAATCTTGCTGTTGCCGTAACAAGTGGAGAGCCTAAGTTTGTTCCGAAAACCAGACAGGAGTACACGAATGAAGATAAGAAAAAGGCAAACCTCGATAACGTGGCCAAGGACATCTTATTCAAGACGCTGGACAAAGATAAGAACATGTTCAGCAAAGTCAAGAACTGCACGACTGCTAAAGACATATGGGATAAGCTAATCCAAATATGCGAAGGAAGTGATGAAACGAAAGAAAACAAGCTGACAGTGGCGCAGCAGAAGTACGAGTCCATAAAAATGAAAGACGGGGAGACTATGACTGAATTTGATGAAAGATTCAGTGCCATTGTGATCGAGTTGAGTAGCCTGGGCAAAGAATACAGTAACCGGGAGTTGGCCCTGAAAGTAATGAGAGCATTACCTAAAGAATGGGACGTAAAGACGATGGCCATGAGGGAGTCCAAGGATCTGAACATGGAGCTCCATGATTTATTTGCAAATCTAAAGGCCTACGAGTTTGAGCTCGAAACCAGATCAGAAGCGCCTTCAACATCCCAACCGACAAAAGCTCTTGATGCTGCAACCGTTGAACAGTGCTCACCCAGCACTAGCTGTGAGACCTGGTTTTGTAATTGAGATTAATTGTGGAAGTTATCGAATTTTGATGATTTTGGGGATTCAGATCTCTGTTTGTATGTTTGATTTTGTTTACGGGTCGTATTTCCCTCCTTTAGAGAAATTCTGGTAGATTTTTCGAAATTTTGAGTTTAGAGGTATCTGCTGATAGCAGCTCTGATGATGTCATGCTTTGTGTTAGCATCGTAGTCGCTGACGTAAGCTTTGCTGCTGGTAACTTAGCACGCTGTGTTCTTTGTTTTGGTAGCTGGCGACAGCAGTGCTTGCGTGGATTTCAGCAGG
>KV010165.1:3486-20980 GCA_001598015.1 Dorcoceras hygrometricum | reverse complement strand
TCTCCCCCTACGGGTACAACAACAAAGCACAGGGCATCCCCCTGGCTAACTGATACATAAATATATATATGCTATATGCTTCTGGGACACACTAGCCACCTCCTGGGGCACCACCAGCTGGGTTGAGACCACGACCAGCTGTAGAACCTGGGTTTCCTGAAAACAACGCAACAAAGAAACAAACCAAGCCCCGGAGGGACATGGGGTCAAACCCTAGTACGGAGAGCAACAGATAAGCTAAAAGGAATGCATAAGATAAAATGCAGATGCTATGCATGAGACACCGAATAACAACGGAAGGCTCAACTCACGAGGGAGCTAAGGAACTCAAACATAGCTCCAAGAAATCATCAACAGCATACAGTGGTCACGGGGAGTTCATAGTGTGGTAGGGAGCCACTCGCCATGATACTACCCCCAATAACCAGATGTATCAAAAACTCGACCTGCTGTTGCCTCGCCCAAGAACTGTGGTAGTCAACCACTCGGCTCATGGTGGCTAACGATCCCAGCAGGGAGATGAGAGTGCGGTATTGCCGCTCGCCCTCACAATCTGGTAAAAATCAACGACAGCAACACAAGATACAAGGCTGCAAAATACAATACATAAGGGACCTGAACATATGCGTGAACAAATGCGTGTATGCAATTCGCAAGAAAATCGCAAAGAGCTTAAAACAAGTCTAGGAACAAGATTACAACACGAGGAATGAAGTTCTACCTGCTACTACAAAATTCACGAACTGGCAGCAACTTCTCGTTCCTCAACTATCCAATTACAGCTTCTAAAACTGGTACGAAAAGGAAGAGCTTCACGAGAGGAGTCCAACACTACTTCAATTGTCCAAAACAACGGCCGGAGTCGACGGAAATCTACCGGAGAAGCTCACGATGAACAGTAACGAGGGTTGAGAAAACAGAGAACGAAGGGCTGGAAAATATTTCTAAGTATGGGAAAACCGATAACACGAAAGAAGACCAAGTCTTCCTACATAAATACAACTGGCAACTGCTGGAATCAACACAATCACAAGTCCACCGACGAAATCAGCAGGTATCAACAAATCAGCTGGCACAAAAGAAATCAGTAGGAACACTACCCACGGCAGGCGCAAGGAACTGCTGCAGATTCTTAAATCAATGCTAAAACAAATGCAAAATAACCCAACTACTGGTTCTCCAAAACGGCGTCGCAACAACTAATCCAAACGACGTCGCTTAGAATACGCGATTCTAAATACCAACTACTGGTCATCCAGCAGCAACACACAAAACCACGCAAAGCGCTTCCTCCTGCTGATTCCAACAGCAACATCACAACGCAGCGTTGCCACTTACTCAAACGACGTCGCTCCACAGACGTTAGCAAAACCAGCAGAAGCACTTTACCCAAAACCAATCATCTGCTGAAACTCCTAGCAATAGCTAAACGACGACGTACCCTCCTCGCGCTACAGGAAAGTTGACTCGCGTTGACATCGACATCTGCTGATCAACCAGCAGGAACATACACGCGATCTACCAGCTGGTACCAGTCGCAACATCACAACGACGTCGCGCCAACTAACCTAAACGCAGTCGTTTTGCCCTCAACGCAAATATACTAACGCACCTGCTGATTACAACACACGCGTAATCATGCTCGTGCTTTATTACATGCTTTATTACGTGATTTATTTATGATTTTATGTTGTATGTTTTGCATGTGTCAATTTTTCAGCCTGCTTGAACTACGGACGCGAGGACGAGATTAGGGTCGACCGGAATAAAGATAATTGAGATTTTTAAGTTATGAGATTTTTAAGAATGAATTTATTTTATTTTAAGCAAATATTTTTGGAAATTGGGATTTTTATAATTATTTTGGAGGGAACCCGTTTTTCACCTATACGGGCTGGTATGTTGAGTTTTAAGGAATTTTAAATTATGAGGAGGCCTAGATTTCGAAATTTTGTAATCTTTAAAGCTCAAGTATGAGTTTTTAAGAACCTTTCAATTTAATTAGAAGGGCAAACCGGTATTTTTCTTAATTAAATCCATAGGGGTCATTATAGGCACTTTCATTATTTCTTAAACACAAATTACACAAACCTAGCCTCCAATACTTGTACCAGACATCCTCTCCACTCTTTGAACACACAAAAATTCTAAATTATACAGCCATTGAAGGATCTTGACGATCCAAAGCCGGTTGCGCCCCGATCTCGCGTCTACAACGCCCGTACCTCGCAGATCTACGTCTTCTTCAACCCAAGAATGTGTCAATCCATTTTCTCACCATTTAAACTGTATTAGACTGATTTTATGAAAATTCGTGTGAATTACATGTGTATTGTTCAAATCTACTCATCTTGTTCCTGGTTCATGCAATATCTCATGTTACATCTCACGGCTTTGAACCTTTCTTGCATGGCTTCGGTTCAGAGGATGCCTAAGGGACCCTAGCTCGTTCTCAATAGGTTCATGGGAGTCCTAGGGTGGGCTAGGAGTGGTCCAAAGATGGGAGTTAGTGGTCGAATCGGTGGCTAGAAAACAAACACCGCGCGCTGTGTGTTTTCTGCGCAGCGCGGTGCGGCGCCTTCCCATCGATCGTGCGCCCTGTGTGGTCCACGACAGGGGTCATGGCTGGTACCGTTGGAACCGCCTGGACCTGGGGTGGTCCATCCTATGGGGCTCCAGCTAGTGGTGGCTGGATCAGGGAGAACGAATGCAATGTCGGTAGCTGGTCGCGGCTGCGCGCTTGCGTGTGTGTGTGATTTTCGGTTTAGGGTTTAAATCCTATGGTTCGATCTGACTGAACCGGTTTTGGCTGGTTCGGTTGGACCGGATCGGTTAATCGAGTCTCGAGTCAAATATTTTAAAATGGGGTCAAGTTATTTTAATTATGGACCTGTTATTTTAATTAATGTGTCAAAGGTCCAATTTTAAAGAAATTAGCCAGAAGGTCAAAATTGAGTCAAACCTTTTAAATAAATTAAGTTATGTTTAATTTGAAGTTTATAGTCAAAATTAGGGCCTTTGGTATTTTATTGGAGTCAAAATCTATTTTTGGTATTTAATTTGGTCAAAAACGGTCTTTTGGTCAAAATCGGCTTTCGAGGTCAAAATTGATTTAAATTGATTTTAAAAGTCAAAATTGATTTTAATAAGTCCCAAATTGATTTTTTTTAAGTCAAAATTTATTTTAATTAGTCCCTTTTAGTCTTGATTTTAAGAAATCAAAAATTTAAAGAAAATAGGCAAAAATGGGAAAAAGCGGTGAACATTCGTTTCATCGGCCGAGTTTAGAGCGATGTTTGGTCTAGAAGTGGTGAGCCTGGCCCCGGAATCAATCATCGACCGAAGTAGAAAAATATAGAAGCCCGTAAGTGTATATTTAATTATATATGTAGTATTTTATGTACGTAAACGTTTTCAAGGAAATGCTTAAATATACATTAACGGGCTAAGTTTTAAATTGCATGATTTTAAGAAATTCACGTATCATGAGATTATGAAATGATCAGGCATGTTTTTTTTAAGTTAAAACCCAAGGGATTGAAGTGATGTGTCAAAGTATACGATGGGAGTTAGCCGGGTAGCCGGGCTCGGGGATCCCCTGTTTTTAGGTGATTATAGGGCCTATGGATCCATGTGATCACGACATGGTGAAGTGGTAATTTTAGGAGGTGTGACATATAGGGATCCTCGTGTGATATCGAGGTGAACCACACCGACACGTACGTTGGTTATTACGACTGATCAGTCATACGTTCGCTCACATTCACTGATACGACTCATACGTTTTTCAGGTTATGCCATGCCTTATATGTTATATGATATGTTATGATATGAAATGTTTGAAGGATTGTTTTAAGATCATGCACGCATTCACGTTTTAACGTTATTTTAAATACAAGTATGTGCTTGCATGCGATTTTATTAGTATGTACTTTGTTATGTATTACGATAGAGCATGCAGAGCCTCTAGGCTCACTAGGTTTAAATGGTGCAGGTGATGACCCTGCCGATGAGTACATCCCGACTGGTGGTGAGGACGTCTGAGTGCCTGTCGCAGCAGTACTCCGTGACCGCCTTCATGTTTTTAGTCTGTCATGATGCAGTTTAGATATTTGTTTTTAAACATGTTTACTTTCAGTATTTTTACTCAGTGCATTTATTCTGCTTGAATGTTTCAACGTTTTAAATATTCCTTTATTTATGTTTAAAGTATTTTTGAGAAAATGATTTAGAAATGTTTTAGAAAGGAACGAGCCATACTTTAAGTTTATGTTTGTTTCCGCATATGTTTTTAAAAAAAATCTAGAGTCTGGTTCGTTTCAGTTGGTATCAAAGCGGTGGTTCTGGTGGGGTACTTGCCTGCTGCGTGGAGCTCAGAAGTCGCACTACCAGTCTGTGAGTTTAATATTTTATTATTTATGTTTGTGTTAGCATGCTGCATGTTTTAGCATTGCATGAGTTTTGGCCATAGAGTTTTAAAAATAGACGCTTAGTCATGCACTCAGATTTACGTGATAAGGTTTTGGTGTATTAGTATGCCCCCAGACGTGACAGAGATCAGCAGGATGAGGATGCACCTCCTCCTCCCTCACCTCCGCAGTTGATGCCTTATGAGAGGGCTAGAGTGGGCATGCTAGCCAGGATCACCAGGATCCTAGAGAGGCAGTCGGAGCGTTCTGGGAAGTCTACGAGAAGGACGTGGCTGAGCAGTTCCGCAAGCAGGGACCCAAGGAGTTTGCGGGACTATAGACCCGCTAGTTGCTGAGGAGTGGAATCTGAGTAGAACTGTAGGAGTTCTAGGACTTGTCTTGAGAACTTCGACGGATAGGACCAGCGAACTTAGAACTGTTTTAGGTATCTAATCTGCTTTTTGGGATTTAGTATGACCGTAAACGCGTACTTGTGTGACATTTCTGTTTCAGGCGAGATTCGTGTGCGTGAGGTCACTACACTCGCTTTGCTAGACTCAGGGGCGACCCACTCGTTTATTTCGAGTGCATTCACACAAAGGATGGGAATTATTCCGGAGAGCATGGGGGTAGCTCTCGCCGTGACGGTTCCGGCAGGAGAGGAGTTGTCGATGACCAGCGTCATGCAGGGTCTGACGATGACGTTTCAGGATCACGCAGTTAGAGCAGATTTGGTCGTTTTGAATTACACAAAACTTGTTATTGTGTTTCTAACAAATCTACGTAGTGTGCAGATGTTAGCTGAATTACATCGAGATATTTGAAGAGAAGAGATACGAAAAGGAGTCTGTTCAGTTGTGAAGTGAAGTAGGTTCAGTAGTAAAGAAGAATTAGAAGATCTATTGAAAAGATCGTATGAAGAAATCTGACGAAGAGGAAGAGATCTGATGAAGAGAAGAAACAGTTATATATTCAATCAGCGATGGTGTTTGTCAAAAAGAAGGATCTTCTTGTGCACATGGATATCGACCAACTGGAGCGCTAAGGGAAAGACGGACCAGCTGGAGCAATAAGAAGTCAGGATCAGCAGTTGATACAACAGGTGGATCAGCAACCTTGACGTCGGCAGAATCAGTAGTTGAACAAGAGATATCTGATGAGAAGAAGTCTGATTCAGCAGTTGAGACAACAAGAGAAATCTGGAACAGTTGGAATGTCGAACAGGAGATGATATCAGTTGTCGAATAGCTGGAACGACGAAAATAGAGCAAAACAGCAGCTGATCAGAAACAAAGAACAGAAGTAAAACAGGAGCGAAATAGATGTTGAAGAAATGTTAATCAGACATTGGACAGACAGTTACGAAGAGAAGAAGCGAAATAGATGTCGAAGAAATGTTAATCAGACGTTGGACAAAAGAAGACATCAGATGTTGATCAAATGTTGAGAAAGAAAATAGAAACTGATATCAGTCGTTGATCATACATGAAGAAAGGCAAAATATGTAAGCAGAAGATGTTGAAGAAGACGTTAATCAGCTGTTACGCTAAGGAGACGTTGAATCAGTTGTTGCGCTAAAACGAAGCTGAATCAGTTGTTGCACTAAAACGAAGATGAATCAGCTGTTGCGCGTTAATGAAGAAGAACCAGCTGGAGCAAGTGCGAAGAAAGATTTGGATTCAGACGTTGATTACATATGAAGCAGCTGATCCAATAAGGAACAGTTGTTCATCAGCTGGAACGTCAAGGAATGGTTGGATCAGCTGATGAACAACTCAGATGTTATTCAATAGTTACAAGACATTCAGATGTTGAAGTATTCAAAGGTTGCGAAACACTCAGCTGTTGCATAGATACAGAAAATGACAAAAAGCCTGAAAAAGAAAGGACACAAGGACAATCCTGTCGGTACTTTACAGAACATCTTTCAACAGGAAGAAAAGTGTGTCAAACGGGAAGAAATTTGAACAGTAGATATGAATACAAGAAGCACTGTTGAATATTGGGATCGATCAATTAATGATGGCAGAAATAGAGATCGAGACACTGTGAAACAAAAATATAATATCAGAAGATAAAACAGTGTTAAATGGGAACAAAAACAGAGACGAAGCAGTCGGCCATCTGCTGAGTCTTCATTAGTTCTTTAGGAGCATTTCCCAAGTGTGTGAGATTTTATTATTATGAGAGTTATTCTTACAATGAAAATCTCACACACGCATAGAGATTCATTCACACCATAAAAGATGAGCAAAACAGTGTAGTGAATGAATCTCAAACCCAATGCAAAATCAGATCATGTCCAAGCACGAAGACGTTAAACTCTGTGTCTGTTGCCTTTCTCACAGAGGCGTAAAACAAGTGATTGGATGTACACAACCGAGGGCTGGTGTAAAGTCTTGGAGTTCAGATTTTGGGCAGTGGGTAAGTGCCAAAATCTGATTGGGTCTGTACAAAAGGTGTAGATCAAAGTCTTCTAGTGGAACCTTCCCAGAGCGGAAGAAGGGGAGACGTAGGAGATTGAGCTCCAAACTTCCAGAAACAAACAGCAGTGTATTGTATTCTTTTAATTACAGTACTTCCTCATATGCATTTAATTTAGCACACGCATAGCAAACAGATTCCACATGCACTGTCACATTAACATCGTTTTTAAGGAATCTGTTTGCGTCGAGTAGTTTTAAAATTTAGGATTCAGTTCTGGTGTTTTCCGTATCTTTTTATTACATACCAGATCTGTCTCCGGTGCTCTTATTTATGTTCAAGAACCGTGAGATATTGTAGCTCCTTAGCAGCGTAAGTTTTAATTTTATTATGGATCAGATCTCTCGGCCCATGTTTTGTTATGTTGTTTAGTTGATAGAGATCTGATCCTTCGATTCTATCAAGTGGTATCAGAGCCGATTGTTCTTTAACGAGCATTTATTTTAAAACGCATGTGCTATTTTTTTTTTAAAACGTTTTAAATGTTTTGAAGAGCTTACTTTATAAATAAAAGGTGAAGAATGATTGCTGAACTTTGGTTGTGCTTTTGTCGAGCTGACACGGAATGCGCGAGTTCCGTGTGGATGCCAAGATTCTATTTTGGTTGGGCTGTTTTCAGCACATGTGACAAAACAGGAGAAATGAAAGAAAATACGGTAGTTCAGTTGTCATTTTTAGCCAAATCTGAATAATTTAGGTGATTCAGTAGCACGTGTTCTATTTGAAACAAGTTTATTTAAGGTGCTCTGATGTTTCTTTTCAAAATCTGTTTTTGCGGAATTTCAGCTGGTGCTGCGTTTTAAAATGATTTGATCTTACATTATAAAAGACAGTGAGAGTAATAGTCTTCGAATGACAGAGCATTTTCCGAAAGAAAATGCGGTGATATTTCTTCTGACGAGCTGACACAGACTTCATAAATCTGTGTGTATGCCAAGATTTTCAGATGCAGTTATGGGGCCACGTCTGGAATGAAATGGAAGAAAATCTGCTATTCGTTTATTATTTATCTTCCATCTATATATATAAGCTAAAGCAGAAGCACACTATCAGCTCTTTCAAAATCATAGCATATTGTTGCATTCGATCGTCCCCAAAATCTATTTTTATTTTCAAAATCTGCAATACTCCTGTTGTCACAGTTTTTTTGTTGTGGTAATGTAGGGAGAGCTTTATTTTAAATACATCGGGAAGACCGGGATTCAAATCCTTTTTGATTCCCACAAAAAGGGAGAGAATTTAATCATGCATCTATTATTTAAAGTTTTGTGTAAATCAAAAAGGGAGAGATTGATGGATCTATGTAAACAGATCTAGATTGAGTTTTCAATTACACAAAACTTGTTATTGTGTTTCTAACAAATCTATGTAGTGTGCAGACGTTAGCTGAATTACATCGAGATATTTGAAGAGAAGAGATACGAAAAAGAGTCTGTTCAGTTGTGAAGTGAAGTAGGTTCAGTAGTAAAGAAGAATTAGAAGAGATCTGTTGAAAAGATTGTATGAAGAAATCTGACGAAGAGGAAGAGATCTGATGAAGAGAAGAAACAGTTATATATTCAACCAGCGACGGTGTTTTTCAAAAAGAAGGATCTGCTTGTACACATGGATATCGACCAGCTGGAGCGCTAAGGGAAAGATGGACCAGCTGGAGCAATAAGAAGTCAGGATCAGCAGTTGACACAAGGTGGATCAGCAACCTTGACGTCGGCAGAATTAGCAGTTGAACAAGAGATATCTAATGAGAAGAAGTCTGATTCAGCAGTTGAGACAACAGGAGAAATCTGGAACAGTTGGAATGTCGAACAAGAGATAATATCAGTTTTCGAATAGCTGGAACGACGAAAAGTGAAGCAAAAACGAGCGAAGCTGAATCGAGAAACGAAGGCAGAATTAGCAGTTGAACAAGAGATATCTAATGAGAAGAAGTCTGATTCAGCAGTTGAGACAACAGGAGAAATCTGGAACAGTTGGAATGTCGAACAAGAGATAATATCAGTTTTCGAATAGCTGGAACGACGAAAATAGAGCAAAACAGCAGCTGATCAGAAACGAAGAACAGAAGTAAAACAGGAGCGAAATAGATGTCGAAGAAATGTTAATCAGACATTGGACAGACAATTACGAAGAGAAGAAGCGAAATAGATGTCGAAGAAATGTTAATCAGACGTTGGACAAAAGAAGACATCAGATGTTGATCAAATGTTGAGAAGAAAAACAGAAACTGATATCAGTCGTTGATCATACATGAAGACAGGCAAAAGCTGTAAGCATAAGACGTTGAAGAAGACGTTAATCAGCTGTTACGCTAAGGAGAAGTTTAATCAGACGTTGAATCAGTTGTTGTGCTAAAACGAAGCTGAATCAGTTGTTGCGCTAAAACGAAGATGAATCAGCTGTTGCGCGTTAATGAAGAAGAACCAGCTGGAGCAAGTGCGAAGAAAGATTTGGATTCAGACGTTGATTACATATGAAGCAGCTGATCAAATAAGGAACAGCTGTTCATCAGCCGGAACGTCAAGGAATGGTTGGATCAGCTGATGAACAACTCAGATGTTATTCAATAGTTACAAGACATTCAGCTGTGGAAGTATTCAAAGGTTGCAAAACACTCAGCTGTTGCATAGATACAGAAAACGACAAAAAGCCTGCAAAAGAAAGCACACAAGGACAATCCTGTCTGTACTTTACAGAACATCTTTCAACAGGAAGAAAAGTGTGTCAAACGGGAAGAAATTTGAACAAGTAGATATAAATACAAGAAGCACTGTTGAAGATTGGGATCGATCAATTAATGATGGCAGAAATAGAGATCGAGACACTGTGAAACAAAAATATAATATCAGAAGATAAAACAGTGTTAAATGGGAACAAAAACAGAGACGAAGCAGCCGGCCATCTGCTGAGTCTTCATTAGTTCTTTAGGAGCATTTCCCAAGTGTGTGAGATTTTATTATTACGAGAGTTATGCTTACAATGAAAATCTCACACACACATAGAGATTCATTCACACCATAAAAGATGAGCAAAACAGTGTAGTGAATGAATCTCAAACCCAATGCAAAATCAGATCATGTCCAATCACGAAGACGTTAAACTCTGTGTCTGTAGCCTTTCTCACAGAGGCGTAAAACAAGTGATTGGATGTACACAGCCGAGGGCTGGTGTAGAGTCTAGGATTCAGATTTTGGGCAGTGGGTAAGTCCCAAAATCTAATTGGGTCTGTACACAAGGTGTAGATCAATGTCTTCTAGTGGAACCTTCCCGGAGCGAAAGAAGGGGAGACGTAGGAGATTGAGCTCCGAACTTCCAGAAACAAACAGCAGTGTATTGTATTCTTTTAATTACAGTACTTCCGCATATGCATTTAATTTAGCACACGCTGTGAGACCTGAATTTGTATAAGAGATCATTTGTTGGAATGTATCGGGGTTTAGAGATTTTTGGTGGCTTAAGATCTCTGTTTGAATGTTTAAGTTGTGTTTTTGGGTCAAATTCCTCACCTAGAACAATTCTGGGAGTTTTCGTATTTTTGAGATTTTTGGGTGAAAGATGGTTTTTGGTGAAAGCTGGTTGAATAGTGAAAACCAGTCGCAACATGTTTTGGTAACGCAGGATTATGAAACGTCGTCGTTTGGAGAGATCTGGTAGTGCTTGTAATATCAGTCGTTGCCTTAGCGTGGATTTGTATCGGGTTGGATACGGTGTCGTTTGAATAATTTGGAGCGACGTCGTTTTGGTGTAGCGCTAGTGTGAGATCTGATCGCGTGTGTGTGTGCCTGCTGGTTGTTCAGCCGAAGCAGAGGTCAACGCGGGTCAACATCCCTGTAGCGCGAGGAGGAAACGTCGTCGTTTGGCTAGCACTAGGAACCAGTCGATGCGCATATTTGATTTCCAGACGTCAACGCTGGTCAACTCTTCTGTAGCTTGCAGCTGGTTTTGAGAGAGAGAGTTAGCGACCGGATTTGATGACGTCAGCTGTGCGATGTCGTTTTGTCTAATTGCAACGTTGCGTTTTGTATGTTGCAGTTGGTACCAGCTTTTGGAGGAATTCCCGCGATGTTTAAACCAGTCGTCTGGTTGTCCAGCTTTTGGTTGAGAACCAGTCGTAGGTAGTGTCCTACGATGTCTTTTTGTGTGTTTGGGTTTATGCTTTGAGGGGTTCGACCAGCCGATGGTTGTTGGTACCTGCTGGTTATTTCGGTGGACTTTTAATCAGATTTCAGCAGCTGTGGGATTTATATATTGTTAGCTAGAGCGAGGTCGCGAAGTTACTGTCTTGGCCGTGTGTTCGCTGTGAGTAGGTAGCTTCGAATTGTTGTAAGATCTTAGCTTTTGTAAGTTGATTTAAGCTCCCTGTTAAGTGGTATTGATGGGATTGATCGCTGGTTGAGTTGTAACTCCCGGCAGTACCTTCTGTGTATTTGAGTCCCGATGATTTATGCCCCTGTGTGCTTTGACAGGTTGTTGTTCAGCTTTCTCGGGACCTTTGTTGTGGTAATTATTGCACAGAAGTAAAAGGTACGGATTGGAGCTTGTAATACAGCGATGTTATGGCTTGGATAATTTGTGAGATGGCTATTGCTGGCTGCTGTTTTGTGAGATGACTGTTGGTTATGTGATGTATACTTGCTGATGCTATTATTGTTTCACATATTTTTATATGCTTGTTATTCCAGCATGTTGCATACACGGATTTGCATCTCCGTTCAGATTTTGCAGCCATTGCTTCGTTGTTATTGTTCTGTTTACTTACCATGATGCTTGGGCGAGCGGCAATACCGCACTCTCATATCCCTGCTGGGATTTGTTACTCACCATACGCCGAGTGGTTAACTACCACAGTTCATGGGCGAGGCAACGACGGGTTGAGTTGTTGATGCGTCTGGTAAGGGTGGGCGAGTAGGGGTGAGTGGGTAGCACCACATGTCCTACACTCACTGTGGCCACATATTCTGTTGCAGATTTCATTGAGATGTTGTCTCCTTCCTCATGCATAGCATCTGCATTTTATTCTTGCTGTTTACTGCTGTTTATAGTTTCTCTTCGTACTGGGGTTTGACCCCATGTCCCTCTGGGGCTTGGTTGTTTTCCTTGTTGTGTTGTTTTCAGGAAACCCAGGTTTTACAGCTGGTCGTGGTTTTAGCCCAGCTGGAGGTGCCCCAGGAGGTGGTTAGAGTATCCCAGTAGCGTATAGCATATTTATATGTATCGGTCCAGTTAGCCGGGGAGATTCCCTGTGCTTCGTTGGTGTATTTGATTGTTGGAGTCTGATACTTGTTTTATGCTATACTGTTATTGTTGTGGTGATTTTAGTATACTGGGATTCTATTTTGAGTATCGCGCTATTTTAAATTATATTTTTTCAAACCGTCAGGCCAAAAGAAAAAATTTTACCCGCTTTTTGATAGCTTCCGCATGTGTTTTGGTGTTTTTACTCTGTTTAGAGCACGAGGCCTGACACACGCATAGCAAACAGATTCCACATGCACTGTCACATTAACATCGTTTTTGAGGAATCTGTTTGCGTCGAGTAGTTTTAAAATTTAGGATTCAGTTCTGGTGTTTTCCGCATCTTTTTATTACATACCAGATCTATCTCCGGTGCTCTTATTTATGTTCAAGAACCGTGAGCTATTGTAGCTCCTTAGCAGCGTAAGTTTTAATTTTATTATGGATCAGATCTCTCGGCCCATGTTGTGTTATGTTGTTCAGTTGATAGAGATCCGATCCTTCGATTCTATCAGTATTCCAAGTTCAGCAAGTGCGAGTTTTGGTTAGAGCAGTTGGCTTTCTTAGGGCATATTGTATCAAGAGTTGGGGTTTCTGTGGACCCATCGAAGGTGGAGACAGTGCAGAACTGGGGGATTCCGAGGAATGCAGCGGAGATTCGTAGTTTCTTGGGCTTGGCAGGTTATTATCGCAAATTTATCAAGGGCTTATCTTCGATTTCAGTGCCCTTGACACCCTTGACCAAGAAGAATGAGAAGTATGTGTGGAGTCCCGAGTATCAGAGGAGCTTTGATCAGCTGAAAGAGGCCCTTACTTCAGCACCAGTGTTAGCTATGTCAGTGGACCACGAGGAGTTTTTGGTTTACACAGATGCGTCTTTGAGAGGTTTGGGTGCAGTTCTGATGCAGGGTGGTAAGGTTATTGCATATGCGTCGAGGAAGCTGAAGAGTTATGAGAAGAACTATCCGACTCATGATTTGGAGCTTGTTGCAGTGGTGTTTGCGCTGAAGATATGGAGACATTATTTGTACGGCGAGAAGTGTCAAATATTCACCGACCACAAGAGCCTCAAGTACTTCTTCACCCAGAAGGAGCTGAACATGAGGCAGCGCAGATGGTTAGAGTTGGTGAAGGATTATGACTGTGACATTAGCTACCATCCGGGTAAGGCTAATGTAGTGGCAGACGCTTTGAGCCGGAAGACTGCAGTGGTGGCTTGTTTGTCAGTTGTGAGGCCACTACAGACTGAGATAGAGAGGTTTGGTCTAGAGCTTTATTCAGGAGGCTGTGCGCCGAGTTTAGCAGGGCTCACGATTCAGCCGACTCTTTGAGAGCGGATCAGAGAGGGCCAGGCCTCCGATGAGCAGTTACAGCAGTGGAGGCAGCGTGATGAGGACAGAGGACGAGGTCTGTATACATTTGAGGACGGGATAGTCCGTTTCAGAGGCCGGATGTGGGTGCCGATCACTGGTCAGTTGAGAGCCGAGATCTTATCTGAGGCTCATGCATCGACGTACTCCATCCATCCAGGGAGTACGAAGATGTACAGAGATTTGCAGACCTTGTATTGGTGGCCAGGGATGAAGAAGGACATAGGGAGATTCGTATCTGAGTGCTTGACCTGTCAGCAGGTCAAGGCAGAGCATCAGCGATCGGCAGGGTTGTTGCAGCCACTTCCCATTCCTGAGTGGAAGTGGGAGCATATCACGATGGATTTTGTGGTTGGATTGCCCAAGAGTCCCAGAGGATTCACGGCTATATGGGTGATTGTGGACAGACTCACCAAGTCAGCGCACTTCCTACCGGTGAAGACTACTTTCACCCTGATGCAGTACGTAGAGCTTTATATCCGAGAGGTGGTCAGACTGTTGGGGAATCGTGGTGGATCCGGATCACGCCTCCCGGCGAGGCAGCGGAAGAACAAAAATTGGGCCGGAAGACGATCAATACAATTCTAAAACATGCAAACTATGAACCATTAATAGGGTGTTTTGATGATTACCTTGCTGGCAACTCGTGCCTGGCTCCGACCAGTTTCGCGAGGAAACCTGCACTTCACGGTAGGCGGCGGTAGATTACGTCAATCAAGTCCACGACCGGAAACGATCTCCCTCCGATCAGCCTGCACTAGAAGACTGATGGATTTTATCACCAACGGATTCTCCTCGAAAAGTTGGCCGGAGCAAGTCCGGCGAAGGAGGCGGCGGCGGCGGCGTGAGGAGAGGAAGGGAGGCGGCGGCTTTTAGAGAGACTAGGGTTAGGGTTAATTATGATTGTAGTTGTTAAGTTATGAAACTCTTAAGTCTATTAAATAGACTTAGTCATAGTCTTGGACCGGCCCAAAGGGCCCGGGTCCAACGGATGAACATTCGGTTCATCCCTATCACCGTGACTTCATCATAAATCCGATCGCCGATCAGATCGGACCGATCGACTCAGTTTCCAAAACTGAATACTATGATCTGAAAAACCATTTTTCAGAACTCCAGTGCAAAATGACCGTTTTGCCCCTTAACAGCGGGAAATCACGATTTGACCCCTGTTGACATTTAGGAAGTCGCACTCCCCAAAATCCTCTTCCCTTGCTCAACACATTGAGCTCAGTATCCATGCGAGAATCTCAAATCCAGTACTTGTGTGATCCTCAATGGTTCAGGGATACAGCTAGCCGTGGGCCCACAACCATTGTGGCTCCGGAATCACAATTCCGGACTTGCCCATCGGATCATGGTAAAAACGTCTAGCAACATCGCCCCATGATCCCCTAGATATCACTGATAGTGCCTGCAAGAACCAGTTGGTCGTGGTTAGCATACAGTACGATCCTTTCAATCCATATATCCCGATCAGATCAACGACCATTGGTAAATCGAGAGTCGCTATAGATCCGATAGCTATGCGTACATCTTGGAGATCAAATACATCGCGAGTGCAACTAGGTAAACACATTTATCTAAAACACTTCTAGTACTCTGGCCAGAGATTTATACACTATTATCCCCTCAGATAGCATAGGATATCCATGCATGTCTGCGAGCGGTGAATCCTCGACAACGATGCATCGACTCCTACATGCATCGGGGTCTCACCCAATCCTGCCGCCTAATGACCCCAAGTGCGTCGGAAAACGGGTCAAAGTGAGACGCCTATCATGTAGAGTCTCAATGACGTTTCGAGTCATGAGGACTAATCAGTACAACCAAGACGTCGGACTTATCCACTCGACCAATGGTAACCACTTGGAAAGTCCGAACGAGGGTAGTTCGATAGATCACCAGGTCACTATCTATCTGCATGCTCAGAACATCACAATGTTCCCTACCAACGAAACATGGTACTTCACATCGCAGATACTAGTCTCAAGCTCGGGCGGCCTTATCCTCGTTTTGACGGCCCGATCGACTAGGAACTAATTAATAATACACAGTGACTATTAGATGTATTTCATGATAGCCGTCATACCCACTATCACATCTAACATACACTATAGTGCATTCTAGGTCTTTACTCAACGCAATTGTTAATCATCATACAACACAATGAAAGTAAAGAATTCCATAAATGAAATGCGAATATCATATATAAACATTGTCATATACAAGAGTCTATAAACCCACACGCCACAAGTTGGCTAGTTGGGCATCTACTCTAACAATCTCCCACTTGCCCTAAAGCCAACTACTCATCAGACGTAGTCCCATTGTTTCGCGATATTTTTCAAACAACGGTCCAGGCAAGGGCTTCGTAAGTGGATCAGCAATGTTGTTCGCAGAGGCGACTCTCTCAACTGCTATGTCACCTCTAGCCACAATATCCCGGATTATGTGATATTTTCTCAGTATGTGTTTGGATCTTTTGTGAGACCTAGGCTCCTTTGCTTGCGCAACGGCACCCGTGTTGTCGCAGTACACCGGGACTGGACCAACTCCATTAGGAATGACGCCCAACTCTTGGACGAAATTCCTTATCCAAACCGCCTCCTTAGCAGCAGCTGATGCTGCGATGTACTCAGCCTCAGTGGTTGAATCCGCGATGGTGTCTTGCTTGGAACTCTTCCAAGAGACAGCACCACCATTGAGCATGACTACAAATCCAGAGGTAGACTTCGAATCATCCACGTCACACTGGAAGCTAGAATCAGTGTAGCCTTCCAGTTTCAGTTCACCACCCCCATAGACCATGAACATATTCTTAGTCCTTCGCAAGTACTTAAGAATATCCTTCACAGCCTTCCAATGCAATTGGCCGGGGTTGGCCTGGTAGCGGCTCGTGACACTCAGAGCATATGCGACATCCGGTCTAGTCGAGATCATGCCATACATAATACTGCCTATTGCCGAGGCATATGGCACACGTGCCATACTTTCTATCTCCTCATCAGTCTTCGGACACATAGACTTAGATAGAGTGACCCCGTGGCACATAGGTAGGTGTCCTCTCTTGGACTTTTCCATAGAGAACCTCTTAATTATGGTATCGATGTAGGTAGCTTGGGTGAGTCCGAGCATCCGTTTTGATCTATCCCGATAGATCTGTATTTCAAGAATATAGGATGCTTCACCCATGTCCTTCATCGAAAATCTACTAGACAACCAGACTTTAGTTGACTGCAGCATTCCTACATCATTCCCAATGAGTAGAATGTCATCAACATAAAGTACGAAGGAACATTGCGACTGGCGAGAAGGTTTCATCATAGTCAACACCTTGCCTTTGAGTGTAACCTTTTGCGACCAGTCGTGCCTTGTAGGTCATTACCTTACCATCAGGCCCAAGTTTCCTCTTGTATACCCATTTACACCCAATAGGAACAATTCCTTCGAGAGGATTAACAAGAGTCCAAACTTGGTTAGCATGCATTGAGTCAAACTCAGACTGCATTGCTTCAAGCCACAAATTAGAATCAAAATCGGAAATTGCCTCCTTGAAAGTTCTTGGATCAGATCCAACAACTTGATCACCTTGATCATCTTCAAGGAGAAAACCATATCTCTCAGGAGCCCTAGGAACTTTCGGAACTCCTAGGTGCGACCATTTCTGGTACTGGCTCTGTAGGTGCGGGAGACTCACCTGGTACTTCGATTGGATCTCGAACCTCTTCGAGTTCTACTATTTCGCCCTTTCTATCAAGTAGAAATTCCCTTTCCATAAATGTGGCATTCCTAGAAACAAACACTTTTGTTTCGCTCGGATAGTAGAAGTAGTATCCAATGGAATTCTTTGGATACCCAATGAAGTAGCATAAGATGGATCTCGTATCCAGATTATCTCCCACTGTCTGCTTCACGTAAGCAGGACATCCCCAAATCCTCATGTACGAGTACTTGGGTGGTTTGCCCATCCATATCTCATATGGAGTTTTATCCACT
>KV010164.1:67760-86628 GCA_001598015.1 Dorcoceras hygrometricum | reverse complement strand
ATACACTTTAGTGTATTCTAGGTCTTTACTCAACACAATTGTAAATCATTACACACATAATGAAAGTAAAGAATGTCATATAAGAAAATGCGAATATCATATATAAAGATTGTTTGTACAAGAGTCTATAAAACCCACACGCCACAAGTTGGCTAGTTGGGCATCTACTCTAACAAATGATCATCAACATTTTCAGATTTATCAATCAATGGATTGGATATCTCATTGTGAGTATCAACATTATTTGCTCCTTTTCCTTTTTCGTGGATTTTTATATTTGGATCCAATTGGTCTACCACGTTTGAGTCGTGCACTTGATTCATTGTTTGATGGTACTTTAGGAATATCGATACGTACTGGAGCATTACAGACGGTATATATATGACGTTACCCTTTTTATATCATTAAATGCACCAGGTAATTTATATGCAATATGTTGCAGATGTATTATTCTTTGGACTTCATTCTCACATTCATTGTTCGGAAATCAAATTGATGGAGTGGTGCATTCCAAGTTAATTCACTTGATGATTTCATATTTTCTCCCCCTAATGTTGGGAACTTTGTTTCATCAAAGTGACAATCGACAAATCGTGCCGTGAAAACATCCCCCTTCACTGGCTCTAAATATTTGATAATCGACGGAGAATCATATCCAACATATATTCCCATTCTTCTTTGGGGACCTATTTTTAGTGCGATTTGGTGAATATATTGGAACATATACAGCACACCCAAAAATTTTTAAATGGGCAATATCGGGCTCATGGCCAAAAACTAGTCGCAAATGAGAGAACCGATAGTAACTAGTTGGTCTGACGTTTTAGTGGTGTTGCGTGCAAAATAACATGTCCTCATACTCATGTGAGAAGTTTTGTCGTCATTATCAATTGTCTAGCTATTAAATGTAATGTTTAATAAATGATTCTGTTAAACCATTTTGTGTATGAACATGAGGTACTGGATGTTCAACAATTTATACAATAGTCATTAAATATTTGGGATGTGAATTCACCAGCATTATCAAGACGAATCCTCTTAATAGGATATTCTGGAAATTGTGCTCTTAGACGAATTATTTGAGTCAATAGTCTTGCAAACGCCAAGTTGCGAGTTGATAGTAAGCATACATGTGACCATTTTGTTGATGCATCAATTAAAACCATAAAATATCTAAATGGTTCACATTGTGGATGAATGGGCCCACAAATATCACCTTGTATTCTTCTAAAAATGTAGGTAACTCAATACCAACTTTAGTTGGTGAATGTTTTGTAATTAATTTGCCTTGAGAACAAGCATCACATGAGAATTTTCCAAAGTTCAAATATTTCTTGTGTTTCAATTGATGTCCTTGTGAATTCTTAATAATTTTTCGATCATTGTAGAGCCGGATGTCCCAATCGATTATGTCACAGTATAAAATTATTTATATCCTCAACTGTGACATTCGTTTCAACTACATTTATTTTCGTGTGAAATAAACCAGATGTAAAGGTCGGTAATCTTTCAGCAATATATTTCTTTCCCGACACTTCTTTTGTAATCAGTAGATATTTTTTATCATCTTGGCTAAAAGTCTCAATATGATATCCATTTCGTAGGATATATTGAAAACTTAACAAATTTCTTTGAGACTTAGGAGAGAACAATGCATTATTGATTATAAAAGTGTCTCTCTATTTATAATATTTGCTTTTCCGGAGCTTTCAATAATGCTTGTACTTCCAGAGATTGTGTTGACATTACTTTTTCTCATTTACAACTATGAGAAATATTTATTTCTTTTAAATATCGAATGTGTTGTTGCACTGTCAATAATACATAAATCTCCATCATCGACTTCATGTCCAAATTCCATATTCTATAAATATTTTATAAAAGAAAACAATAATGAGTAATTCATTAAGATAACAAAATATTAAATAAAACCCAACAACAACCATACACAACATAGAAATACAATATTTGAATACACCACAATCAAACAACTAAAATGTTTAACAATTTGCCAAACTTTCATTATCTCCAACGAAATGATCAATTCTTCCATTCTGTTCTTCAAAGAAATCAGAAACATCAAAATGTGCTGGGAATGTCGCGAGTTAACTTAAGCCTTCACATTTATCAATGAAATTAGTTTCGGCATCCTTTTTTTTATGCTTGATATAGATCAACCATGTGTTTGGACGTACGACAAGTATTATACCAATGTCCTTTCATCCCACATCTATAACATTCACTGTCTGATTTCTTGGATTCATTAGCATGTCCAATTTTTACTTTCTTATCCTGGTCATTGCCCCACTTTTGGTTTTTATACTGCAACCAGCATTATAATCATGGGATTTTCCACGTCCACGACCATATGGATTAAAGCGTCCACGGTCGCGTCCATGATTACACCCACGCCCACGCCCACGACCAAAGTAGGTCTTATTTTGGTTTCTTCTTTCATCATGTATTGCCATATTCTCATCAGGGAATGGGTTAGAACCGGTAGGTCGGATTTTATGATTTTTCATCAATAACTCATTATTTTGCTCAGCCACGAGCAGACATGAAATCAATTCAGAATATTTTCTGAAGCCTTTTTCTCTATACTGCTGTTGCAGGAGAACATTGGAGGAATGAAATGTGGAGTATGTTTTTTCTAATAAATCGTCATCAGTAATTTTTTCTCCACAGCTTCAATTATGAACTGATGCGAAATATAGCAAAATGATAATCACTTACAGATTTAAAATCTTGTAAGGCAAGTGCATCCAATCATAACGTGCTTTTGGAAGAATTATCGCCTTTTGATGGCTACATCTTTGTTGTAAATTTTTTCACAGTTCGTATGGATCTTTTACTGCCAAATTCAGTTTTCAAGGCATCATTAAGATGATGACGAATGAATATCATAGCCTTTGCATGGTTCTGTGGTGATTCAATATTTCACTCTTTGATCGTATCTCATATGCCCATATCATCTAGATGTATTGCAGCATCTAGTATCCAAGATAGATAATTTTTTTCGGAGATGTTAAGAGCGCTAAATTCAAGCTTGGAAATATTTGAGATGATCAAATCTAGAAACAATATTAAGAAAATATACGTGACATAATGAGAATGAAGAAATTGTTAACAATCTATATATAATATTATTAGTTAAGACCCATTAATATGACAATGAAAAGTAATTGATAAACTATGAATATAAGTATGGTTCGAAATAACGAAAAAATATGAGACGGATACTCGACGATAAATATAAGACTAGTGAGTATAATGATCAAACTAATTATAAACATTATCATTGGATGAATCATCTTCGTTTTCCTTTGTAATTAGAGAAATAAAATTTGTGACAAAAAAATTGATGGAGAAGAGTAAGAGAGGAGTGAATGAATGTTTTAGAAAACAACATATTATAAAATAAAATCTAGCCGTTTATACCCATTAGTCATTAAAATATATCCGTTTTATGATCGTTTATAATCGAAAGACAAAAAATACAATAATTTTATGTAACATTTTTATTGTTATAATGTGATGCATATAATGGTAATCGCAGTTTTGTATCACATCACATTATTATTTTGAGGTGACATAGCCTACTTTATGTAATAATATGATATTATACATAAATTATATAAGAATGAACTTGATAATAACCTTGAATATCTCTTTAATTGCTCCAAATGAACTTTTAATTTTATATTAATAGAGAATTATTATTTCTATATAATTTCCTTAATTTAGAAAGAATTAAAGTACGAGAGAATTTGTATATTTTTGTGTGTATTTACAATGAAGATTACAAGCCTATTTATAGGCAAATGAAATGATTCAAATAATAAAAAGGTCTAATCACTTCATTAATATTTAGACATCCAACAACTAACAACTAATACTAACCATCTAAGTATTCGATTATTCCACAATACTAATGAATGTATTGAAGGCAGATTTTTATTATTTTTTTCTTTTTTCCCTTTTCATTTGCAACTTCTGCCTAACGTAATTAATCTAATCACATAAAAATATCTGGAAAAAAAATAACTTTCCATTATACTCACTGTGCAGGCTGATACTTATGCATAAATGATGTAATAATCTATCTATACTGATGGATTGAATAAATAAATAGTAACTAAATTGAGATATAATTAATAGCTAAAACTAAACGTTTCTGTTGACCAGAAGTAAATTCATGAAGTCTTCTATAAAATCAAATGGTTTGGACTAAAATAATTATTTTATTTATGATATTTACATATCATTATAGCCATGGCGATGATTATTAAGTCATCGTTGTACCGCACATTTTGTAAAACTAGTTTTTAAGACAGACTGATAGTTATATATTACTATATAACTGAGGATATTAGTACTGGTATGAGAAGCTCACAGCCGTCGCTCTACCGGCGGGCCAACCGCCTCCTCCCGTTTCTGTTTACGCTTTCATTGTTATTTTGCCGTTGAAGTAGTGTTCCTTCTAAATTTTATTTTTAACCCATAATAATTTATATGTTAGATAAAGTAGATATGGCAAAGGGTCGAGTTTGTATAGGATTTGTATCCTTATCCATCTATTATTGATCTCCATACACATTCTTATATCATTATTATCCCCATATAATCGGACGATGGACGATTGATATCCTATCCAAGATCCTTATATAATCGATAAATTATTTTAAAATTTGATTAATGCTATGAATCTTAAATAAGTTATCAAGATATTAATAGTAGAAAAGATTAAGCTAAAAATAGTGGAGTAGAATATTTCATAAAATAGAAAAAATATATAAACTTTAATAAGCATAATTGTTTAACGAAATCGATCAGATCTATCTAATAATTTATTCAATCAATCAAATTATCTTAACTTAGTTATCATAAAAAAAGAAAGAATTGATTAAATATCATATTTTTGCCACAATTTTCTAAATCAATAAATCGTTACAACATATTTCATTTAGTTTATTGATAGTATTCCATTAATTATAATATTAAGGTACTTGGGTAAACCAATAAATATATGCCACGTCAAGAAACCACGCGTTTGACCCAATCGTTGGATAGGCGGTGACTCGTCCGTGGAGGGACTGAATTCTTCTTCCTATATAAACACGAGCTGCGTCGAACCGTGAGCCAGAAAATTAGGAAAAATAATCATACAAATAAATAAAGAGATCGGTGCGCTTTCACATTCGCCGGAGATAAATCACTTGCAATATCTGAGGCGATTGCTGTTTCGAGCTTTATAGCGTAACCGACTCGCAAATCATGGTACGATTCTACGTTTTGAATTTATGTTTCCTTCTTTTTTTGTTAATGTCTCCTTTTTGTTAGATCTTGAATTTCTGATCGTGATTTTATCTATGTTTCTGGATTTTATTTATTTATTTTTTCTTTCTAGTTTTGTAACCTAGATGAGAGTTATCTGGAAAAGCTGAATATTAGTGATTTTGTATTGCATTCTTGATCTTGAGCGACAATGTAGCTCGTACAGCTTTCATCGTCGATGATATGTTAGCTTTAATTTATGTTCTTTTTATTCGAGGGAATTTGATGGAATTCCGGTGGGCATCAGGCCATGTCTGAAACGTTTACTTTCTCGTAGATCTCGTTAGGAAGTTGATTGTCCTTTTCTTCACGGGGTAGAAAAGGATTTTGCGTTTGCTCTTCCTTTTTCCTTCTTTGCATTGCTCTAATTTTTGCTCTGAGGCTTTGACGACTCAACGAAAGGAGACAGCTTTCTTACTTTATTTGCTGATCCGATTTTGTTTTGAAATTAAAAAATGGTATAATTGTCTTTCCGGTATTAATATGTTGGTGTCTGTATTGTACCTCATTCTTGAGAAATGCGTGTTCACGAATACAGTATTTACATTTTCTTTGGCGTTAGCACGCATGCGCACCGCGACCATTTTCGATTTCATTTCATTGTTAGATCAAGATTGTAATTGTTTACAGACTGAATTCTGTGATCCCTGCCTGTTACCTGTTTCCCTTTTCTGGATGTATTTATGAGTTGGCATTATTTATAATGTGATGCAGACAACTTCAAGGAGGCTTGCCGACAGGAAGATAGAGAGGTTTGACAAGAATATTACCAAGCGAGGTTCAATCTCTGACTCTACCTCAAAGAAGGGAAACAACTACTCTGCGGGCCCTATCTTGTTGGGGTTTTTCATTTTCGTTGTTATTGGATCGTGTAAAGTTCTCTAATTCCTGCTCATTTTCTACTTCAGATTATTCTTCTATTTCCGTCGATGCAACTATATGATGTTTTACAACGAATTTTCTTGGTAAATATTCTTGTGTTGAAACATGTGAGCGATAGACGTGTGAGCAAGTCAGCATCTGAGTTTGGTACCTTCTTTTTTTCAGAATTAACTTCACTTGCCATGCTTGAGCTATTGCGTTGCATATATGCGATTTCATATTGTTTCAAGTTTCAACATGTGTTCTTTATGTTTCTTTCGTACTCGCTAGTGTTTTATATGCTAAACATATGACCCTGTTGTCTTGCTGGTGTATGTACAGCTCTGTTTCAGATAATCAGGACGGCTACAAGTGGAGGGATGGCTTAACAAGTCAAAGATTTTTGGCTCGTAGTAGGTGGAGGCCGTTTATTCAGTGATTTGGTGGTTGTTATTTCTAAGTGTAGATGATGAGCCTTTTCTATGTTATAACGTACTCTCTCCATTGTTATCAAATTTAAGATTGTTATCAAATTTAAGCCTTTATTTTGTTATGACTAGGACAATATACCCTCTTCAAAATCATCATAAGTTAGAAGACTACCGAATAAGTTGATAATGGTGGATTTCTGGTTTTATACTCGCAGTGTGCAGGTAGGTGTGTATGATCCGCCTTGACAGAGCTGTGTGTGCGCGCGCGCGCACGTGCTGTGTGTAATGTCCCGTGAAAATGGCTTGATGTTATTAGTTATGGGAGTTCATGCGTGTCACATAAGAAAACTGCTATACATACACAAGACTATGTTCCTTGCAACGAAGGATGTTAAGAAATTGTCAAACCAGATAAAACAATGTTCATAAACGGGCAACAGGCATTGTACATACGAGAATTCCTGAAAGATATACCCAAGTAAATAGGCGTACGCATTCTTTATGTAGGAAAGAAATTAAAACCTAGTTCATGGAGGGTAATGGCCAATATGATACAAATTATTGGAGAATGTAAAAATTCTTATTTGGTCAAAAGCGTCAAAGCTATAGAAAACAATACAACATCCCATGATTACAAGATTTGAAGATACAAGTGATGATGTAGACCTCGCACGGCTGCTGTAACAAGAAAACTCGGCTGTTGAGCGTACAGCAGTAGACACTCGCACCAATTTGAGATATAGCTACCATTTAGACGCAATAAATTAAGATCGAGACCCAAGGAAGATCAAGCCAGTGCCGTCAAACAAGGGTGAAATGCAGTGCCACAAGCAATCCATTGCTTCTTCCTCCCACGTGGTAGCACACAGCCAGGCACCTTGAGCCATTCCTTGCTCGACAAATCATAGGACACGAGCCGATTCATTTGTCTTGATCTCAGTGATAGCATGAGTAAACCCTTGTTACCCAAGCAAGTCATTCTAACGTGCTTCCCATAAAACTCCAAGCACCATATGTTTGGCATTCTGTCGACCTCCTTCCACAAAAGAGTCATCTTTTGCAGCTCCCAAATGCAGACGCACGTGGCGGCATTTTTAGTCAGCAGCCCCACGAGCATGATCCTCCCTCCACATTCAGCTAATGTATGATCGCTGAGGTGTGGAGGACCTGGGATTAGAAACTGCTTCCAAATCCCAGTGTCCATGTTGTAGGACACAAGCCCTTCAGGGTCTGAGCGCATGAAGTAGAGTGTCCTATCAACGGCGACTGCTTGAGACCTAAAATTCAATGAAAGTGGAAGTTTGATATTCGAGGGCATGCGTCCGGGACGAGACCAGCGGTTTTTTGTCGAGTCATATACCTCATATTCCCCCAAGCAACCAACCCAAATGATCTTATATCCCGAGTCTGCACATCTGCCATTCAGAGTCATCCCAACTGCTACACGAGACCAGACCTTGACGGACCTAGCTGGCAACTCCTTGAAGGATCTTGTCAAGGGGTTGCAAATATAGAAGCTACGGTGGCCTATATCGAGGAAACATACGAGGCCGCCTGCTGATGCCACTGGCAGCACGATCAATTTTGTTGGCAATGCAGGCACAGTCGGATGGTGCCACTTCTTTGCTAATGGGTCATACATGGCTCCAGTATTGACATTTTCATGTGTGATGGTGTAAAACCAAGGTTGGGCTTGCTCGACTTGGGTACATTGGTAGGAGAAACTTTGAGAAGTCAGCAATGAATTCCACTTTTGGCAAACCGAACGGAAACGGAAAAATGTTTCTATTGGAAGTCTTGCAATTACAACTTCAAAGAGATCCTCTGGAAATTCTTTCCAGATGGTTTCTTCCATGCTTCCAGAGGAGCTTGTCATGGCAGTTGCTTTCCCTCGATTGCGTTCCTTGCGTGATCTTTTGGTGGGTGGAGGTTTGCCAGGTTCCATCATCTTCAAGTTTTCAGATTTACCAGCAGTCATCGAGAGATTATAGCAACCGCCTTCTAAAGAACTGCCATCTAGATTGAAGAAACAACATCTGCAGAATAAACGAGGTACCCCTAGATGCTTAATGTCAAAAGACCAGGAGAAATTTCATTCTCGTACAAGCATAAAACAATAATTAACGAGAGAATAACTAAAAAACTGAAAACCAACAGAAAAGTCAAGGCAAGGACACGCCGACAAACTTGTGTGGGTACAAAAGTGAGAGTATTCAGACACCCTAGGCACATGCCTCTAATGAAATCCTGATACACCATAACGGGTGAACCAAACGGGCACCTACATTTAAAGTAGAAACATATAATTGCAAGCAATTTTGAATACAAAATAAATTAAACAGCACCTTTAACAAGAAAAAGGTCTCGAATTCTGGAAGTAAACTGCTATTTGGGTCAGGCTGGACCAAGTTGGACCAGCTAGACTCAACAAAAGTTGTGTTAAGGCTACTAAATCTGTGAGCTGAATTGTGTTAGGACCTGAATACTTGGCCAGATTAAAATACGGTATGTGTTTGAATGGCGACAAGTACAGCGTTTAAAGTCTGTCCAAATGTAGCACCTCTTTCGGAGTCCATAAACTGAAAGCATGTTCAAACAAAGTTCAAGACTAATAAGTGATAATATAAATGGTATTTGTCAATTGTGATATAATTGAAGCCTTAAGCTCAACTCTCTGGTTCTTAGGAAATTTTGAGCACCTAAATCTCATTATTTATGAATATATGATTTCGTATGATTGGAAATTTTACGTGTTGACAACAGATAACCCTTATGTTTAGGCAGTAGACACTCACACTGAAACTCAAATAATTTTGAGAAGGCAAAGGTCGATGTCTGTGTGGACAGTATGGATTAAGCTTCATCGTTAAGATGAGCTTGTATTATGTGATGAGTTCTGCTAACCAATACTCAGTTCACGGTGCCCAATGACAGGCCAACCTTAATAATAACCAAAGTTCGGTCACATAGCCTAAATAACCAGAGCCTACCTGTAAAAATGAACAGTATATAACTATTTGTTTAAGGCGGAAATTTATCTAAGCGTTGTTATTTGTGTTCCATCTGACATACAACATATTGAAAAACTGTGAGAAGAGTGACTAGAAAACACAAATTTCTACAGCTATTATCATTGCGAGTTAAGTTTAAGCTGTATTCGTCTTAGCATTTGAAATAACAGCAAATATACCACCCCAGATCTCCACTTCACCTGGCAAACATTGCTCTCTCTATTCGAACTTTCCCTGATCTACAAGTTCCCTTAGTATATGAAGACACACACAAGAGTACGCACATAACATTTAACGGCCAGTGAACAATTAGAATTAAGATATAAGACAGCGTATGCATTAAATAACGAAGTTAAACAGATGATGATTCCAGACAAATATATTTCGTCCAAGCCAAGAGACGGTTTCTAACCTAACCAAGATACACAACGTAAGACAGCTCAATCAAACATGGAATCAAGAATAGATCAATTTCGAATCCGGGACATTAGAATTCTTGGGTGCGCTGCAGCTTCGAATATCAGTGTAAGCAAAAAAATTCTCTTCGCATACCTAAAAATTATGTCTCTGTAACCAAACTGAAAAAAAAAAAATGCATAATATCTCAAAATTTCATGTACTATAATCCGACATAAACATCCATACAAATATTACACATTCTTAGCATAAATTTTACAATTTTAAATAAAAAATTACTTTCACCTAAACTCTCTCCTGTTAATGGGACACGAAGCTCTGACCCACCAAAACATTAAACCAAGGAAATCAGAAGTTGCACACAATTGAAAAGGAATTCAAAAATCGACTCCCTTCAAAACATATACAACAAACATGAAGAAACGAGGTCAAAAATCACAGACCTTAAGAGATGCTGCTGAGGCCGAGGCTGAAAGTGGAGGAAGTAATTGGAAGGAACCGCAGCGGGGGGAGGAGAACCGTAGAGTTCTAAAACCTCTTGTAATTGTCCAATAAGTTGCCTTAGCATGGCCACCCCCTCCATCATCCCATAACCACGACCCCCACCCCCTCCATTCTCTCTTTCTCGCTCTATATCTATAGCTTCTGAATATATGTATGTATACTTTCAATATTTCGTTTCCATTTTATTCTTATATTATCATTGTTATTATTATTTGTTATTAACTAAGCGAATCATTGTTCACCACGTCATCATGTCCATATACGTTTAATGAGTAGTATTGACCGTGTACGCAAACTTTCCTCTCGATGCTTTTTGTTGCCTAAATTGCCCCTCGTTATATATTTATTTTATTTTAGCCTCCAATTCAAGCGAATATTGAGATAATTTGTAGATTAGATATTAATGTATCTGAAACTTTCAAATTGGGATTGGTATTTCCAAACAACGATAACAGTAACTTAGATTCGTTTCGTTTCGGTTGCATCTGTAATTTTAGCATATCGACTATAATAAGAAATGTGCATTGTTATTTGTTTCAAAAGTTGCCATAAAAGTAAAAAATTATTATAGTTATCGAGAGTCATATGGAATACAAAATGTTAAATTTTTGAAATATTTTAGCTATTAGGAAGCTAATAATGAAGTGAGGTGCATTGTTATTTGTTACACAACTTTTCATGGTTGTAATAAATCATTAGAAGTGTTTATGAACTATATCAAAATTAGCCTTCGGGGATATAGAAGAGTTGGTAAGATTTCGAGAGTTTGATGTTCATGTGAAGCATATTTCTAACTGAAATATTGTGGGGTATGTTCTGGAGATCGGTCTGTTATATAAGTCATCTTCTTCATGTTCCCTGCTTATCCGTGCATATCTCTCGATTTAAAACCTATATGTGACAAGGAACCTTTGAATCATACAGATGGTTAGCTCTTTAATAGGCTAACTTTTTTCAGAACTACGTCATAATTTTAAAGTATCGAAAGTTTTATATATTAGGAAGCGAAAAAGCGAGTAATATCCCACTTTTATTCTTATTATAAATCGTAATTTAGTCATAAGTATAAGTAAATTTTATTATATTATATATATTTTTGATCATGGGGACATGATTTTATTATTTTCATCTCTCTTTGCTTTTGTTTTTTTTTTTTTTGTCTCACTCAACCTCTGCTCATTTCAAAATAAAATATCGACGTGTATGAAACCAGTAAACAGAATTTAAATGTGTGATGCCTTTAGTTCGATTTGTCAGCAAGAAAATGATGGTTCAGTGTTGCACAAAGCTCTAAAACCAAAATATTGAATGCATGTGTGATAGATAACCCCCCATACAAAGGGGACCCATATATATATATATATACAGAAGGAGAAAGTGCTTGAAAATTATGAATTTTCAGGGGTAATTTTATTGGCAAATGTTAGATGTAGAACGAAGAATAATCATTGTTGTTAGTGAAATTATAATATGATCCCATGGACTGTTAATAGATAGATTTCCGGACAATGGTAATTTTCAAATTGATTTGGTCATAATTATTTAAGTTGACTTTTTGATTTTAGCTGTTTTACTATGTAATTATTTTACAAATCATCATTATTTAAGTAGCAATGTTTCGGTATATTTTTAGAATTTTTACCTTTGGGAAATTAGTGTGCAATTATTTTATAGATTATTGTTATTACACAATACTGTTCATAAACTTAGTTCGAGTGTCACAGACTAATTTCAGGGCGTTTCTTTTTATTTTTATTCTTTGTAGGATCCAATAATAGTGGTTTAAAAAATAAATTTTAGCCAAGGGTGAAAAGGTAAACCAACAAAAGTAGCAAGTTTTGTTCGTCGTTAAAGAATCCGCTGAGCCTCAGGAAATTGATAAGAAATTCTGTTTGGTCCACCCTTCTCTTTAATAGCCAATGATGAATTTAATTTTCGCTTTATTCATATCAACGGCCAGAGTTCAATACTCAAATAAACGATCAACGGCTGGATCACTTCTCTCCCGCAGGCCCTTTCCTCTTAACTTCTTTCCACGCAAACGACATGATTGTTCAACCCTCGACTGATTTCACTTTTCTCCCGATTAATTTTATTTCGAATAAAAATCCAAATTAATTGACTGAATTTTTTTACAAAAAAAAAATGTATATTATGCTTTTATTTGAAAAGATTATCATAAATAGTTTAATCTATAGATTTGAAAGTCCAACGGAATCTACGTACAAAAGCATGGCTTAAAAGTTAAAAAAACTAGTAGTTCATATCAGTATGAATTTGTTGCTTAAAGCTTTCCATATCAAATCAAAAATTTATTTTTTTTAGGAATTAGGTACGAATATCGAGTATTTCTTGCAATTTAGATGTTTAGAGACCCATGACCAAACATTTTTTTTAAAGTTGTAGTAACAATTATACCACCAAATCATGAACCTTCACACGTTTTCTATAATTTGAAATGATTACACGCCTATCACATTTTGCACTTCTCTGAATCATTTTGATGATTATTAAAAAACCCACTTTATCTTCATAAAATCATAAAAAGTACACAAGGGTTTTTTTTATTGGCTTCTTTAGCTTTCATTTTTTTTGGTAGAAACTTATTTTCCTAGCTAAGTGTCATAATTTTAAGTTATTTATTTTAACTTTTTTAGAATTTTCGAATGTCCATTAATTCGTCTGATTATGTTCACTCCTAACATCGAATTTTATGGAAAAGAAGTGATCGCTTCGAATATTTAGTTCTACGAATTCAGTTAGATTTTTTTCTATTAGGAATGTTAATTCGTTTAGTTCGAAATATAATTTTCGGTATATATAGATGAGATTAATCAATAAGTGGGAGACCCTGAATTGCCAAGTTAATTCTTGTTTGGCCTGGATTGGAAAAGTGATTTGAATGGTGCCTCTTTTTGGTAGTGCTTTCGAAACAATTTTTCGAAAATTCGAGGATTGCTTGATCTTTTAAAATGCTAGTAGGTCAATAATATTGGTCCAAGATTCAGAAATATTAATAACAACACGAAAGATATATAATTTGGTGTTAAATATCATATCAATTTGCTGTATCGTATCCTATGCATTATGATACCCCTTTGGTACGTCTTTGAGACTGAAAACAACATTTTATCCGAAAATTGGAAGTGGAAGCAATGGATATTTAAGCAAATAAATAAATAAATACTATAGTGTAAGGTAATTAAGATATAAAGGTTAATATAATGATTACGTTTTCACCAAAACCAAGGTGAAGAATTGGGATGGGTAGTGATCCAGTGTGTGTCTAGGGAAGAGAGGTGCCCGATTTTAATGATATTGTCTGATAATTATTATCGTCATCATCATTCAAACTCTACACTTTGTTCTTTTACGTGTGCATCCGTTTTACTGATTTGTGTTGTAATATTGTTTGTTCGCTTTATTGAATTGAAGATCCCCACTTTTTACCACTTCAGTTGAATCCTGCATTTTGAATTCTAACACAATTCAATACCGAGGGACTGGAAACTATTTGATGTCCCCCATTAGTAGCTCGGTACCCGAGGATTAGGCATCAACTCTACCTGCATCACCAAGGGCGAAAGCAATCGAGAAGCACACGAAGAGCTCGGAGATCGGGATTGTCGTCGAGGCCTCTCCCGAGGACCCCAACCCGATGTGTTAAAGCACTTCCGTGAAAGGCGGAGAACGTGGGTCTTATTATGCGGAAGACGTGCGCACGATCTCACCACGTCTCGACAGAACGTGCCAGCGAGACGATTCATCTACCTAGCCCCTCTATAAAAACCCCCCAGGTTTGCTCTTTGAGATGATTGACTGATTTTTGCACTCTCGCACACAGTATATACTCTCGTTTCGCTCTTGCACGCGGCTGACTTAAGCATCGGAGGGGCTTCGCCGGACACATCTCCGGCGCCCTTTGACGAAGCGTTCGTTGTTTGCAGGAATACACACGTGTTCTCCAATCCCCGACGCCCGACGTTCCCGAGGTCCTCGACGTGGTAGCAGATATTTAAGCAAATAAATAAATAAATACTATAGTGTAAGGTAATTAAGATATAAAGGTTAATATAATGATTACGTTTTCACCAAAACCAAGGTGAAGAATTGGGATGGGTAGTGATCCAGTGTGTGTCTAGGGAAGAGAGGTGCCCGATTTTAATGATATTGTCTGATAATTATTATCGTCATCATCATTCAAACTCTACACTTTGTTCTTTTACGTGTGCATCCGTTTTACTGATTTGAGTGTTGTAATATTGTTTGTTCGCTTTATTGAATTCAAGATCCCCACTTTTTACCACTTCAGTTGATCCTGCATTTTGAATTCTAACACAATTCAATTTTCTACCAAAATAATTAAGTTGAAATTTCGAATCGAATTGATTTAACCGAGTTCAAATCTAGTTGGTTTGATTGAAAAAGTCAATTTGTTTTCCCTTTTCTTATTTGTGATAGGTTCAATATGGACTTAGATTTTAAACCCTGAACATTTTTATCAATATATTACTAAGACTTTCTAGCTTTTCAAACATGAGTTTAGTATACCTCAACATTAAAATTACCATTTTTATAACTTATTCATAATCACTTTAAAAAAAGCAGAAATTGTCACCAAACACTTATTGTTTCTGAGTTTGCCAAACCTTGAACAAATATAATGTTTTGTTTTGTTTTCCTTGATGATAAGATTTACCACTAAATATTATATATTACTAATAAGTTAAGCATCATATTCCTAGGAAAATCGTTCTGAGAAGTGTTTGAAACAACTTTCACCTATTTAGAATAAATATTTTTGAGATTATAAAGAAACGGGTGTTTGGAGAAAAATACTTTCAAACTTAATTATAGTTTTAATGTATTGATAAAAAATTATATCTCTTCTCGTTTTTAGCTAGAAACTATAGAAGATGCAACATAGAGTGAGCTTTGGCAACAGCAGGTTGAGTGATCTGATTATGCTCTGATACCGTGTGTTGAGACGAGTGGATAGCTACCACGCTCTCACACGCTTCGTGGCCACTATCCTTTATTCGTATCTGTTGAGAGCTGCTGAGCTAGTCCTTGAGCTCCTTTGGTTTCTTGATCCGTTGTAGCCTATTGCCTTTGTGTCCTGCTGTCTCATGCATAGCATGTGCATATTTATCCGTTGCTATCTATTGCTGTTTGTATTGCTCTCTGTACTAGGTTTGACTCATATCCCTCTAGGGCTGGTTGTTTGGTTATCTTTGTATTGTTCAGGTTACCAAGGTTTCTTAGTTGATCGTGGAGATGACTCAACTGGTGGTGCCCCGAGAAGTGGATAGACTGTCTCAATTATGTATATTATATAATTATGTATTAGAGTCGTCGTCGGGGAATGTCCCATATTGACGTTCTATTGCTAATTTGATTTTGTTGTACGGGAGACACTCGATGCTTGTATTGTTATTTGCTTGTTGGTGGGTTCTTCGGTTGTTGTAAAACTAATATATTGAGTATAAGTATATTTTTAAATTATGTTTTCTCAGTCAGGCCAAAGCGAAAAATTTTAGACACTTTTAAATGGATGGGCTACATTTTCATATTTTGGTTTCTTTTGTTTGTTGTCAAAGTTGGGAAACATGGTTCTGCTGAATGGCCCCGCCCCACCATTAATAAAGACTAGACATTTCCAAATCCAAATCCAGATAACAAGCCTACTCATTGCTGGCCCGAATCCGAGACCATGTGCCATCGGACCAAACATTTAATAGTAATCTGAACCGTTCATATAATCTGATTCAATCCCGTCCGACAAAGGTGAGGTTTTTTAGCACAAAATATCAAACTAAAATATTGAAGATTAAGGACAAGGGGACCCCCCCTTTTTTTCAACACTAGCACATCTATATAATGGTATTCTATCACAAAACATCACAACCCGAAATTAATACAAACTTTATTTTTAAAAAAAGATCAAATTATTACAAGCTCGATAATGGAATAATGAGGGATTATTCATCATAGATCATCCACACGTCGGATGTCGCCACCCCAGTGCCGCGGCAATTCTTATCTGTTCATCCCTCCGACATATGGCGCAGACGTAAACCCCTGTCCCTGATTTTGTTTCTCCACGTTGCCATGCCACCCTAAATATTCAAAATTATCAAAGATACAACACATTAAAATATCGGATACCGTAAGTAAACAAGAATTTAATATTTCAACAGACCCCAGTACATCATCTTAAGTATGTGTAAACTCATGAGACATTTTCTAAGAAAACACACAAATTTTAGCTTGCACTAATTCGATTCCATGTCATGAATTAATATGTCATTTCCACACTCATCTATGCAAAAAAAACAAAAGGTAAATAAATGATTACCAAGAGCCATATCGAATCCACGGTGCTGGAGCTCTCGATACTCTTGGCACAAGGCGCATGTTTCGCAACAACAATGAACCAAACAATCTCCGCATGGGGCCTCCGGCAGCATGTACTGACTCCTCATTCGGGATCGATAGAAGCAAGAATATATGCAAGGACATCCCGTGACAACTGCTATCAGTGCGTACAAAGCCCCACTCGCACCGCAAGCTAATTCAGGAGATTAATTCATTAAACATCCACATGTCAAAGATCAATACATGATTAAAATACACAACACACACACACAGAGATATTTTATATATGTAGATGTCTCACAAGTGGATCCTTTATCAACTATCTCAGCAATCTGTCCAAAAGTGATACATGGGCACCAGCATGTTAAGCAACCTGTGCAAGTAATAAGACGTCAGTTCCGAAGAAACTCATATTTTCACTAGGATATATACTAGCTCCGGTGACTAGCTTACAATTGGGGACATCAGAGAAGCAGTCGTAGAGGCCGGAGGACCATTCGCCCGGAGCCCCACCCTGAACATGCAGAGCCGGCATAGGTATGCCTGTCGCCGCCGGTGGTTGGCCGTATTCTGGTGAGTGAGACTTTTCCGTAGAGTCCTCTCTACCCATATTCTATCTTTAATTAATTGGAAAAAATGTTATTTTGATGTATTATGTCTTGTCTTGCAACTAATCAAGTTAATATTACATACATATATATAAATATAGCCACACGTCTTGTATACCAAATCAATTACTTGTCGGTAGCAATTTCTTGTCCACGAATCACCATGGTCTCGGTCAAGTCAACGCACCCTAAATTTAATTATTATTGTCACCGTGTTGAAAAATCTCTATTTTGATGTGTTCCTAGTTCCTACCTTGTTTCTGTATTGTTGGTTTTTAGTTAATCATCTGGTAAAAAGAGCTCACCGTCTAACGTATAATGAGACAATCTGATTTCGTTTAGTAATAAAAAGTAATATGTTTAATATAAAAATAATATTTTATTATTGAATAAGTTAAAAATCAATCTCATAAAATAATAATTATTCTCGGTCATGTTGTCATGATCAGAAAGCGGCTGTTCCAGTGAAGGCCAATTCTATAACCCAGTCAAAGATATATAGATATTATTTAGATTAATTTCTCTGAATCTTCACACGTATTCGTTGAAACTTTACACATATCCTAGGCGGAGAGTATTGATTAGAGTACGTGAATGAATTTTCAACTATGGTTAGAATTATCAGACTTACTTGAACCTGTTGGCTAAGTCGTTCTTATCTTTAAAGTTATATACACAGGATGTTTGGTCAACTTTCTCCAATCATTTATTTAGGCTTCATATACCAATAAACAAATATAAAGAGTAAAAACAAATTAACCCGTGTTTTATTTGGGGTGGTGATTACTTGTCTAGTAGAGTTTTGAGTTTAGGATATCGGTAATAGATCTTTAAAGTTATATACACAGGATGTTTGGTCAACTTTCTCCAATCATTTATTTAGGCTTCATATACCAATAAACAAATATAAAGAGTAAAAACAAATTAACCCGTGTTTTATTTGGGGTGGTGATTACTTGTCTAGTAGAGTTTTGAGTTTAGGATATCGGTAATAGATGATCTACCAATTACCCGTTGATTGTTTGATGGTATTTTACTGGCCAACTCAATATATAATAGATGAGACATATAGAAAATTAGAGAAAATAAGTAAAGTTTTGATTATGCTGCAATAACTTTTAATTTTTCGTATTTTCGATCCAATTTTTTCGATATCGAAAACTATTACTGTACCACCTGAAATGCTAGAAAGAAGTTGAAAATACCGATTTCCCAATTGAAATAACTGATATATATGTCCGGTTTCACGGCAATAATTGGACCAACATAGCCGCAAATTAAAAGTTATGTATCAAAACCAAATTTGAAAGTTTAATTGGCC
>KV010164.1:30605-57956 GCA_001598015.1 Dorcoceras hygrometricum | reverse complement strand
TTAATGTCTTATTATCTTGGCATTGAAGTACAACAAAGAGAAGATTGCATATTCATCTCTCAAAAAGGATATGCAAAAGAAATTCTCAAGAAATTCGAGATGGAGGATTGCAATCCTGTAAGCACCCCAGTGGAATGTGGAGTTAAACTGTCTTTGCATAATGATTGTGAGAAAATCGATCCCACATTTTTCAAGAGCCTCGTTGGAAGTTTGAGATATTTGACATGTACGAGACCGGATATTCTTTTTGGTGTTGGACTTATTAGTCGGTACATGGAGGTCCTAATACATCTCACTTGAAAATGACCAAGAGAATAGTTCGTTACATCAAAGGTACACTTGGTTATGGAATTCTTTATGTTCCTTCTAATGATTTTAAACTTGTCGGCTATTGTGATAGTGATTGGGCCGGTGATGTTGATGACCGGCGAAGTACTACCGGATTCGTTTTCTTTATAGGAAATTCGGTTTTTACTTGAAATTCTAAGAAGCAATCGATTGTTACTCTATCCACTTGTGAAGCGGAATATGTGGCAGCTTCTTCTTGTGTTTGCCATGCAATATGGCTAAGAAATTTGTTAAAGGAACTTTATTTCCTACAAAAAGGTCCGACGGAGATTTATGTTGATAATAAGCCCGCCATAGCTTTGGCCAAAAATCCTGTATTTCATGATAGGAGCAAACACGTTGATACTAGATATCATTTCATTCGAGATTACATAACCGAGAAAGAAGTGAAGCTTGAGTATGTGAAGTCTCAATACCAAGTTGCCGATATCTTTACAAAACCTTTGAAGTACGACACATTCAAGAATTTACGTGCATCTCTTGGAGTGATGAATCTAGCTTAAGAGGGGGTGTTGAAATTAATGACAATAATAATCTAGATTCATATTATCTAGATACATTAGGAGTATGCATAAATTGGAAGAATACATGAACTAGTAGATTCATGTACTAGGTAGATGAGATGTATGAAATTAAAGCAATGATACATGTACTAGTGGTAGATTCATCATGTACTAGGTAGATGAGATGTATGAAATTAAAGCATGATACATGTACTAGTGGTAGATTCATGGCTAAAAAATAGTATATATACCTCATCTATCCTAACCATTTAGATGAGTTGAAGTGAAATATAATACAATGATTTCCTCCTACATCTTCTCTTATGTTTGTGAGTTTAAAAATGAAATAATCTCCACTTTCTAACACAGAATCCCTGGTAAAACAAACCTCTGTTATTTATTTATAACATAGTCACGACAATATATATTACACAGCAAACCTGAAAATATTCACTGGTAAAATTCGAAAAAAAAACCCCATGCACGATTCTTGTTTACTTTGACATTCTTCTTATCACAAAAGAACAGCAACGAAAACATTATAAAGACAAACCAACTGAATTTAAAATTATTAAAACAAAATCACCCAAACATACCAATAAGTATAGATCACTTCGACACTTTTTTACCACATAGTTCCAATCGCAGTGGTTTGCTGCTTCGCTCATCGGATCATTGCTCCTTGATAATTAGGAGCAACAGTTATCCCTGCTCTTGCATTTTGTCTCTCAAGGCTCCCATGAAATCCTGAAATAAACATATTTAATATATATTAGCTTCATGAAATTAAGTCAGTTCTCACATACACATGTATATATAAAATTAATTTACCGAGAGTCAAGTCGAAGCCACGATGTTTTAGTTCACGATACATTTGACACAAGGAGCAATATTCGCAGCAACAATGAACCATGATATCTTGGCATAGGCTACCCGGTATCATGTACTGTGCTCTCATTCGAGTTCGATAGAGACGAGAATAAATGTGAGCACATCCTGTGAAATATAATATCGCGGCATACAGCGACGCACTTATTCCGCAAGCTAAAGTACAAAGATAATAACAAGAAAAAGGGAACGATAAATCAGTTTTCTTTCAATGGTATATATATATATATAAAAGAAAACATAAGATTTAGTTATATCCACATGATTTCTATCTGGAAAATTTTCAAGTGATTGTATAACTTACATGTGGATCCTCTGTCTATGATCTCAGCAATTTCTCCAAACGTTATGCATGGGCACCAACACGTAATGCAACCTACGCATATATATGAGGCAATATGTTAAGTAATTTTCGAAATATATCGAGTAAATTTTACGACTTAACCTACCTTTCTTAAAATACATTGTAACTGTAAGTAAAACACATTTAGTGAAAGTATTTGCGAAACTTCTACTAAGTGCTACTATGTACGAGATCCAAATACTTGATTGGCCACTTTGTTGGAAGCACTTTCTAGAAGTTTTTACAAATAATAACTAAATGTGGTTGCTAATTACTAGCTCGTCTAGTGTCACTGATTCACGATAAATATAGAATATATATTCAAGCAGAAGAATATATATATATATATATATGCACTGTATGTGATGAAACACCTACAAGTGCCACAATCTGAAAAGCAGTCACACAAGCCGGATGACCACTGTGTTGGAACCGAACTCTGAATTTGCAATGCTGGGACTGCTACCGGCGGCGCCGCCGCTGGGGGTTGAGGTTTGTCGAATGAACCCGCCATACAGATAACTTGAAGAAAGTGTCCAAACTTTGGAATTTGGTATATTTAAGTTGCACTGAGTGTGTAAGGTAAAACATTTAGTCATGTTATATAGACACATTTGAGGCCTGACTTCAACGGTTTGCAACTGGCAAATTGTTGCAATAATCAATAAAAGTCAACCACTACGAGAAATCAACTTAAATTAATGTCTCACATAATATTTATTTTATAATTTTGATGGAATAACTTTGATTTTTTTAAAAAAAATTATAGTACATGGATTCTGTTTGTTTGAGAGACCTGCCTTTTTATGATATTTGGTCGTCCCTAATCTACGGTATATCATTTCGTCGTTTAAACTTTTTATCAGCTCATATACCTAGGAGTCTAGTGGACCATTCCTTTTCTTTGTCCTTTTCATGTTTATTTTGTTTAACAAAATAAATAAATACAGTAGTTAGACGGTCTCAGTCGCCGAAAGGCCTTCAATTAAACTAAGACTTATCTTATTAATCAAGTCTTTTGTTAGAATTTTATCAGTTTCACGTCCCTAATCCAAAAATTCATTCTTTTTAGTTTCTTATTGGTTAAAATATTTTCAAAAAATAAACAAAATAATAACTCTTTTCTACGTTCTTCTTATTGAAACTATGTTTGAAAATATTATCAGAGCCTAGGTTTTGATTATTCATACATTTATATTATTATTCAAAAATAATTAATTTTGACGAAGAGGAGAAATTTTCAAAATTATGCTTCCGAACCTATGTTTGAGATTTATTCTATTCAAGATTTATTCCAATATTTTGGAATATTTGGAAAAGACATTCTAACAATGATATCTGGAACGGAGGAGATCCAACATATTTTCTGAAAAGGATGGACGGTACTGATGTCAATATCATCATGAAAATACAAAGGCAATTGAGGAAACAGCTTGAAATGCTTCAAACCAAGTTCAACAAGCTTGCTATAAATGTAGAAGTTACGGGTAGGCTACAATAAGATGATAAGATAAAAGCATGGACTATCGAATTATAGGATATATACATGCTCACACTTAAACTGTGGTGTATTACAAATTTCAATCCTCCAGGTCCAACAGTCTAAAATGGAGAATATTAGAGTAACAGTGATCTATACCTGGAGCAGGGGATTCAAGTACCCCTATAAAAACTGTTAAGTCGGGATCATCTTGCGATGAGTCAGTCCAAGCAAAAATTGAGACTCTGGATTCCTATCACAAGTCCTCAAGTCAACCCTTCGTTTCGGGATTGAAGAGAAAGAGATCAATCTTAGATCTCAAACTGACAAGAGCAAAACTAAGATGATATTAATGAAATTACAATTTCTCATTTTCAGGTTAATCAACAAAAGTCGGAGAAACTAAAATCTAGGACCGAAATTAATGCGGTAACATGTTGGGTTGATATAACATAAAAGTATCCAAGTATTTGGATAATGCTCATCCAAAAAATGTCAAACTTTGGTATGATTTTGGGCTCTTACCTTAGTTCATAACGCTTCTCTAGGTTTTTTGAAATATCATTTCTACCAAAGTGAATCAAAAAAGCAGTATACAAAACCTGGGCAAACAATGAAAATTTGTCAATGGGAGATATTTGGAGTTGTATTTTTTCAGTGCAACTCCAGAACCAACGGGAGAATGCTCACATGAAGTCTCTCATTTCATCAAGTTAAGAAGGTCATACTAATATCCAGAAATATGTTAAAGATCTGCCTACATACGAAATTTAACTATTCTCAGCATTAAGTGAATATGACATTTGACTAAAACAACATGTGTACTATGCTTTTGTCTCACAGAATTGAACAGAGTGAAATTTCCGTTTCAAATTCTATCAGAACTCCGTGAATGGATCTTTTCTATTAAATACCATGACAGAGAAAACTACAGAATTTTCAGAAGATAAAAATAAAAAGATGTGGAATAACAAGTTTCAAGGAGCAAAGAGACACGCCGAAACTTCTGTAACATGGCCCATGTTAGATGGATTGAAACAATCTGCCCAAAATACTCTAATCAGAAATAGCATGAATTTTGGAATAACTTTCATCCAAGATCAAACCCAGAAGCATATTGCAGATACAAGACCAAGTGACCACACAAGTCACGTATTTCCCGGGGACAAAAAAAAATAGAAGAGTTTATTGATAAAAATAAAGAGGATATGTAATCAACCAATAAGGAACCACCACTCATTTACTTGTAGATAAGACCACCTAACAGATAATTAAAGGGCAGTTGGCCAACACTACAAGATTCTTTGAACAGAATAAAATCCGGAGTTGGAATCCATCCAAGACATCTATAAATATAGAGCTGGATGAAAGTTGAAAACATCGAGTATTTTTCAATTTTCTTAAAAAATTTCTCAATTGTAATTTTTTCTATTTATGAGTTTTTTCCAGCCACCTAAGTAGCTAAACAATTTTCTCCTTCTCTGATGAGCGGTTATTAATGTTATAATATGTCCATGTCTCAATAAAATTACCAAGCTTTCACCCCTCTCATGTATTATTTTCAAAATTAATTTTTTCATTCACGTCTTGAGATATGAATGAAACAATTTTGTGTTGGGTATTGTTAAATAAACTCACGATAGAAGCTATCAGTTGAAGCGGTGCAAGACTTTCTTCAAATAATTTGCCTGTGAAAATCAAATCTTTCTGTTACTTCTGTCTCGTTGAACTTGCATCCCTAGAATCTTGTTTGTTGGTCCTAAGTCCTTCATATCAAATTCACTAGCCAAATGTGCCTTCAATTCTTGAACACGATCTTTGTTGGGGCTTGCTAACAACATGTCGTCCACATATAACAGCAAAATGATAATCATTTCCATCAGACATCTTGAAATATGTGCAAGCACTCAGTCTGTTGTATCCAAGGCTCATGATATATGAATCAAATCTCTTGTACCAACACCTCGGCGCCTGTTTGAGACCGTACAGAGATTTCTTTAACCTGCAAACCAAGTTCTCTTTGACTGTTTCAGCAAAACCTTCTGGCTGGAGCATATAGATTTCTTCTTCAAGATCACCATGAAGAAAAGCCGTTTTCACATCTAGTTGTTCTAGATGTAGGTCAAACACCACACACAATGCTAACACGACTCTGACTGTATTGAGTCGAACCACATGAGAAAATATCTCGTTGAAGTCAATGCCTTCTTTCTGAGCACACTCTTTCACCACTAATCGGGCACGATACCGCTCCACTTGGTTATTGTCATCACGCTTGATCTTATAGACCCATCTATTACCGATAGCTTTCCTCTCTTGTGGTGGGGTAACAAGATCCCATATTTTATTCCTGTCTAAAGATTCCAATTCTTCCTGCAGTGTTGTCATCCATAAGGAAACATCGTAGCTACGAGTGGCCTCTTGGAAACTCGACGGCTCATCATCCTCTGTTAGTAGACAGTATGCAATATTAATTTCAGTGACATACCTGAAAGCCCACCTGATGGTCTTCTCTCTAGAGTTGACTGCCTCATTTGAAAACGTCTGACTCAATTGATTCTTATTCATCGTGCTCTAGTATTGCTTCACAAGAAATTTGATCTTCATATGACTTATTCTCCACCTGTAGTTTTTGATTGTGTGCCTTTGTCTCCCATCAATTTTTCTTCCTCGAAGATAACGTTCCTGCTGATGATAAGCTTATGGGCAGTAGAATCCCACAAGCGAAATCCCTTCACTGCATCAATATATCCCAAGAAGATACACTTTCTAGATTTAGAATCCAATTTTGATCTTTCTTGATCGTTGTACAACATGTACACAGGACTTTCAAATGTATGCACCCGATAATAATCAGCTGGCTGTCCAGTCCACACATCCATTGGAGTTTTCAAATCAATCGCTACTGACGGAGATCGATTGATAACATAACAAGTGGTTTTTACTGCTTCTGTCCAGAATGACTTGGCTAGGTCCGCAATATTCAGCATAGCTCTTGTTTTATCCAACAAGGTTCTATTCATCCGCTCTGCCGCTCCATTTTGTTGAGGCGTATAAGCCATCGTGAATTGTCTTTTGATGCCCTCATGTTGGCAAAATGCATCAAACTCATCACTGGTATATTATCCTCCATTGTCAGTCCTCAAACACTTGATTTTCTTTTCAAAATCAAGTTCAACCCGCGTTAAATATTTTGAAAACTTCAAAAAAATCTGATTTCTTCTGGATTTGATACACCCAACATCTCCTAGAGAAATCATCAATGAACGAGACAAAGTATCTCACTCCTCCTAGGGATACGACCGGTGCTTGCCAAACATCTGAATGAATCAGCTCCAAGGTGCTTTTACTTTTGGCAACAGAAGTGCCAAAATTCAATCTGTGTTGTTTAACACAATGCTCACAAATTGTAAGGATACTTTTGTAAGCCCTGGCAACAGCTTCCGTTCGGAGAGAATTTTCAATCCCTGTTCTGACATATGTCCAAGCTTTCAATGCCATAACATCAATAATTTTTCTCTCGACCACTTGATGCAACAGCTAGTTCCGCTTCTTTGTGTGTTTCCCCCAAAAGAACATATAGATTTGCCGCAATCTTTTCCGTCTTCATCACCACAAGCGCCTTCACGACTTTCATGATCCCACTCTCGATACGGGTCTTACAGCCGACATCATCGAATTGTCCTAAGGACAATAGATTCTTTGTCAGGCCCTTCACATGTCGTACCTCATGAATTGTGCGAATAGTGTCATCAAACATTTTGATCTTGATGGTATCAACCCCAACGATTTCTAAGGCATGATCATTTCCCATGAATACGGATCCTCACAAGACTGGTTCATATTGGTCGAACCATTCTCTCCGAGACATCATGTGTCACGTCGCACCTGAGTCCATAATCCATGCGTCACAAAACTTCTGTCTGCCTTCCGCAACCGTTGTTGTTTCACTGAATAATATTTCAGCACTGCCTGAAGCACTCGCCACATTTCCTTGAGAACTTTTCGCAATACTCCTCGTACACTCTTTCTTGAAGTGCCTTTTACCGCCATATTTATAGTAGTAAATATTTTTCTTCTTACTTCGTGACTTTGATCTATCATTCCTGTGACTCTCACTGAAGTCACGTTCCGTTGATCGTCCTCTTATCATCAGCAACGCCTCGATTTGCTTTGAAGATACCAATTTATTCTTGCATCGACTTTCTTTCGCTAAGAACTGCGTTTAAAACATCATTGAAGTCTAAAACGTCCGTGAGGATATTGTTGATGATGTTAATGATAAGTTGATCATATGAATCCAGTAGACTCTGAAATAGAAGCTCCGCACGTTCTTTTTCCTCTATTATATGCCCCATTGAGGTGAGTTGGGTAAATAGAGTATTCAGAGTGTTGATATGATCGATCATCGACGAGGATTCTGCCATCCGAATAATATACAACTTTCCCCTTAGTAAAATCTTGTTATGTAGTGACTTGACCTCGTACATCTTTGTCAGAGTATCCTAAACAATTTTTGTCGATTATTTCAGCGATACTCGACAAAACTTCATCTACTACTGCCAAGTGTATATTGGAAATGGCAGCACAATTCATCTCATTCCATTTTCATCATCGGTGAATTCACTCGGTCTATCTCCAATAGCAGCCGAACAACGCTCTTTTGTTAAAATTGCTTGAATTTTCAATTTCCACAGAATAAAGTTGTTGTCGTTGAATTTTTCTATCTCGTACTTTGTCTCCATTATGCCAATAATAATTATCTCGCCTTAATAAAAAATTCAAAAAATCTTTTCTGATGTGGAAGATCAGTCACAGCGGCAACCACGGAGCATACTCATAATTTTAAGGAAATTTTTACCAGGCTCTGATACCACTTGTTGGTCCCAGGTGGGACAACTCGAGATAGAAATATTAAATTGGAGAAAAAAATGAACACCGAAATTATGTGGAAAACTCCTAAAAAATATTAGGGTAAAAACCACGGGTAAGATGAAAAATATCACTATAATATTTTGAAAATTACATCATCTCACTGTTTCAAAGAGACACACACTCGCTTAATACAGGAGAAACTATCTCACAAATATTATAGAACACACTCTAAAATATATATAAACGTAAATATATATTTATATATATAGAAGATGAGAACCTTATGGGATGATAATTCTGACATGCATTGGGCTCTATTTATAGGGATTATTGAACAATTTTCATAGCCAATTGCTCAACCGTTTGTCAACACATTCATTATTATGAAATGTCACATTGCCTCCCACGTTGTCAACAACTTCAAGTTTATGAGTTTTGTAATTTCAGCTACAATAAATAGCTAAATAGTTTTCTTCTCCTCTAATAAAAGGTTATTAATATAACAATATTTTATATATAGTAAAATTACAAGGCTTTTGACCCTCTCACATCTTGTTTCCGAAATTAAATTTGTTACTATACGCCTTGAAATAGAAAATGAAATATGGTCGTGTTGGTTGTTGTTGATGGAGTCCAGATCGGTAACCATCTTTGGAATTGTGTGGTTGGACTACGAGGAATAGTTGCAAAGAATAGGGATATGACATGATGGCATGTTGGTAAAAATACATGAAGTTCAATTTGTTTTACAGAAGAATGATGGGGAAAACATAAAACATAATAAAGATGAAAACATGGGTAAAATATGAATTTTAGAAAAATAGGAAAAAATGGGATAGAATAAGGGTGTGTTTGGACATGTTCTTAAAGAATGTTTTTAGTGTTTTATAAGTAAAATTTTTTAAAGTTGGTGTTTGGGCAAGATTTTTTAAAAAAGTTTTAAAAACATTTTCTTAAAAAACTGTTTTTCAAGTATAGTTTTTAAAAAACAAGTAGGAGGTGTTTTTTGTTGTTTTTAGAAGTATAGTTATAATTATAAGATAAGTTTATAGCTAGCTAAATCTATTTACGATTAACATTTTCTTCAAATTTTTTATATGGTGATAAATTATTCACTATTGCTAGCATTTTTACACGTTTTATGATTACAATTTGTATAAGAATTAAAAAAACAATTACAAAATTATATAAAAATGGATAATGTAAATAAAACATATGAATATAAAAAACAATTGGAAAATGGAAATAAAAATCTGAAAATAAAAAAGAGAGAAAAAGTTGTATAAGAATTAAAAAAACAATTACAAAATTATATAAAAATGGATAATGTAAATAAAACATATGAATATAAAAAACAATTGGAAAATGGAAATAAAAATCTGAAAATAAAAAAGAGAGAAAAAGTTGTATAAGAATTAATAAAAACAATTACAAAATTTATATAAAATGGATAATGTAAATAAAACATATGAAAAAATTAAAAGAATGAGAAAATGTTAAAAATTATAAAAAGAAATTATGTTTTTAAAAACATTTTTCTAAATTACTAGTCCAAACACATTTTGAACTAATAAAACATTTTTATAAAATAGTTATCCAAACACATATTTTTCCTTAAAATAACTATCAAAACGTTTTACAAATATTTTTTGAAAAACATTTTTTAAAAACATGTCCAAACGGAGCCTAAGAAACTGGAGGGATAATTTTGGATTATAAAAAATTTTAGGGACAATTTAAAGAATTTGGCGAAACAAGAGGGATGTACTTAGATATTATCCCTACAAAACAGTATGAATATAAAACAGGAAATAAAGATATCAGACTTTAGTTACAAGATTATAATAAACAAATAAAAAGTTGCTTCAAATAATAATGGCAGAGTGCCATCTTCCTTACAATATTAAATAGAAAAGTGCACGTAATTAATTTAAACTCAAAACCTGTCCGCAAGTTTATTTATATATGTTTTTAAAAGCCAATGATATTCTGAAAAGAAAAAAAAAAGGAACGAACACACTAGATTTATCACAATAATTAAAACACGAAATATTTATTCATTCAATAACCAAATACTCCATTATTTAAGATATAGCTTTATTTTTACATCAATATTACTTGTACACAACTTTAAAAAAATAAAATAAATTGCATCGCTATATACCACGATCTCTAAACTGTGATACTGTTTATCTACATACAATTTATAATATTTAGTAAGAGGAAAAAATTATTATATAATATATTATATGAATATCCAAGAGTATAATATTGGAACTTATTTTGCAGACTAGTATTTTTTAATTTAAACAAATTGAGTTACTTCGAACAAGCACGGAAGCACATGGCTGTCGATTTTTCCTATGAACTTAAAATAAAATAAAATGAATGAAATTAATTCCTCACACGTCATTTTGCTTACGTTTTACATTGCGTTAATTGGGGTTGGAACAAGGGCCTCTCCCTCTCGAATTAATATGTATTTTATTAACTTTAAATGGAAAAAATCTAAAATAACCATTAATTAGATAAAAAAACTAGTTAACAGATAATCATTGGCCTAAGAAAGGAAAAATATATCATTAGATAATTTGAAAATGACAGAAAAACATTTTTTTAGAATGGGACAGAAACATTAGTATATCATAGATGACTCAGGGGGCTGGTAATATGTTTATTAAACAATATAAAGATATTATTATCATTGAATTATCGTTTTTTTAAATGGAAAAAATCTAAAATAACCATTAATTAGATAAAAAAATAGTTAACAGATAATCATTGGCCTAAGAAAGGAAAAATATATCATTAGATAATTTGAAAATGACAGAAAAACATTTTTTTGAATGGGACAGAAACATTAGTATATCATAGATGACTCAGGGGGCTGGTAATATGTTTATTAAAACAATATAAAGATATTATTTATCATTGAAATTTATTCGTTTTTCCGAACCCTCATCGCACGCAACGTTCAATATTTATCAATTACCATGATAGACTCTGTCCACTTGACTAGAACTATCTTTGTTATAGGGTGGACTTCGCAAGGGGAATTCATTTTTTTTTCCCCAATAATTCACATAAAATATTCTATACATCAATAATCCTCACAAGTTGATAAAACAAATAGGCTCGTCATTGCTTATACGGCCTTTTTATTATTAGTCTTTCTTGTTTGGTACGCGACATATAATTGAAACGGTATAAATAAACGAGACGAAGAAAGTAATAATAAATTTTTTTGTAATCAGGTTAAAAATCTGTTTCGTTTTTGTCTATGGAGCCCAGCCCACTTAATCGAGTGGTTGTTCATAACGGACGAGGCGAAACACAACTTGGGCTCGGTCATTGAATTAGCCCAAATCTGAAATTATGGATTGATGTTATACAATGTAATTTGGAAGCCTGTTTCATAAACAAGGCTGAGATTGTGTTCCACTAACTTCTATAAAATATTTTAATTTCAAAACGTTTTTACTGAATTGGCGTTTGGATAAATTTATAAAAAATAAAAATAAACTATTTTTACTTATAAAGTAATGTAATAAATTGAAAACTTTTAGCTACAAAATTATTTTAAGGATATATTGAAAATATCGAAATTTCAAAATATCAACATCTGGACTTTGCAAAATTTCGAATCAAATTACCATTATTTGAAGGGCGTAAATTATTAATATAATATTGCATTGGAACATATGTTTATATTAATAATTATCGTATAAAATATTATGGATTTGAAATGACGTCTGAAGTTACATGTATATATATAAACATCTGGAAACCAATCTATTTGCTTAATCTTCACTAAATTTTGGATAAAGAAAAGTGTAATTAATTTTTGGGTAGACACTGCGCCACACGTCGAATATCCAAACCGCCTTAATTATGTGATTTCGTTGAAATTTGGTGGACATCTTATTCCTGGCCATGGCAAGTGTACTATTTATAATTGTAGCTGTCAGCTTTTGTAGTTTGGATTATATGTATATCATTGTCGTTATTACATATATCATTGGATTGTATGACAATCAATTAAATTTTTCAAAAGTGACACCATTTACTTTTGATCTTATATACCAAAGACCATCTTTGTTGAATATTTGCTCTGGGTGAGGAATTTTTAACATATAATCTTATGATTTCATATTTATAAGTTAATAAATCTGAACAAAATCCTATTTACAATGCTGCTTCTCTACATTTCTCACAGTTTTACTGCATAAGCATCATCAAAAAGGTTGGATTCATTGGCTAATTTTTTTTAAAAAAAAAAATGATTTATCTACTACAAATCAAATACCTAAACAGTGGATTGAAGTGAAAGCAATTTCTACAATCAAGCTAGTAAAATGTGGTTCAGATTGGAAATTGTAGATTAACCAAGATTGGGTGCCGATCTACAGCTAATATATATATATTTGAGTGAGTTTGACAATTGATATTTGGAGTAGCGGTAAAAATAAATTATTTATAACTGGATTGATGATACTTGGTGTATAAAAAACAAGAATCTAAGTTTTGGTTTTGGAATATTGGATAAAACACACACAGTTGGTAATATCATAAATACCATAGGTATTAGTACATATAAAATAAAATTTTGTCGATCCCATTAGATATACAATAATCAAGAAAAAAAATTTAAAATATCTTCTTCCTTTTGTAACTAATAGATTATTTTATGCTAGATATCCATCATGTCACATAATAAAATTATGCATGAAAATTATGCTAGGTAATATATGGAAATTATTACCTGTGAAATTATTAATGTGAATATAAAATAATGTATGCTGAACATTAAGTCATAAGCCGGACCGGAACCAAACCGACGAAGCAATAAGCACGCCTTTATTATTACTATGAAATGGTCCCCCACAGTAAAGACACAGCTCACTAGCATTATTTTTTTCACTGACTGTCCCACTTTCTTCATTTGGTAAAGCAAATCATTTTGCGCACACTCCTTTTCCCCTTGCCTTCACAAATTTTGATTCTCCTTCTCTTTTTAATCCTCTTTCAATCCACCCCCATTCCTTATCGGGTAAAAATTCTCCTCTCCTTTTTGTTTAATCCGTTTGCTCGCCTTTTGTATTCATGTTCAGAGCCGATTAACTAACCCTCTGTTGCCGTGATGATAATGGCGAAGGGAAATGTTTTTTGTTTTTTCTTTCGAGGGATGGGAATGAATAGGTGCAGTTAGTAATGAAGGGTTTCTGCAAAAAGAGAACAAAAATAGTTCTTTGGATTTTTTTGTTTCTCTTTATTTTTCGTTTTCTATTTCTGGTGGGGGTTGTGTCCGAGGTGTTTCCACGTAGTTCAGCTTGTGGGTTTTGTGGCAACGGTGTCCTTTAATGGTGTTTTGTTTGGATTATCGTTTCGAAAAGACATTCTGCGTGGGACTGAAAAGCTTTTCCTTCTATTTTTAGGTTACTGATTCCACTAACAAACCCTAGGTGGGGGACCATTTGTATTTCTTATTTTATTGGTATACATAATACATCTGTATTATTAAGTATGTTATATACACAAGTAGCTTGTTTTGTTTAGCGATTTATTTATCTATCTTTATATTACTGTTCAGTAGATTTAGTGGAAACATATATTGTCGCAATAAATGATTTTTTCCCTCGTCGAAAGCCAATGGGACTCGTACTTTGGTCTTCTTGATTACGTTAATGGACTAAGATGAGTTTTTTTGTTTTTCTTTTCCAATGGTTTTGGTTTTGGTTTTGGTGGGTCTTAATCAATCGCTTTCCTGTTAGGAAAGAATGGTGCTGTTCCTTTTATACTGTATATAACATGTGACGTGATAGACAGTGAATGGTAAAATTCTTTCCTTACTTTCCAGCATAATTTCATTTCGCTTACCAATCATCAAAACAAGAAATGCTCTGCTTGAAATGATAAGGTATACCATGAGCACACACTTAAACAGAGAGAGTTCGCTGGAGTGTTTTGTGTATTTTATTTAATTGATTTAGGAGTTATTTATCTAGTTACTTAGAATTGCGAAATTTGTTTGCTGTTTTTTGTTTATTCATGATGGTGTTGAAGCAAAACCTGTGGTCTTACGGGAAGGTTGATTATCCTAATGATTTTCTGTTACTCCTTTTCAGTCATGCTTCCAAAAATAATGGTATCTCAGCATCATTCTAGTTATGCGAATTGTTACTTTATCCCATACTTTTTGAGCCTTTTCTGATTGTGCTATTATTTTTGCCTGGTCTGATCATGAGTCAGTTTTATACTGCCCTCCATGTACCTGAATAACTGAGTGAACTGGTTAATGAACTACTGTTCTGAGATGGATTGGAGTACCAAGTGGGATTGCGAAAACTTTGCTGCGTTTTGTGCGAAACCAGACAGTCCCAAGAAGCTTCAGTTGGCAGACTGGATGATTGTTGATGATGGAGAAATCGGTGCTGGATCATTCAATCTCTCATGGGGAGGTGTGAACAGTGGTGCATCTGGCTCTGAGGGTGGTCAGGGATCCTCAGCGAAGAGCTCCGCCTCGGCTTCTACAGACTCTTCTGTTAAGGATACCTTCCGCTTCACGAAATTTGAGTGGTCTAATGGAAATTTCAGCCAGAAAATGGAAATGAAAGGACCGGAGGTTTCTGGGATTTCTACAACTATGGGAGCTTCTGTTGGCTCTATGGAACCTTTGATTGGTTTGAAACTGGGAAAGCGGACTTACTTTGAGAATAGTGTTGGTGGAGGAAATGGTAAGATAACATCCTTATCTTCTATGGATACTCGATCCAGTAATACATCCACACCCAAGAAAACTAAAGCTTCTGGTCCGAATGCTCCAATACCACGTTGTCAAGTCGAGGACTGCAATCTTGATCTTTCAATGGCTAAAGAATATCACCAAAAGCATCGAGTCTGTGAAATCCATTCCAAGTGCCCCAAGGTTTATGTTGGAGGTCAGGAGCGCCGATTTTGCCAGCAGTGTAGCAGGTACAATTATTCCATGTCCCAAAATGTTACCTCTTTTCCATTTCTTGCACATGTGTTGTAGCAGATATGGGAAGATTAATTGAAAAGGGTAAATCTTGTTTCTGTTTGAAGGTTCCATAGTTTGTACGAATTTGATGAGAAGAAACGGAGTTGTCGAAGAAGGCTTTCTGATCATAATGCCAGGCGCCGGAAGCCACAGCAGGAAACTGTCCGATATGATTCAACTAGAATCACATCACCATTTTACGGTATTGTACTTAAATTTATGTGTTGAAGATTTGTCAACTTCTTTAGAAGTTGAAAATTTCGTGTCTGATTTGTCTTTCTAGGCACAGAAAGAAGGCAACAGGTAAGTTTTCTACTGGACAATGCTCCATTCATTCAGCCTAGAATCCCTGCAAATTCCGTGGGGGACAGCTCGGAGTTCACCATCACTAAAGGATATGCTTCGAAGTCTCTTGGAGACGGAGACACTGATGAGCCACACAGTAATGCCACCAACGGATTCTTAGCATCCAAGAATTCCATTTCAGGGTACTCGAATTCAGGTCGGTTTCCCATCTAAGGGCTATCCTAACATGAATATGAATACATGATATGTCCAGATAAACCTATGAACTTTAAAATGATCCAGGTTCCAAGATCGCTTCCTCCCACGCAGATGCAGCACGGGAATATCACCATGCTCTCTCTCTTCTGTCAAGCAGCAATTCGTGGGGTCTGGGCGAACCAGAAGCCATGCCTCTCTCTTCTCCAGAATTATGGATGACCGGACTGCATCAGCGTGTACCCACCAACAACTACTTTCAGGAAATCCCCCTTGTGAAACCTCCATATGAAGCTGACTTCTACTCCAATGTTTTCAACTGATTGATCATCATTCAAATAGACTTTAAATTATAGCTTTCATGTTGGTCGTGGACAAATTGGGACCTAAGCAATTTTTCCATGTTATATCATATCTTATCGTATGAAATTATGATGCCTCGTTTTCTTTGGCAGTTTTGTTCCAGTAGCCTCTCCTAAAGTGCCAATCTTTAGCACCGGGTCAAAGATTGTGCATATACGAACAATTAGTGATGTTAATTGATTTGAATTTCACAACAATCTACACAACAGACTACTATTTACCTTTTGCGAAATGTGTTGCTCATTTCATTAGTATGAAAGGAAAAAATTAGGTCAACGGATGGACATACTAATTATGAAAGATAAATTAAAAATATGAAGTTATAATGATACATTATGATGACACATTTAAATATTTTGATTCAGTTGGAGTAATGCTCACATTAATATAACATCGATTTATTTAAACACAATACAACCTCAAAAATCTTTTCAAAACACACAACAATAATAGGCAGACACTTTACATATCTGTCAAATGGACAGAATTAAACATGTGAACTCTCGTCTTCTGCAGCTCCTGTCTTCCTTTTCAATCGCTATCGCGTCCAATACCATAAATTTAAAGACGATGGCCCATAAATGTAAAATACATATCAAAAAATTTATGTCGGCAACGAATGGGGCCTCCTCTTTCGAGTACTTTGGTAGTTCCACCAGCTTTAATATAATACAGCCAAGACGAATTTAATTCACATGCAGCGTATTGCGACCAACAGTAGCAATAACACAGCTTTAATCAATTCATATCGGAATATTGTATTTTTTGTTTATCGGGAAAATATGAAACAATAATTGAAACCTTGTTGGGAAAAGGAGGCAAGGAGAAATTTTATGGGCAGTAATTGCTACCAAATGTGTTAGACGAGTAAAAATTGAAGGGATTTCAGATCGTGTAATCCAGAAACGGGGATGAAACGAATCCAAAATCCAGAGGGAGTAACCAAAAGAGTTCATTCAAATCTTTTCCTCAAGGGCCAGAGCACCTACGTATATATATATTACTATAACTAACAAATTTTGCGCCAAAGTTTGTCATGGACGTGGAAAAGTGGGAGGGTAGGAATAAACACCCTCGTTGCATTAGAGCACCACCATGAAAACAAATAAATTGACCCCGGGAGCTAACCGAATCACCTATACCCATGGTTACCACCACAACACAAAAGACTGTTGCACTGCTCGAAGTTCATACTTGGACAACACGACTACACTCTTAATCTAAAAAGATATCTATATTGTGCAGTCGCCTCAATCCAGAAAATGGATCGAATCACACTTCAGTGAAAACTGGGAAACACGCACAGAAAGATGGCCCAAACATATATAAGTTCAGAACTAAAAAAAAATATGGGCAGACACCATGGACGGTTCAAGCATGTGCCATGTATTGATGTAATGACCATACAACTTTCACCGGACAAGAAAGGCATGGTTAAAATTATCGGAGACATCGAGCGGACCTGTTTCTAGAACAAAGAACTCTTCAACAATACAGACTATTAAAACTGAATTGACCAACAGAAATAACTGAAATGCATGTCTTCATACACTAAATACGCAATACCAGAGTACACAATCCTAAGCCAATTTGTTAATCTAGCAAAGACAATCTTGCAGACACGTGATGCAGCTTCATAAGGACATAGACCTTAGGAATCATTAGAGTTAATACACAAATTGACACGAATGGGGAGAAGGCATAGTAACTTGACAACTGCTGCAACAGGAAGATGACATGACTGACTTTCAGACACCAATACTGAGCAACGCTGGACGACAACTCTGGACCATCTGAAAATGACTAGTACTCACTGGAAAGTAGACAACTGTAGTTAATTGATAAAAGGACACAAACAAACTAAATGAACAAGTAAACACTTTAAGAATCAGAATTAACAGCAGACAAGAATTCAGTAACAGCATCCAAGAAAAGTAGTGTTCGGATGTAAATTGCCACTGCAAGTGGTTTTCAGATTTGATATACGTCTGGAGAGTACCAAATGAAACAAACAATTTCAAATGAGCAGTCATACAAACTAGGCGTAGCGCACAACAGACCTGATCATCTGCGCCAGCTTCCTCCAGCGGGGAGTTCACTGTGTCGGAGGGTTTATCAGCTCCACAATTCTGTCTGTTACACTTGCTTCTAAAAGGATAGTTAATGTTGTTGCATTTTTCGCATTTCCAACTTCCCTCAGGCATATCTGGTTCTAAATCACAAAATTAATCAACACATCAAAAAGGCAAGAGAATGATTTATTACCATTACAATCAAAACCATTATTTGGATTCACTTAACAATGGGAATATGGAGTACGTACTTGAGTTTTTGTTAAATTTGGCACCCTGCATAGCGGATTTCAAAATTAGTTTCAAAACCAAAGAAATACAAATGAAGAAATAATTCATATATATCAGCACATGCAATTCAAAACTAAGCAGGTGATACAACAAACATAACTTCATCAGTAGCATAAGACAGGAAAGGAGATTCGACCTGAGATCCAGGTTTAGGGGTGTTGCACTTCCTCATGTTGCAAACTAATCTAAATGAAAAATTGACATTGCCACATTTTGGACAAGCCCAGTCACTATCACGAGTTCCATCTAAGACGAGAAAAAACACATGGTGATTCAATAGAAAACAAAATACGATCAGAAACCCGATCTAAGTTTACAAAAGCATCTCATACCACTAGCTTTCCTCTGAGAGCTATCTTCAGGGAAAAACCCAGGTCTAGGCCCCTACAACAGATTATTATCCCATGTTAAAAAACAGGTCAATTTCAAAAACACAAGGATTATTACTGGATTTTGTTCCCTGGGAGGAAACAGGTAATCAGAACAAATACCATAGGGCAAGCCTCTTATTAACCATTGTAATGTGAGAACTTGATATAATGAGGCCATTAATAGAAGACTTATACCAGTGGCCGAAGGTATCAGACACATGTCGGATGATAAAAACCTCGTTATCTTTTATAGAAGTAAAGAAAAGGTTGAAAAACACAAATTACCATGGCAGGGCTCATAGGCAAAGCCAAGCCATATCGGTCCATCAGCGGAGGCACACCATACATACCACCTGGGCAATGATTATGACACCAATCATCAAAGAATACAACTACTTCATGATACTACTAGGAAATTAAAGGATAACGGCAATGAATTCACAACAAGCATACTAGGGTACTATCATATTTGGGTAAAAGTATCCCGATAAAAAATCAGAGTACCATTTGCCATCAATGATCCACCAGAGTATGGTGGGGGGCCAGATAGATGCAAGGGCCGATATGGGCTGCCACCAGAAAGACGACTGCCATAGTTGTAATGATATGCTGAGCCCCCAGAAAATGGAGCATCATAAGGAGGCATAGATGGTCCATTGAACATAGAAGAACCATAAGGTGATAGACCCATATACATTGAGGGCGTGCCAGAGCCAACATAGGGTGCAGCGGATGAGTAACCCTGAGGTGCTTGCATTGGTTTGACAGCAGATTTCTGAAGCATGAACTTCCATAAGTTAATAGTAAGGACATAAAAAATTTACAAATACAGTAAAGTCAATTAAATTTAAAAGCGGAAACATGCCCCCGCAACAAAAGATACATAGACTCTCGGAAGCCATAGTGGAAAAGCTATTTTCCTAATGATACCATGTGGGTGTGAATAAATTATCTAAACCAGTCAATGTTATCCCTTGTTTCAAGGTGGAAAAGTTAAGTACTAAATTTTGACGAGTGTTCCTTCTCTTGGTAAAAAGGAGGGTGTTTACATGAAGATGTTCACAATTTTGTCATCGACAAACCAAATTCCAAGGTCAAATCCTGCTGTACTACATACATAAAACAGAACAAGGCAGTGCCCAAGACTGAATAAAGCCCTCTTAATATCATGGTACTGAAATAACCAGCTCTCCGTCATACACATGTACTAACAGATTCTGTTTAGATATACAATTCTTACAGCATGGTGATCAGCTGGCCTAGGCTGAGTGCAGTTACGCATATTACAAGTTGTTCTAAACGAGAAATTCACATTGCCACAGCTAGGACAGGTCCAGTCATCTTCCCTCCGGCCACCTAAAAACACAACATCCTCTAATAAATATCACGATCATTGATAAAATCGAGGAACTTATGTCCAGCTATATAACAAGAATAATACACTACAGCCATGATACATAGGTAAAATTAAAGTACTATTAGTAGTAATTGATACATCAGTATCCTAAAGGCCATAAACGTATATAGGTTTTGAAGCAATACTATTTAGGAGACCACGGTACATTTCAGAACTGACAGAAGTTAACAACGAAAGTGTAGATTCGGAAACTGAATTACACTTGCTTACACAGTGACACATATATAGTTAGAATCTCCTATTGTTCATAAGACTGCCCAGAGTCCCAGACAACTCACAAATTTTTTATATTTTTTTAACAAATATGCAACATAAAATTGGATCAATTTGGAGGTCCATAACATATGAAACTTCATTACAAGACAAATCATCACAATTCTCATCCTTCACTTATCATTACAACACCAACTAATAACAGGATAACAAAAATTTCGGACACCAAGGACAATCCTGACTGGTATGAGCATAAATATAATAATGATCGTGTAACATGAAGAACAGATGATAAATGCAATTCAAATGACTTCAGGTGCTCAAGTATAAAGATTGGAAATCCCTACTTTGGTTCCTACAGGCTACTTGTATTCCGCCTAGATAATCTTAAACAAAATCATGACAAGTCAATGATATAAAACATATACCATCAGTTCGGGCTCGCTTAGCTGCAGAAGGATTTCTGTTATCAACCTGAAAATATCGGGGAAAAACACAGGTTCCGGTTAGAAATTAAAATTACAGCTCATAAAACGAGAACATGGGAAAGTTTCGTAACAAAAATCCCTGTCGCCAATTTGTCACACAATTCACTAATCAGAAGCCAGTGGCGAAACTAGCACAAACCAGTAGATGCAAACGAAAAGTTTCTATGGAGCAATTTATCACGGAACGAATCGATTTGAAAAGAAAAAGAACCAAGTTGGGAAAATTCTGCATCACCTGAGACATTATAAGAATAAATCTGATTAAGTTGAGCAAACAAGAAATTTTCTAGCTTTGGAGCGAGGGTTTTGCCACAGGAGGGCGCTTGACGTTAGGGTAAGAGAATAAGCTAATTGACTGCTATTATCCCAACTGTTAAAAAACTTAAAAGGGAACAAATAAGATGGGCCTTAAGGCCCGGATTATTGGTGTTGAATATAGACATGTCAATACGACAGGCCGGCCTGAGTTTGAATCTGGATCCGATTATGACCCAGGGCCCTGAGAGCAGGTACAACCATGGCGCCTTGGGCCATGACCCAGTGCAAGTTTATTTTTAAAGAAATGGGTAGCGATTGGATCGATATATCTCAAATGATATATTTTTAAAAAAATTATTCGTTGGATTGATAACTCAAAGGAATTAGAATCCAATATATTTCTAGGTATTGAATTTAGGAATACTTGCGATGAATTTTAAATACAAAAAAATTGATGTTATGTTAATTACATTTGCAAATTTTTTCTCCAAATCAAGCATTATCCAAATGCAATTCGACATTATTTAGGAAATTGCTTGTATTTACATCCTGTTTTACCACACGATTGACTAGAAGTCTACACTAATTGACGTCATGTCTCATTTTCTTATCTATATCTTTCAGTTTATTATCCAATACATATTATAGATAATATTATCCTATAGGATAACCCCAAACTCAGATCCAGGTGGATCATGCTTGGTCCAGTTTAGTTATAAGCTTGGTGGGTGGGCCAATCCACTTGAAACATGTGTTTAACTATTTGCTCAGCGGTGTGGCCATGGCCCATTTGATACGTGCAATAAGTTTAATATGTGCACAAGTTAATGTCTCAAAACATTTTACAGCGGATAAGACTTTAGCACATCAAGTGCAGTGCAGGTATGTAGGTGCAAATAAGTTGACTTAAATATATGAGTGCGAATATAATTTTTTTATATTTGCATAGAAATATTAACTAAATTTAATTAGTCAAATTCAATAGTTGGCAAAGGATTGGATGACTAATTCATTTTTTGAATGAACAAGAGGGAAAATGCTTTGAAACTTGTGAAATTCAAAATATATTTTTATATAAACCTAAATGTAAGTTATCCACACTTTAATTCTTAAAGCCAGCACTCTGGAGGTGTGAATCTGTTTTATGAGAATTGTGTCAGAACACATACCTCGATTTACTTTCTATTGATGACGCTGTTTTCGCTTATTTCTTGTTATTCTGTATTGTGTATTTTATTATCCCTACGTTTGACTAACAATAACTAAGCCCAAATCATGTCATATATTCATTTACCGATAGTGCTCAAATCATGCCATATATCTAATAGACCAGTTATCTCGTCCTCATTTACCTGATTCGCATACAGAAACTCAGCGCACCTCATATTCATTTACAGAAATAGTATTTATTTATATTTCTGTCTTTACTCCTCCGAACCTCGACCTAACTTAAATATCGGATGGGTCTCACCAAAATATTTTTAACATCTCACACCATCTAAAGAGACACACTCTCTTGTCGATTTGGATGATCACCGTAGACTTATCATTCGAATGAAAATTCGTTTAATCAATTTTATTTATGTTTTTTCAGTAAACCTCATATGCAACAATTATGTTATATATTCAACCAACGTAGTGGCTATAATTTGGAGGAAATGACGATTGTCCAATCATCCATTGTAATAAGTTATAAGGTTTCATCTCATAGCATATGGAATGACACATTATTTGATAAATGTGCTTATTATTCTCACATTGTCTTGTCAACTTCAAGTGGTAATAACAGGGTTACCCCCTCTTACAGCTTGAAAATGCAAAAAACTTTTAAATATAAAAGCATCCTCATTACATAAATAATGAAAAGGAAACAAGCAATCAAGCACCATTGTAACAGAGGCAGAATCTTCTCAATCGTAATTTCAGGGCAATGTTTCGCTTCTTTTGAGTAATAATAAGTTAGATCATCGTTTGTAAACCTGACATATTCCAATAAATGTTGTAAATGAATCGAATCGAGCCGAACTTTATGAAAAATTTAGTATTCGAGTTCGAGTTCGCCTATTCGAAACTCGATTCGAAGTTCGATTTGTTGTCATTTGCGGCTCGAATTCGATTCTATAGAGAGTTCGAGTTTGAGTTTGATTCGAAAAGTCGGTTTGAAATTAGGGTTTAAAATTTAAATATATTTATTTAATATACATTATATACAATTAAAACAGTAATAATAATAATAATATTTTTTATTATAAATATTTAAATAAAGGTTCGCAAGCGGCTCGCGAACCATTCGATTCGTAAAATAGTTTGGTTCGGTTCGAGTTCGTCTAGAGTTCGAATTCGAATCAAATATCTACTCGAATCGGTTCGAAAAGTTCACGAACAGGTTCGCTTCGTTTACGGCCTAACTCCAACATTCGGTTCGATTTCACTTTACTAATAATTTATTAATCTAGAAACATAATAAATAATATGTAGTTAATAATTTATCGTATACATTACAAGAGCATTTTTCCATTAACAAACATAAATGTACTTACATAAAAATCATTGTATCGTGTTCATTGAATTACTTTACAAACCGAAATCATAATATCCATCTACAAAAGATAGGTAAGTGATATGATATAATGATTGTCAGACAATTGTGTAGTTCGATCGTGATGCTTCAACTGTGATATGATTAGAAATATGGGAGGTAGACCACTGTCAAACACCTTCTGGAGTGGCACAGCAAATAATTTATTTAGAAAACCAAGCAATAAAATATAATAGTCATCGGATTTCAATGAAACAAATACCATTAAGATATATTTTCTAATCGTCTTAAAAATAGTGCATTTAGGAAATATTAATTTATCATGTAAAGTATTATATTATCTAAGAAAATTGTCACATACAGTACACCTACAATCTACGTTGTACGACAAGAATCACATGACCCATTTGAGGTGCCACCGAATATATAAATTTTTCACATATCCAAACTTAAAGATATAACTTTTGTTGCACAAAATATCTATGTCGAAAACCAAATTTTATAATTATTGCTCCGTATAAGTATCATACGCAGTTGTTATACAAAAGGATATTATATAAATTTAGAGTACAAGCGCAGTTCCTAATGATGATATGTATTTGAATTGAAATCTAGCTATGATAAGTGAAAGGGCGGCTTTAAATACACAATGTAAACAAGAAATGGGAGTGAAATTTAACTTTTACCTTAAATATTGTTTAAGAGTCCAATAATTCACCATCTATTGTTTGTTTTTCATTCTAAATTATTCCGGTTACCATTATTTATTTATTATAAAGTTGAGAGAGATCATTAACTAATGTTTTGCCTGCGATGCAGGCATAATACTTGGATTGGATCATACGGATCTTTCGTGAAACTACTAGGCCCACAAAATATATTTTAAGGATGCGAGGGTCATTCTTCCCCCCGGATATTTCACCAAAGACAGATATTATTATTAAAATATTTTTATTGAACGTGAATCCAATCAACTACATTTTGAATCCATTTTTTGATTATCAGAATTAGTCCACTCTTAACCTTGAGCTTGAGTCCCCTCCATTCAAACTCTTCTCTCCTAACCTAAAGAGAGATTAATGGAATCTTCAACACGTTGATTTCGAGTAATCCGCAGCTCATACACCAAAAGCCAACCACATAAAAAACTGGATAAAATCAATAGTCAACAGTTGCAATACAAGAAGTTCATCCCTGAGAAGACATGGGCGCTTGCGCTTGCGATGGTCGGATTGATCGGCGGCGTGATTCTGATCTCATTCAATCTTGGGAACTCAAGCTCCTCCATGCTCTCATGTGGCCGCGTCGGCGCGTGGGGGACTAAGAATACCGGAAACGCGACGTTGGCGCTCCAGATGGAGGCGATTCGCCATTACGCGACGTCGCGTGTGGTGCCGCAGCAGTCTTTCAACGAGATCACCTTGTCATTCGACGTCCTCGCCAAGACGGCGCCTTGCAACTTCCTTGTTTTCGGGCTGGGCCACGATTCGCTCATGTGGGCGTCGTTGAATCCAGGCGGCACCACGTTGTTCCTGGAGGAGGATCCCAAGTGGGTTCAGACGGTTCTGAAAGACACGCCGTCGCTGACGGCGGATACTGTGAAATACAGAACCCAGCTCTCGGAGGCGGATGAGCTGCTCCGCCATTACCGGCAGGAGCCCGACTGCTCAGCCAAAAAATCCTTCTTACGCGGCAATGAGAAATGCAGGTACAGCAACAAGATTCTTAAAATTTCCGATGCCTTGATAGCAATTTCGTTTCCAATTTTTAAACAATGTTATTATCTTGTTCACATTAGATTGACAGTTGAGCTTAATGTGTTTAAATGTAAAGTTTACATTTTGAAAAGTTTATATTATCGTCTTAGAATTTATGGATTGGGACATCTTGTGGAGAAGAAGTAAAAATATCTTGTAGGTCGCCTGCGTGGGGGGTTGGGGGGCAAACCTAACTGTACTTAATACATTTAGTTACATCTATAACTCTATTTGGAATCTAACCTGGTGATCAAATATCTATTAAAATCTCGTAGTAGATCTATATTTGTGGACACTAGCTTTTCACATTATTTTTAAATATCTTATTTTTGGGCTCATTAAATGAACGATTATCTTTTCCATGGATTGTTATGATTTTTACGACTTTTTCGGCCCAAAAATCATGGTTGCAGATTAGCACTGAACATGCTATCGGATAAGGTTTACGATACGGAATGGGACCTGATAATGGTAGACGCGCCGCGGGGCTACTTCGCGGAGGCGCCGGGGAGGATGGCGGCGATATACTCGGCGGCGGTGATGGCGAGGAACAGGAAGAAACCTGGTGTGACTCACGTGTTTCTGCACGACGTGGATCGGAAGGTGGAGAAGCAGTATGCGGAAAAGTTTCTGTGCAGGAAGTTTTTGGTGAAAGCTACGGGAAGGCTGTGGCATTTCGAGATCCCGCCGGCGGCGACGGCCAGGGGCGGTGACTTCTGCTAAAATACGTGACGGTGTATATTGCCCGTTTTTTCACGGGTCGAGTAACTCGTGTTGCTTTGGTTTGACGCTTTTTGGTGCAATTTAAGCGAAAGAAGATCGGGGGTTTCTTTTTGCTTTTAGTGGAAAATACCTTTCTTTTGAAGGGAAATAGCTTACAGATGTCACCCTTGATTTGAATTCGATGGTGGATGTGTAAACACGTGAGAACGTGAACCATCGAGGAGATTGACTTTTAAAGTTTTCATTATTGAATTTCAACTTATATATCTAATACTAATTTACACGTAGTTAATATTGGCAAGTGGCGGTGCCGCATCCTGGATAATGAATTAATGACAGTAGTGTGTAGGGGTCCTAGGGGAGGCGGAAAAAAAGCTGCAATTTATAACCCTTTCCATTGCCATCCAGTGATCGTAATTTTCCTCGCTGTTTTGCGGGTCCGTGGGAAAAATCCGAAATTGAATGGGTATGGAGAGTTTTTTTATCCCCGAATCAAATGGAGAGGGGATGATAATAGCACTCCAATCTCCGAACCCGTTTCGATAGTGTATATATATATATAATAAAAATAATATTACTATTATTATTTAATATTACTATTAGTATTCAATAAAAATCATATTACTATTTATTTCTTACATATTTAGATGACTAAAAATCTTCAAACCTAAAGAATAATCTATTAAAAGATTTAATATGAATATATATATTGTTCTTTAATAATATACTATTGAGTAACAATAATATGTAATATTAAATATATATTAATAATAATATAGAATAATAAATAATATACATATATTATCTAATTAATATTAGAGGCGGGGGGGGGATTCCCGTCCCGAACCGATCCCTGCGGGGATGGGGGTGGGGGTCCCCGCATCATTCGGGGGCGGGGGGGGG
>KV010164.1:4734-28202 GCA_001598015.1 Dorcoceras hygrometricum | reverse complement strand
CAACACACACACACACACACATATATATATATATATATATATATATATATGTGTGTGTGTGTGTGTGTGTGTGTTTTTTTTGGTTGTATTGACTCGTATGTAGGAATGATATTTTAATATACTTCACTTACAAAATGGTTCTTATGTTGAAATGCCTGGAAATATCTGCGCGCCCATCGTGACGTAATCACAAAAGACTTTGAATCCGGCAATGGTACTTACGTTTAAAAGAGTTGGGAATACATACACACATTGTGTGACCGTGTTCGATACAAAATGCTTGGAATGAGGTATAATGTCGTTCAATTAGAGTATACAAGGTTTGTAATCGAGCACAAAATTCTTGAAATCGAGTATAATATAGTGAAATTGGAGCATACATAGTTTAAAATCGAGCATAATTTCTGTATAATTGAGCATAATATGTGAGAACACAAGAACCAAACATTCATTTCCATTTGTAAGTGAGGATGTTGAGGAGTATTATATAATGGTACTTACGTTCAAATGCTTGAAAATACCTAAACCCATGTTGAAAGTAATCGAGCACAAAAGTCTTGCAATCGAGTATAATATAGTGAAATTGGAGCATACATAGTTTAAAATCGAGCACAATTTCTGTATAATTGAGCGTAATATGTGAGAACACTAACGTAATTTTATTTTTTTTCTAAAATTAATTAGTGACACAAATGATCTAAGAATAATATATATAATTTAGTTTTATGAAATATGAAAATTGTTTGGCACTCACACGACATAATATTTTTTAATAGATTTGAGGGTATATATTCCATTCAGAAAAAAACAAAACAATAGTCACAATATATTATTTTATTAGGTACATAAGTGGATATGTTTTATTTACATCCGTTTCCAATTATATAGATTTATTTATTTTCACAAATTAAGAAAACACTGGAAAATTAATATAAACTTCCTATTTTATCTTTTGGACACTTTAAAAAGTATATGTATATCTTTCAATTTTCAAACTTAATTAATAGAAATATATATTAAGAAAGAAGGAGAAAATTAGTATTAAATATGTTTTAAGTCATATATTTGAAAGAAAATATAACATTATTGAGCATGATTTTATGTTTTTCATTAATTAAATATATAACCAAAAGCTGGAAAGGGAGAAATTTGCAACATCAGGGAGTTCAAAACAAGAGTTTAAGTGGGTCAGGGATTGAAAACATGATACCTCTGACCTGATTATTGTTTTATTGAAAACGTTTTGGTCATTTTTACAAGGGAAATTTACTAAAAACATGTGCATTTTGTAGGCAGAATTTGTGTTATGTTTATTTTGGTTAGATCCAACGTTAATCAAGAAATTGATAATTGTAAGTTTAGGGATTCTTCCTTCAATAAATGTTTCTTTTCTCATATAAAATATGTTAATTTTCACTAGAAGTTGAAATTATATAGTAGGAAATTGTTCAATATTTTTAATGGTTATTATGTATATCGTTATATGACCGTGCATCTCGAAAATTAGAAATCATGATATATCTCTTACCAATTCGTGATATCGATCTATCATTTTCCTGAGAACTTTTAGGTTTAGGATGGAGAGAAAAATATTTTCCCCATCTTCGTCGGGATGAGAATTAGATAAGAGGCTTATCGGACGGGTTTCGACTCAGATTCCACCTCTAGCAGAATGTGTAGTCTTAAAGTCTCGATTTGGTTGTAAAGTGTGTTATTTTGATTTGAGGTATGTGCGTTAGTTCTTAGAAAATTTTCTTTATTGTAAAACATCGAGAACGACAGAAAGGTAACTTTGATGCTGCAGTAAAGAAGTGAGCTATTGCACCAACAGTAAATATAAATTGTATTTTTATATACACATTAAGAGAGCTTGTTGGAAGTTGCTCTATTGTGAGACCATAATAATACAAAAAAAAGTGTTGGATCTGAAAAGCATCCCAGTTTCTCACGAAAATATGGAAAAAGATGAGTGAACAATGTCGCTAACAATTTGGGACTAGTGATATTCGGAGTCTCCGAAAATTAAAACAACTGCACTCGTACAACATTACATGTGTGGGAGCAATCAAGATATTTTATTATTAACCTAAGATATTTTTTAAAAGTATTATTAGATAGATTTGACTTGCATGAAAGGATACGACATTATTGTTTGGTTCTATGTAGTGATCACTTCGTGTTAGGCAAACTTAATAAGATTAAGGCGTGTGGGTCCCAGACAAAATAAAATATAAAATAACAAGAAATAGGACGACAACAACATATAACATATTCGGTGGGTTTGAGAAATGTTTGGGCCTTTCGATCGAGTCGAGGTCTTAAGGGCACGTCAGCCCAAACTCCATATTCATTATAAATGCCAGTTGCATCAATCATATATTTATTATAAAGTTTTTTTTGTTAAATATATGTTTCTGAAATTAAATACATTATACTAAAATCGTAATATGGCTTTTATATTAAAGTTTTTGATTTTATTTTAATATAAGTAATTATTAAAAAATATTCAAAAAACTATTTTATTACAATATGTTAGTGATAGCAAAACAAGTCTGGAGGATAATTCGAGAATCCTCATCTCTCATGGCTCGTAGCCTTAATCTTGATATTTTAGGCAGTAGATATTATAGACGCTAAAGTGGGATCGAAACCACCTTATATTTGGATATCTATTATTTGGAGTCGACAACTTATTCAGAAAGATCTGTGGTGGCTAGTGGGCAACGGAGATCATGTGAAAGCTTTCTCCGACCGTTGGATTCCTCAATTGGCAAGTGGAGATATTTGTTTGCCCGGTATTGCTGGGAACATTATGGTCAAGGACTTAATGTCAGATATTAGAACCCGGACTGTAGATAAGGTATATGAACGTATTGCTTCACTAATCTCTTCATTCCTCCTCAGGGTATATTTTTTTTCTGGCGTGCTGTGCTTGGTCTTATCCCCCTAATGTTTTTAATCTTCGGAGACATGTCTCCGTGAGTCCTTGTTGTTATGTTGGTGGTTCATCCGATGCAACTATAAATTAGAATCTTATATGTCTTGTACTTTTGTTTGTGGGGTATGCCGGTTGACCATGACCAAAAAGTTTAGTGATGCATATAGAATTCTCCCGTTCTAGGAGGAACAATTTCTCATATATATATACATGATCTCTCATGTCTACAAGGTGCACACACATTATCCTGTTGTCTGAGAAAATCCCTACAAAACTTTTTCTTAATATATTTTGCTGATTTGTGGACATGTCTAAAATTCAATTTCATATGTATTTGGGTGAGGCATAATTTTGGGGTGAGAGTGTTCACAACTAATCGCGGAACACGAGAATGTTTTCCAAATATACAGAACACGTGGAGGCTGATCTCACCTGGAGTCCTGGGCCAACAACCAATGGCACCATTTTTTTAATCTTCTCGAGGGATATAGTCCTGGGCCAACAACCAATGGCATCGTATGGAGGGATATATATGTAACACTTATTATCAAAAAAGCGTCGTAGGTATTTTCTAATTCTAGAAAAATTTGTTTAAATTTTCTAATACCATATATTTTTATCCGATATAAATAAAGTACAAATGATCAAAATAGATTACATAATATATGATACTGAGTACAAATAATTTTAAATTCAGTACCAAAATTAATATTTTGAGTATAAAATTATTACAATATTTACAATCATCTTTCATTACATATATTCAATTACTCAAATATCATATTTTAGTATCGATTTAAATATGTTGTACTCAGTTATCATATATTAATATCATATTTCAAATATTTTGTATCGATAACGAGTAAATAAAAAACAATTTTTATAATTAATACCAAGACAATGTATCTATGTTTTATATTTAATAATTCATATATTACATGATTTGAAACAATTGGTACGAAATATTATATATTTTATTTTCAATAATTTGTATCATTTCTAACGGTTAAAAGCGTGTAACATAAGAGATTTCAACAATTTTTCTTAGAATTAGCGAGTGCAAAACAATTTTGTTTTGATACAAATGAAAATAAATTTATATTTTTGTCAATATAATTATTCTAAATTTATCCTTAGTGTGGGGAATGATATAGTTCTCACCATTGAGTGGAGACACTCACAGATGTCGAAATTCGTGGTTTTGGTGTCTTCAGTGGTCAGTAGAGGGTGAGGCTGTCAATTTCGTCTTAAAAAAAATTGTAGCATTGTAGTCATGTGCTGATTCATGTCTTGATTATTTTTTATAAAAAAAATAGTTTTCAATGACCGGTTTACACGTAATTCAAAATCTATATCAATTAAACTTGAGATCATTATCTTCAACATTTTTTACAAAAAAATCATCGTATTCTTTAAATTTCATAATCAACAAACCGAAATTCGTAGGATAAAATAAGAAGAAGATGGAAATCGATATATACATTTGAAATCATACCAATAATAACCTATATTTAAGAAAAATCTAGTATCTCACTCGGAGCACTATTTTATATTAAAATTTGTATCTTGTTATTTTTATATGACTATTATTAAAATCAGTCATCTAAAAAAATTTTCTATCGTCCTCTGAGATGAGCTCCAGTGAAGCTACTCTTTCCCAACCTAAAAACTAATCAATGGAATCTTCAACAACGGATTTCAGGCGCCATTGATTTGGGCTAATTCCTCAACACTCCAAATTTTGTTTCGTACACACACAAAAGAAGAGATGCATAAAATCAGCAATCAAAAGCTGCAGTACAAGAAATTCATCCCTGAAAAAACAATATCTCTTGCGCTTCTTGTGGTTGGATTGATCGGCGGCGTGTTTCTCGTTTCATCTTATCTAGCAACCACAAGTTACTTCTTGCTCTCATGTGGCCGCGGAGGTGGCGCGTGGGAAACAAACGATCCCGGCAACGCGACGGCGCTCCAAATGCAAGCGATACGGTACTACGCGACGCAGATGATGGTCCCCCAGCAGTCTTTCGACGAGATAACCGTATCGTTTGACGTACTTAGTGTTATGGCGCCTTGCAATTTCCTGGTTTTCGGGCTGGGCCGCGATTCGCTCATGTGGGCGTCGTTGAATCCACGAGGCACCACGTTGTTCTTGGAGGAGGATCCCCGGTGGGTTCAGACTGTGTTGAAAGACGCCCCTACCCTCACGGCGGATATTGTGACATACAGAACTCACCTATCGGAGGCGGATGAGTTGCTCCGCCATTACCAGCAGGAGCCCGACTGTTCGGTCAAGAAATCATTCCTGCGCGGCAATCAGAAATGCAGGTATCGAAACAAAGTTCTTGAGTTTTCAAATTTGTCGTTTACTTTTTCTTTACATTTCTTTTAACAAATCTCATAGAGTATAAAAGTTATCAAAAACTATAAATGTCGTCGGAGAAACTCTTCATTTAAATATTTTGTTTTAAAAACCCCGTCTTCTTCCTACATGGCTGTGGAGGGAAACACAGTTGGAAATTGATAAATCATCTCTTTATATCTAAACCAGTAAACATTTGTACATCAATCTTAGCTACGGATTAAGTTTCTGGTATGGACATCGTACTATTGCGGCGTATTTACTGAATGATTTAAACTGCACATGGATTTTGCTACTACCCCGAGAATCTAGAGAAGTTTTCTTTTCTAAAATCCGAACCATGGTTGCAGGTTAGCGCTGAGCATGCTATCAGATAAAGTGTACGATACGGAATGGGACATGATAATGATAGACGCGCCGCGGGGGTACTTCGCTCAGGCGCCGGGGAGGATGGCGGCGATCTACTCGGCGGCGGTGATGGCGAGGAACCGGAAAAGGCAGGTGTGACACATGTATTTGTGCATGACGTGAATCGCAGGGTGGAGCAGCGGTATGCCGAAAGGTTTTTATGTAAAAAGTATTTGGTGAAAGCTGTGGGAAGGTTGTGGCATTTCCAGATTCCGCCGGCGGCGACAACCACGGACGGCGACTTCTGCTAAAACGTATTTTAATGTTTTCCGGTGAACGGGCTGCATATAACGATTTTGATATTACTTTTTAAGCATATTTTGCTATTTCAATTCTTAGATATTAACGTGACGTTTTTGGTATTACTTTTTATTGAAATGGAAGGATTTTTTTTTCCCGTTTATTGCGAAAAGAGAATTCATTCTTTGCTAAATATTTAATCTGGATGTTGTACTTTTATATAAAAGTTTTGGACATAGAGTTTGCATTAAATATTACCTGAGCTTAAGTAGCACTTTAATCTCGGCATTAAACTGGCCTTATTAGTATTGCAATTTCAGATCTCAATTCACTTCATATGTTAAGATTAAGATATAGCCCGTAGTAAACTCGTTATTTCAACATATAAGCTTATCTGCATACAGACTACAGTACTTACACATATTCATCTTCCGTATACCAGAAAGACAAAGAACGCGTAGAAACTCCATGTGGATTTTGATTAACTCCCCATTAATGGAGCACCAAATCTTACAAACAAAAACCCATCGTACATTTTTCCTGAAACTACGTCTCATTATTTCTCATGCGGCATCGAACTATATAGAACTCGCCGCAGTATCAAATGAGTTCTTCCTCACTAAAAGACAACTAATCTTCGAAGGCTGAGCATGCGCAACATCGACCACACAGGTCACGAAATCCGGTTGATGCAACGCCAACGCCACCCGATCTTCTCCCAAGTCCAGCCCACTTGCATCAAGAAGTACATGCCAGGAATTCCTATGAGCTTCTGATATCCAATGCAATGAAGCTCGAGTCCCATTCGTGCAAGCTGGATACGCGAAAAGGCCCTTTGGGGTATACTTACTTTTTCTCCTGAAATATTGGCTAAGTTGAGATCCTTTGATCCTCAAATCCAGCCACGTCTCTGGTGCAGATATTACTTTCGAATCTTTAGATGAAACAAAAGTTTTCACCAAATCAGTCTCTCCTCCAAGAATCGTCAAGTAATAATTCCCTCGGAAGAAAGGGTACGATTCGCCTATCATCGCCATTGACTCTTTCACATTTGGTGTGAATATGACCAGGTATTCCTCTTCAGTTAATCCACAGTCTTGCAAGGCTCGATTTCGGGCTTGAATTTCCGGGATGGAGATGAAGTTCCCCTGGAAAGAGGTTTTTTTTGCCAGGGTCTCAAGTAGTTTCGAAGGCTCTAACTGGACCTTGCACATATCGTTGTTAGCAGTAAAAGACGGCGAAAGGAACGAATCCCGGATCATTTTCTGGGACTTTCTCTTGTCATCGGACATGGGTTCCGAGGAATCTTCGTTGATGCAAAGTTCTATTTTATCAGTTTCAAAATCCTCAACTAGGCCGTTGCAGTATTCAGGATACTTGGCGAAGACATATTGCTGCACATATTGCATTTCGCTTGGTGTTATGGGGCCTGACCACCTCAGGTCAAATCCAGGTAGAGTTGATATCGCTTCCGCTATCAAGTGCGGCGGAATCACTCTATTCGGTTTCTGTTTATTGTTTTATGTAAATCAAATTCAATACATTTTTTTAGCGATGGATTCACCTTAAAACAAGAAAAATGGCAAGCTTGAAAGGGAATTCACCTTGAAAACCATGCTACTTGGCCTGCTATTTTGATTTGGTGAATTAGGCATTGAGGTGTTGAAAGCTTCCACTTCTTCACATTCAATTGCATTCTAGTAATACATTATAAACAACATAAGCAATTATTGCATATCAAAGACTATGTAATAAACTAGAAAATTAAATACGTGCCTTGGATTCTCCATTAAGAAGACTCCCCTGTTCTTGGATATTTTGCAACATGATTTCCTGTTTATCTGTACTTTGCTAAAAAGAATGAAAATGTGGAAACAAATAAGAGAAGCTTACATTAATATACACGGACATATATGATAAAACGACGTGACAAATAGATAAACGCCGCCATAGATGACATCAGATGACCCACACCTTAGAATCATTAAACTTTGGTTTATGTGATAATTATTACAACTTTGGTTTAAAATATTTTTTATGATGTGTGCTTCTCCATATTAATTTGGCTGGTCGATTTGTTTAAATTATCGCAAAGTTTTGGATTGTTACTGTATCAAGTGAAGTACATAAGAGATCTCGTTATCAATTAATCAAAGGACTTTATTTAACTTGTGCGGTAAGATTAATCGTGTCGTTAAAAACATTTTAAATATATTGTTTAGACAATTTAGAACAATTAGATGATTCATTTTAGTCTCGCTTTCTGACTCAAGTGACTTAAAACTCATATGACACTAAAATCCCATTTTATAGATGAGATTTTGGGTAAAAACAAATGTTCAATCTGAAAAGTAAAATTTGTTACGATTTCACAGTTTAAATTTGGGCATGAATTTGACCAAGACTTTTGTGCCTGTGAACACTCATCCATCAAGTACGTGGTCAATAAGAGAGAATTAAGAAATTAATTGCATACAGAAAGGACAAGTGGTTGTGATTTATTTAATAATATTTATATTAGTTAATATTAATGATGAGTTACCAGCAAAATCATGTCTTCGATGTTATTAGAGATGGTGACAATTTAAGCAAGTGATGACCGTCAAAAGAGAAGGGCTCGGTCCTACCTATTGTTGAATTTATTCCACTAACAAAGTAGGATTATGTATTTAATGCTACAGGTTAAGAAAATTGATGCCCTTTTTTAAACAAATTTTATTTTCAATTATTAATTGGGCGAGTCATCGACGGTTCCAGCACGCAAAGGAAAAAGACTATTGATCGGAAGCATCTTTAGAACTTGAGCAGAATTATGCTAACAGCCAATGAAATTTTAAGTATTTTAAATAGAGGCATTAAAAAGCATCACCCGTGAGCATTTTATATCAATATTATAATTGGTTATCTAGTGTGAATATGATGAAATTCTCCAAAATAGGGCTCCTAATGTTGTATCCATTAGATTCGTGCATGAGATATCTGAATTATTAGTAACTTGATTAAAAAATTATTTGTGAGAATAATATGTAAATTTGTGTATAAATATTGTGTGTGTCATGATTATCAAAGGTGGGACAAATTAATAATTATAAATCTTTTTAGACTAAAATACCCTTCATTATAACCTTGATTAGCCAGGAACATTTTGGTAAGTCCATCACACTGTATATTAATGCGACCAACGGCTGCATCTGAAATCTTGTTCACAGTGCACCTGACCTTTTTTCGTCAATCCTAATACATATCTAAACCTATGTACTTAGAAACAAGCAAACATGGGCATCCTCAATAATTAAGCCTTAATCAAGTCTACCAAACTTGAAATGAATTATACTCAGAATAGATTCGACTGTCACCGAAGTTCCAATTCTCTTTGTAGGTCAAGCATGAACCAGAGTGTATATTTGAATTAATGGCTGTTTAGTAATTTAAAGAAATGTATGAAAATACAATGGAAAGTGTAATAAAAGTGGTCAAAACAACTTGGTCAAAATGGTTAGGTTGTCAATGCTAACAAAGATGTGCAAAAAATTTGGCACATCCTTGGAATTATGCTCAGGGGAAGGCTGTTTCTCAAAATCGTGGATGTGTAAAGAACAAGAAGATGCTGCTTATTTGCAAACAAAAATATAGCCATACTTTGACGCTACACATTATTAGTTTCCATCTCTCCAACACATCATTTGTCCGCGTAAAAGATAGAGATTGCACTTTTTTTAATAAAGGATATATCTGGACTTATTTTGACAGATAAGTTCACCATCTAGCTTCAGTTGGAGCACAAAATTATATTAATATATTTAGAAGTAGTGTTGTTACGAAGGATGTATAAGTTTTGATGAAGGTGGTAATGAAATGGCTAAGTTTGTGTATAAATATTCAATATTTAATCTAAGCCTATGATCCATTCACTAGAGCAATTAACAATTAATTAGAAGTTAACCTTAATATGCAAAAGTGACGAGAAGAATGAGAAGGCCTGCATCCAGAATTTAAAAAGAATGGAGTACATTTACAAAAAGTATTTCATCCTGTCGTCTCGTCTCATAGCATTGTACACCGCTTGAACCTGAAGACACATCGATCGAGTTATTCATGCACACTCGTGAATATATACATACATATATTATGTGTACGTGAACATGTGTACAGATGATGGAGGGAAGGAGATTATATCACCTGTTCGCTGGAAACAACTTGAACTGGTCCAATGTTCACTGATACATATTTGCCACCTGATGAGGTCTTCTGTTTCACTTGACCCTGTACCAAACAAAGAAAGAAGTGTTAAACTTTTGATGTGAATTTAAAATTTTGGTCAAGGATACAAGAGAAAGAAGTTCATAATTTATATAGCTGTATTATTAAAAAGGAAAGCTACTGGGATCAACGACTAGATACCAAGAAGAAAAACAAAAGGGATTGATCCAGATAATGAGCAGTTTTTGTTAAAAAAGTACAGCCTAATTCCATAATGTTATAGATCCATTAATAGACACCAGGATATTTTACTTCTAGCTTAGACAGTGAAGCATAAAGCCAAGAGGGAAAAGACGACGTTTCACTGTTCAGATCACAATTAGTTCTTCAAGTACTAGTAATGAGTCTCTCTCAACTTCTGGAAATCAGACACAGTTTTCTCAGGATCCATACAACATCGACTTATTTCAACATGTTGTTTATAATGCCAATGGATTAAACGTCTTTTGCCACCCTTTTTTAAGATATTAGTAGCTGATGTCGAAGCTCAATCTGTCATCACCCCACGAAACAGCTTAAAGAGTCATATCGTAATGCCAACCAAAGATCCAACTTATTTGCAATTTGCAAATTCCCATCCAAGTAAAAGAAAGAAACAGAAAGAAGACAGATGGAAATCCACATCTTAAATAGGGGTTGATATCATTTGACTGAATACTCAATATTCTCAATATTATAAGTTTGGAACGTAGATAAGGCCGACACCATAGAGCAATGTTATAGTGACAGTTAACAGAAACTGCTACATAAGTTTGTACCCCAAAGAGTATGAAGTCCGACGGAGAGATGGTGAAGAAAAAAAAGGAACTCGGGCCATTTATACAAAAATTGCCAGTTCAGGTTTCAAAAGCTTTCCAACATGCGATTTATGTCATTTCACTAAAGATGATGACAAGTCCGGTATAGGTGCCAAAAACAGACGACATGGTGCCCAGGATTGTAGTAGCAGTGGGAACAGAGTTACCGGGATACCTTACATCCTCCTTGCATCTAACTATCGTGCGCCATTATTTCTATAAGAATGTATTTTTCTGCAGTTCACCACCAACACTCAATACAGTGTTTCCGGATAGGATTACACATTTGGATAAAAATAAACAGGGTAATCCTTTCAGTACTCTGCTTCAGTAGATGACTCATACTAACAACACTCCAGATACAAATCACAAAAGAGATATGCTTACTTCTGGGATTGGCCTGTGGATAACTGATTCAACAGCGACAACCATAGCATGTACAAAATCATCACCCCCAGTACCAATGGCTGTAAATCCTCGAACTGTTGGATAGGAATTTACCTGTGCAGGAAAATAAATATTTGACAGTCGAAAATCTTTCAAACAAGTCAAACAAGCATTAGAAGCAGAAAGCAATTGTTCCAGGCACAAGTCGAAGAACAATGTTTTAATGATATCTTCGTTATCCAGAGAATGTGTTTCCACCTCGAAATTGACGAAACCAAGGGAGTAGACAAGATAGCATGGAGCATACCTTTTGATCAAGAACAAGCCATTCATTAGTCGAATCATCCGTAACTGTACCCCCAATCACTACATTCGTTGTTTGTCCAACCCTTCCATCTGTCTTTGAAATTTCTGATAATTGCAAAAGATGTGCACTCAGAAACGGCCCTTTTTCCAAATTTGAATTCTACTATGTAAATTAAAGAATGCAAGCACGACATAGCAAAGCTCATTGCAATCCCTCAAATAAAATGTTTCAGTCCAAAACCAACCTCTAAGAACGCGAAAAGTCTGTAACTTTCGCCTAGTGCAGATTTCCTACCGCAAAGTCTCCAATATCATAGCGTAAAAAATCGAACAGACTATTGCAATTATATTATAGACAGGCCCTGTTTTTTAGCAATTGAGCATTCTCACCACAGTTGAAATAAGCGCACAAGCAGCTCATGCAGCCTCAAAAAAATTAATAAAAGCAAAACCCAACCGCCACTCGAACGAGAAAAATCCAAATATATTTATTTACTGCGAAAGTAAGTTAATTCGCCAAAAGATGCACCTGAAATGGCCTTCAATACCGCTTCTTGAGGTGGTTCTTGTTCATAATCATTGCTAGAAGAAGACGCGTTTCCAATATTTGAGCAATTTCTAGCAAACTGAGAACTTTTAGCAGATACCGGAACCTCGAGATGATTATTCCTAGAATTTATTGCTGCTTTACAGCCACAATTTGGTTTCAACGTCGATATTTTCTTGTGGGCCGAAAGGATTGGTGTAAAATTGGTCATGAGAGGTAAAGGCAGCCATGATTCTGTAATTTCTGTCAAGAAAACGTTTCTCAGAATACTTCTGCACGCCATTTTTGAGATCTTGTTGGAGAATTACACTATTGTTTTCTTTTCAACTGGTTGGATTTGCCTGTACGTATGTGAAAATATTAGTCCTGCTGAATGCTGATTGGGAAATTTTGGGCACGATTTGTTTTGCTAGGAGCAGTACGTGTTCAGATAAAGGCACACGGACTTTTTCGGCTGGGAAAAGACCACAAGGCCCCCTATTTGTGGACAAATAATATTTTCCTTCCTCGCTTAAATATTTCAGATTTAGCTAAACTTAATACAAAACTTTCATAAACTATTTTAAAAGTTTATAAGATGCAATTTTAAAAATAAGATAGTATATATTTTTATATATTTAATTTGAAAGTTTTTTTTATTGTTAATACCTAATGATAAAATTAATAATTTAAATATTGATAATACTTGTAAAATAAATTTAAAGTTAATTTTTTTCACATATATTTAACAATAAAGGATTTGATAGGGTAATAATTTATCGAAACACATGGAGTATATTAGGGGTGGAAAAAATCCCGCGAATCCCGGTATCGGGAATGGGATCGGGAGTCTTTTGCTCTCCCGACGGGTCATACAAGGTGCACATACAAAATATTCTAATTTAAATTAATATTCTAATTTAAAGTATGTCACCCATAATTTAAATTAGAATCTTATCTCCCGACGGGTCATACAAGATTTAAGGGTGACACACAAAATTTAAGGGTGACATACTTTTTTAAATACAATTTATGGCAAAAAGCCTATATATACTGTGAAACATCTTATTCTGATATATTATAAGGCGCTTGTAAAATTTTTACCATTATTTAATTTATTTATAGTGTTCGTATGCTCTTTGAGTTATTTTCACAGGGAATATATAACTAGAATATCATGTAAATATTAGGTGTGACCAAAATATATTTAATACAAAATTACTAACCCATGAATTATTTAAAACCAAACCATAAGTATCGGTTTGGCAATGATTAATTTCAGAATAAATTTATGTATGCGATTATACAGTAATTGACCATTGATAGAAGTCTAATGAAATATAACTATTATAAAAGAAATAACATAATTAAAATACAGAATCATGCAATTTACATTAAAAAAAAATTCTAGACCTTTAGTGCTGTGATTATGTTTATTTGAGCTCAAATGTAAATAAATAATTTCACAATTTAATTGGACTGCTTACAATCTCGATAATAGAAAAATATCGAACAAATATTTCCTTTTCAAAAATATCACATTAAGTTAAAACTATTATATAAATTTTTATATTGATATAAGGTGCTATGATTGGTTATTTATCCAATAATTGAATCAAAACGTTTTGACTGGTTTTTAGAACCAATTCAAACCATTCCATTTATATTTAATTTTGGTTTTACTAATTATAATGTTGTATTTTTATAGAGATCGTACAAAGTCATAATTATATCGGTGAAAATGTTTACAGTATATTTAATTTAAATAATATGAGTGTATTTGTTTATGCTTATTTATTGGAAATAAAAAAGAAAGCAGAAAACATTACTAAACGTTACTTCACTTTTCATAATCCCTCAGGCCTCAGCTAATAAAAACCCTAGCCAAAATCCAAATTACAAATTCAATCAAATCAAATATCAGCAATTTCAGCCATTGCCCATTAGAATCAATCACCAGATATGTACGATTCAGAAGTTATCAATGAAGAATCGGAGAGAACAGCTTTTCGCAAAGTGGAGAAGAAATACAAGATATATTACGATAACTCCAAAAAGTACGAACTTTTATTGCCTCATTGCTTGTAGGTTTTGTCTAGCCATGTTGGAATTTGATGTTTTAGTTCCGTTGAGGTTTCCATCTATTTGTGATTCTAGGAAAAAGATACCGAGACCTGTAGATTTATCCGAGGTAATTGACTTCAAGTCAATATTAGAGAAGTACAATTACGATGGTGAACTTATGGAAGGAGTCACCGCAATACAATGTGACTTTGATCGGTCTATTTTCTGCTTGGAAAATCGACCAGGTATGCCAGGATTTTGTTTTAGTGATTGTTGCTGCGTATTCATGATAGGACATATATCGGTTCTTCTGAATGGAGCTAATGAAGTTAATAAAAAGTTGTAATTTCTGTCCTCTAATTACTGAAATCTGTCTGATATGCATGCAGGTTTTTACTTTATCCCTGGTGCATTGAGCCTTGAGGAGCAGTGCCAATGGATAAGGGAGAGTTTGACGAGTTTTCCTCAATTCCCAAATAGAACAAATCACGATGCAATATATGGTCCGATACCGTATTTATTTGTTTCAGCTACAGAAGGGAAGGCATTGGTGTTCGAAGAGAGGGATCCTCATAGTGTCGATTCTGATACTAGTAACCCTAAATGGAAATTAGTGGAGGAAATGGATCGGTTGTCTGGCACCGGGAATGATGCATATAAGTCTGTGAAGGCTTCTTTGTTGCTGCGAAAGTTGAGATGGAGCACACTTGGCTTGCAATTTGATTGGTCCAAGGTAAGCTAAAAGTCCTTTTGATATTTCTCTTTATATTTTTGTTTATCAATTTTGGTCTTGTAATCGTAGCTTTGCCAATAATTCATCTGTTTAATTTGAATTGATACCTAGTAGTACGAAGTGTCTGATACGTATCAGTCTCAACTTCTCTGAGATCATTTCCATTTGACTGTAGTTGCTGTTTAAAATATTATCTTTCTCATGCTAGATCATTTTCGCTCGATATGGCATTATACTGCTTATTTTGTTATTATCTGTCCTGATTATTGCTTTCTTGCTTTTGGCTACCTTGTATCATCGAGATGATAGCCCTTCTATGTTACAAGTCTTAAGATGGCATCCTGATGTCCGTGCAATACTTGTGTTAAGTGCGCTATCTTTCCATAGCATTGTGCTGGCCTTATTAGGATCTGCTCTGTTATTACTTCATATTGAAATGCAAGCTTTGTTTGGTCTTCTTCATGTCCTATAAATGCTGAAGAAGCATTGTTCATATTGGAGCAGCGGAGCTATAACGTTGATCTCCCTCACAAAAAGATACCAAATTCATTATGCGATCTGGCTAGAAGAATGGCTGCACCTGCAATGCCAAATGGTGAAGAATTCCAGCCAGAAGCAGCCATAGTGAATTACTTTGGATTAGGTACCTCTCTTACTTAGACATCTTAAATGACTCGTAAATGCTTCAATCTTGTCCAGTTATTTGATTGATATCCTACTGTTCCATTAAGGTGATATGCTTGGTGGGCACCTTGATGACATGGAAAAAGATTGGAGCAAACCTATCGTAAGCATGAGGTATCATGTCTTCGACTTTTTTTTGGTTTAGTCCAATGCAGTGTGCCTTCTCACAAGCTTGATGAATGCATGATATTGAGAAACAAATAATTACACAGCTTGGGTTGCAAAGCAATTTTCCTCCTTGGAGGAAAATGTCGGGAAGATTCACCCATTGCGATGTTCCTTAGAAGCGGTGATGTTGTACTCATGGCTGGGGAAGCTAGGGAATGCTTTCATGGTAATTTTGGCTTCGCTTCTTAATCAAACATGGAATTTGCTGTTCTCTTCGGAGATTTTATTGTTAAACTATAAATTACTGATGGTAGTTACAGTATTCTCAACAAAAATTTCTGGTGTTATTCAATCTATAGTTGAAGCAATCTGAACTTTACGATTATTTGGTTTGCAGGCGTCCCCCGTATATTTACGGACACAGAAAATGCTGAAATATCCACTCTTGAATCACAGTTTGTGGACGAAGATTTATCATTCTTGGATTACATCAGGACATCAAGAATTAACATCAACATTAGACAAGTTTTCTAGGAAGTTGATTGGTTGCTACAATTAACAGGTTGGCCTGCCAATTTTCTCAGAAGTTGAGCAGTTGATTTCTCCAAACTTGGACTCTTAGATCGAGTTACGTTTACAATTGTGAAAAGTTGTTCATGACAAACTAGCACATTCACTGCTGATAAAATACCATTATTCATTTTCACCACGGCTCTGTGTTACTCAAATTTCTATCTGTATCTACATCCAACTCTTTGTTTTGTACAACTTTGACTTTGGAAAACTTTTGTTCTTGTTAAGTTTGATTATTAGATGGTTAAGATGGCACGGACACCTTCCAATCTGATTGGGGTGGGCACTCAATCAAGTTAGAATAATTTTCAGTTGTAACTTAATGTGAGTAATTGGAGATCATCAAACTTCATATTTTGTTCACAGAATTTAACCTAGACTTGAAAAAATAAATTTAATAATAATAATATATGTGCTTGAATACTGGTTGTAGTGCCAAAATATGCATCAATATTTGGTTACAAATTTGGAAAATTGGTAGATTCCTGGCGAGCTGTGGTCGAGAGAAGAATCGTGGATCTTCCCACGGAAGTTCCCGAGGGAAAGATAGAAGAAACGGTTCGTAAGCCCTCACGAAATGAAGAAAACAACAAAATAACCCATAAATATGTCAAAATATAAAGGCCCCCTCTATTAATCTTCGCATAGCTCCAAAAGACACCTCAAAGACCACACCGCTGTTACGTGTACTCGTCCACCACCACTTCACGGAAACTCACATCACCACAACCTTATAATCACCCTCACCCAATCCCCCCAAATATCTTTACCCGAAACCGAAAACTCCTAATTCTCTTCCTCAAAGCAACCAAGATTTCTACAGATCGATACGAAGGATGGGTCCGATTGTTATCACCCAATTAGCCACTGGTTTTGAGCGTGTTGGCCGGAGCAGTTGTCGTGAAACAGGTGCTGGATCAACTCCCGATGATGGGTCCCGGCCGGGGGAGCAGATGTCCCAGCTGCAACGGCTCGGGCCGGGTTTCCTGCTTCTGCTCGCGGTGGTCGGATGGCGACGTGGGCTGTCGGACCTGTGCTGGTTCCGGCCGCATGGCATGCAACAGCTGTGGTGGAACGGGGACGGGGCGTCCAATCCCAGTTCAGATATCTGCATCGAACCGGCCTGGCTGAAACCGAACCGGAGTTGTTTAAGTAGGTTGGATTGCCTTTTTAGCAGCTGTATTTCATAACTTTGCTTTCTTTTTTAAAATTTTGATTGTTTACAAAGGAAAAAGAGCACAAATTGAACTTAGGATGTTACTTTTTATAATTGATTACATGAGACACCGTCATAGATTGCTTTACTCTGTCTTCAAGGTGGATATATATAATTCCTATTCAAGGGTGAATTTGGATATATATATATGATATGATTCATGTTCTAAACCAAAAATTTAACAATCCACTCCCCAATTCTGAAAATAATGGATTATATATTGTCAAACTGAATTTAACTCGAGGTTGTGAGACATGATATGAAATAGTACATATTTCTTCAATTGTGCAGGTAAGTCAAACTATCTGTGAATCACTTGTTCAAGACTCAGGCTCGACTTTGATTTTCAACTCGACTTTGATTTGAACGAATGGTTGCATGAATCAAACTATTTGTGAGTGACTTGTTTGAGGCTCAACTCTGAGTTTGATTTAAACTAATTTCAGTATAGCTCAAGTAGCTCGAATCTTCATTGAGTTGAGTTAAAATAATTGTCTCGGTTAGAACAGAATAAATCACGAATTATTCGAGAATCTCTATATTTTCATAAACTTAATTTCTAAGTGTATTATATCTACACAAATCTGGAATTTAAACTCTAAAACAATGCAACATAAATTTCGATCTTTTCGAACATGAACCCGTGCTCGAACTTGAAATTGAATACTCAATCGAGTTCGAGCTCAAGCCTCAAAAATTTAATTGAGCTTCCCTGGTTTCTCCTTTGACAGTATACAACTTGCCAGATTTATAAAAATAGATATGAAGCTTTGATCATAAGCTTAAGTGCCGTTAAGTTCAAATAATTATGATCAGAATTAGTATATTCATAAAATCAGAAACGTGTGCTTTATTAAATAACTGAAAGAGCTATAACAAGATCTTTTGTGCCCAAACTCCTCGAAGAACCAAAAAAACATTGTTGTAAATTGGAATTATAATAAGCTATTCTTTTTTTTTTTTTTTTGTGGAGAGGATTATAATACCCACTTAAGCCTTGAAAATTTATTCAGCCCAAAGATGTTGCTGTCTTCGATTGTTATACTGTTTTCTTCATTCCGTTGGAGTCCAGCCCAATGAGGTAACTCATTTGATCTGACGAGAATGTTGGTTAGAATGGGTTATTTGATAACCCATTGGCCTGCCCAGTTTGAGGCACAAAATTCTTATCATGTTAGCTCTTCAAAATATCTGCCACCTTCATACGACTTTAGGGGATTCATTCTAATCACATTATTACAAACCAGAAGTTCGAATGAAAACCTAGTGATGCTCGTGGAATTGATCATGAAAATCATCGGGAAATTCATGGGAAGTTGTATTCGAAGCAGCTTGACCTATAACGTATGAAAGTGAGTTCGTATATAAGTAAAACATTGTTGTCACCATCTATAACTTTTGATGAAACTATAAGTCAATCTTATTATATGTAATTTGAAATAACGCAAGGGGTATAATTATTAGAAGAGTGATGGTTCTTGAATCAAAACCAAAGATCACGGTTTTATAAGAAGTATTGTTAGGAGTTTAACTATTGAAAAAGCGATTTTTTTTATATCGAGAAATCTAAAAATGAAATTTTTGTTTATAAAAACATAAAATGCTACAGATATTGTAAAACATAGATGAAGCATGCATTATCTTGTCTCTTGATCTTTTTACTTAAATATGACTTTGTCAAAATTTAATGATTCTAAATCTAAATATTGACCACACCACGTTGGCATCAATTGGTTTGGTGATAAACAGAAAAAAATGTAAACCACTGTAGCCCACGGCATCAAACTTATCCTCTTCTAAACTCCTGCCTGCCAATCATTATTCCTCTCACTCCTCGCCTTAACTTCTAAGTTTTTTTTCCCACAACATAATATAATTTATTCAATCGGGACCATTTTATCAAATCCAATTTGACTCCTTCATATATATATATATATATATATATATATATATATATATATATATATATATATATATATATATATATATATATATATATATATATATATATATATATATATGAGAGTTGTGTGCTCACCAAAGCACATGTGGAGTAATCAAGCTTCACAAAACATTAATTGACTACGACCTCAATCTTTATTACGGTAAATCACGCATCTTAATTACGAGGATGTCCCATTTTTTATTATTATCGATGATAATTATTCCAGCTCAATATCAATAAAAAGTTCGTCTTGTACAAGGAACATTTTTTAAAATTAGCAATTGAACTTCTCCCTCATCTTACTAATTAATTTCAAGATATCGAAGTCGCCTCACGTTGGCTGCTTGAGTAAGTAATGAGTTGTCATCTATTAATTATGAAGATAAATCTTGACATATTACCATAGGTGTCAAATACTTTCCGGGATGTCTAATGATTTAGCCTTATCTATTAACTATTAAGATAAATCTTTACATATGACCTTATATGAGATTTATCTTAATAATTACATATTCCCTTAGTCTGATAGTTAAATGTGTACATAAATTAACATATTTGACACAGTTTAATTTGAAAAGTATTATGAAAATTGACTCATAAGAAGATATCCCAACTTGCCTACAAAAAATGTTTCAATCGTTTGGATTATATATACTTTATTGTGGAAATCATGTTAATAATAATATCCAGACGGTTGCGGGGTCAACAAGCAAAAGGCGCAGTCTTTGACATAATTGAGTAGTGTGGAAGAAAATGGCAATAAATAACATTTGATTAGTATTTTCCTCAAAAATTTACAGCATAAACGCATTATTATTCTTTCTATGTCACAATAATTTGGCATAACTGTCTGGTCCCATAAAAACATAACATCATTCTGATCATCTGTTTGTGTTTACCTTAGCAGATGATCATTAATCATAAGTTATTTCACATGCATGTGGGGCAAATCACCTTACTTTGATCTTATTTTAATTCAATTGAGTCACATTAAATTCAATTTTCTTATCGATTATATTTCGATACCTATGTCTGCATCGAACCGAATATTAAATATATGTAGTTTTCAGATATAAGTTGGATAAAGATTCGACTACCAAAAATATAAACGATCCATATTTCATCGAATAAGTCGGCTTGTTTTTTTTTTTTTTTTGTTTGGTCCAAACTCGAGTTTCACCTTGTAAGTTGTCTTCTGTATATATCTCTTTAAAATTATACTATACATTATGGTGTGGATTATATTCCTTGTATGACACAAAATATTATCGTGTAGCAGTGTACTCTATATATATATATTTTATCCACACATGCATATGTGTCACACTGTAATGGTGTCGCGTATATATGTAGAGATGTTAGTAAGGAGGGTTGTTAATAAAATAACAAATTCATATATATATATCTCTAAAGAAAACGGCGTCCATTTTCTAAATAATTAAAATTGTCAACAAATTTATGAAGATAAGAATTTTACCCTGTCTCTTTCGACTTTAAAATATCGTAAAAATCTCAATGTATTATTCCAAGCAATTTAATCATTTTTGTGGGGGCGGCATATCGATAATCTGATGCCATATTGGGCTTCAACGGATAGTTGTATGGGCCATTATTAAGCTTCAGCCCAAATTCTGTAATACGAGATTATTTTCTAATTATAAGTCCAATAAATTGCTCGAATGTGTTCTGTTTCAGATTAAATCTTAATCATATCACGACGCCTTAGACATTTGGTTGAAATAATAATTATTTTATTATTAAATGATTTGATTAATTCATGTAAAAATATTTTATTATATATTTTGAATGTCCGGATCTTTTAAACCTATCATCTTCATTAAATGTTTTCTTAATAAAATCGGGGGAAATTCTTCATATTGGAACAGTATCCATCATTTTGAATCCATGTGTCAATAAAATCCTCCATCTGTGAAAGCTTTAAGTATGTAAATTCAATATCGTGATAATCGAATTACCAAGTTTTCTTTTTGACTTAATTAGCTGACGTAGTGTTTTCATTAAATAAAGACTAATAGGAATTATATTTTAAATTAACAATAAAACATGAGGATGGAGTCAGATGTCGAGGAACAATTTTTTCTAAACGAATTTAGACGTATTTTTATGTCGATCTATCTTCAAACAAGCCTTTCAGTCGTTTAAAATCTTAAGAACAATTAGCACATGAAAATATAGAAAAAGTTTTCTCCGAACTATGAATTCAAATCACAGTCTCATATTGTAGAATCTAACCAATTTACCAACGGTAATTTCATTTTAAATCCATATATCATACTTTTTTGATTCAGTTTCATCTCAAAATAAAAAATTTTGCACTGCCTGCCTGATCCTAACGAAAATATTTCTATACCCCCAGTCCACATTTATTTCACAGATAAAAATAGAATATAGACAAATGAGGTAATCGACTTTCTCGCATCCATATACGTAGATATACTATTTTGATTAGCAACCGATTTTTCAAAAAAGGACAGCAAAGAAATATTTTGTAGCAAACTTATGTGTATTGCCTGATCCTAACGAAAATATTTCTATACCCCAGTCCACATTTATTTCACAGATAAAAATAGAATATAGACAAATGAGGTAATCGACTTTCTCGCATCCATATACGTAGATATACTATTTTGTATTAGCAACCGATTTTTCAAAAAAGGAACAGCAAAGAAATAATTTTGTAGCAAACTTATGTGTATACAGAGCAATTTGAATTAATGGCCCCCACTATATTAACTGGTAAGAGCAATAAAATTATGATGGCAATATATATTTTATATATAGTCATGGTAAACTTCAACAACCGCGGCGGTGCTTTTAGGGTTTTGCCAATAATATATGCTTGTTAAACAATATTGTTCAATTAAGAAAATATCAGGATAAATATCATACGAAAACAAAGGAAGAGTTATGTCTGATATTTTTAAAATGGAAATAGTTTATATATTTAGAAACAAAAAGTTATCTTTGATTGATATTCTGTCAGAAGACATAAAAATTAAAATAAAAGCGTCATTAATTTTTTCAATATAAAAATGTCTTAACTGAGTGTCTGATGTGATATTATTCTTGGATTGGGTCAAACGATTTAGATTATAATAACATAATAATTAACTAATTTGGGTTAGATACCGGCCTAATGTCACAACATTTTGTTTTAGTTAACTTGAAATTATGCAACAAATCAGTAGCTAAAACCACCTAATGACGGCATTTTCCTCCTCTAAACATCTTGTTTGATTGGACATATGACACTATGATAAGTATGTGTGTGTGATGCTTATGGGTGAGTATCGGTCCGTTCGGTTATCGATTGAACAGATTTTGTTTTAATCGAATCGAACCGATTTTGTTTTAACCGAATCGAACCGAATTGTTTTTAGCTAACCGAACCAACCGAATTATTGTCAATAATCGATAACGATCGAAACCGAAAAAAATCGGTTATTTCGGTTTTGCTAGAAAATATTTTGAAGATTTTGAAGGGCAGGTTGCAGACCTCATTTCTGATTTTTAAGAATTGGAGTTTTGAGATGGAGAAGAACCAAATGAATATATTCTCAATTGAATGACTATGGGAACAAGAAGATAATTAGGGATTTAGGATATTAGTCTATTTTTAAGTATTAAATTTAATAAATATTATAATATATAAAAAATAGTTAGGATATAAATATCGGTTTTTTCGGCTAACCGAATTCCGGATTTCAAAAACCGTAACCGAACCGAAATATCCGATTTAACCGATTTTTTAAAAAATAAAAACAGATTAATCGAAATAATCGAACCGATTTAATAATTCGTTCGGTTTGATTGATTAATTCGATTTAACCGATCTTTTGCTTACCCTTAGTGATGCTCAATGCATGTATATATACAAATGAAAATATAATATATATATAT
>KV010163.1:110520-121521 GCA_001598015.1 Dorcoceras hygrometricum | reverse complement strand
GTTTCGTAGTGTGATGCGCTTTGGACGCAAGGGAAAGTTAGCCCCTCGTTACGTTGGTCCGTATGAGATTGTCGAGAGGATTGGCCCTTTGGCGTATCGTCTGTTGTTTCCGTCCGAGTTATCTTCTCTGCATGATGTCTTTCACGTTTCCATGTTGAGGAAATACGAGCGAGATCCGTCTCATGTGCTTGGAACTGATGAGGTAGAGCTAGATCAGTCGTTGAGTTATCAAGAATACCCTTTGCAGATCCTTGGCAGAAAAGAGAAACGGTTGAGGAATAAAACCATTCCGTTGGTGATGGTGCAGTGGAGCAAACATGGTAGGGAAGAAGCTACTTGGGAACTGGAAGAAAAGATGCAGCGCGAGTGGCCGCATCTGTTTGAGTAGCTGTTGAGCTAAATTTCCAGTAGTTTGTAGCTTTTGGTTGTATTTCCTTCCCTAGTTGTTGTTATTTGTTTGCTCAGTTATCTTGAACTCTTGGCCTTGTGTTGGGCGAGTTCTGTTTGTAGCTTGCTGTTGTGTTGTTTTCTAGGGTTGTTGTGATTTCGAGGACGAAATCCTTTTTAGTGGGGGAGAAATGTGAGACCTGGATTTGTATTAAGATTTATTTGTTGATTGTATCGGTTTTTGGGAGTTTTCTGCTGGTCAAATCTTTGTTTGAGAGTTTGGTTGGCATTTTCGGGTTTGAAATAGCATTTGGAGAAATTCTGGAAGTTTTCATGTTTTTGAGATTTTTGAGTATCAGCTGGTTTTTATGGTGAGAGCTGGTCGGTGATGAATCCAGCAGAAGCGTGTTTTAGCGCGAGATTCCTGAAACGCCGTCGTTTGCGTGAAGTCTGGTTGCGCGTGTTGAAATCAGCAGATGCATTAGTGTATTTGCGTTGAGGGCTAAAACGACTGCGTTTAGTTTGTTGGCGCGACGTCGTTTGGATGTTGCGTCTGGTACCAGCTGGTGGAATTGCGTGCGTGTGTCTGCTGGTTGTTCAGCAGAAGCATATGTCAACGCGGGTCAACATTCCTGTAGCTCGAAGAGGAAACTTCGTCGTTTCGTTGTTGCGACTGGGAGTCCAGCTGCGAGTGATTTTCGCCACTGTTGCTTGCTGCTGGTATTTCACGAGAGCTAGCGACTGGATGACGTCAGTGGAGCGACGTCGTTTGAGTTAGTTGCAACGCTGCGTTTTGAGGTTGCGACTGGAACCAGCAGAGAGAAGAGTTGCATTGTTTTGTTCTTGCGACTGGATACCCAGCTGCTGGTATTGAGGATTGCGTATCCTATGCGACGTCGTTTGAGTAAGTTAGCGCGACATCGTTTTGAGAACCAGCCGTTGGTTTGTTTTGCGATTGTTGTAGCGTTATTTGGGGAATCAGCAGTTGGTTCGTTGGTACCTGCTGGTTCGTTGGTACCTGCTGGTTCGGGTCCCTACCAATGAAACATGGTACTTCGCATCGCAGATACTAGTCTCGAACTCGGGCGGCCTTATCCTCATTTTGACGGCCCAATCGACTAGGAACATGTTCAGAATACACAGTGACTATTAGATGTGTTTCATGATAGCCGTCATACCCACTATCACATCTAACATACACTTAGGTGTATTCTAGGTCTTTACTCAACGCAATTGTAAATCATCATACACACAATGAAAGTAAAGAATTCCATATGGATAAATGCGAATAACATATATAAAGATTGTCATATACAAGAGTCTATAAACCCACACGCCACAAGTTGGCTAGTTGGGCATCTACTCTAACAAGGGGGCAGTTCCAGGAATCAGGAGGACAGAACGAGGATCAGTATAGTGCTCCTAGTCGTACTCTTGAGAGTAGTGGAGAAGAGGAGGCTGAGGCTCCGCCGGCTCTGGTAGAGAGAATGGATGTGGTTATAGCTCGGTTTCAGAGGATGAATCCTCCTGTCTTCAATGGCAATGAGTCGAGTGAGGATGCTGATTCGTGTCTCCATAGTGTCATAATAAAGTATACGCTATCCCCATATTCTTTTCCGCTCGGAGCCCGATGAGCAAGGCCTCATACTCCGCTTCATTATTGGAGGCCTTGAAGTCAAGAGTTTTCACCAGACTTGTTTCTTACCCCCCAGGGGGACACCATGACTACCCGACTGTGACACCCAAACCCATAGGAATCAACGGAATTGAAGTAAATAAAATTCGAAAGAAATAGAAGGACTGAATTTGAAATAGAGTAAGCTGTATTCCCTTACACAAAACTGAAATGAAGCAGATGGCGCCAAAGTACACAGTAGAAACAAATTTGAAATATACGACTTCAGATTTTGATTACAAAAAAATCAGATATTACAACTACTGGAACTCTATATGAATTCTCTATTGTTGTAATGGATCTTATGTTGGAATAGCGGTGGCGGATCCGGATCTCACTTCCCGTGGCGCAGCGGAAAAAACAAAAATTGCCCGGAAAGTGTTCAATACATTAAGTAAATCTACAAACATTCATAGGGTGTTCGTAGATAGTTACCTTGCTGGCGTCTAGGCGCCTGGCTCCAACCAGATTTACAAGAAAAATGGCTCTTCACGGTAGGCGGCGGTAGATCGTCAATCAGGTCCACGACCAGAATCGATCTTCCTTCGTCAATCTGCACTAGAAGACTTGACGGATTTTTCACGGACGGAAACACCTCTTCACGATGGCCGGAACAAGTCCGGCGAAGGGCGGCGCGTGGTGGCCGATGGGCGGCGCGTGGTGGCCGAGAGGTGAGGAGAGGTGGGCGGCCGATTTGGGTGTTTTGGAGGCTAGGTTATGTGGTGTAATTGTAGTGATTAAGCCCTAGATACAACTCATGTAATTATAAGTCATTCAGGGCTTGAACCGGCCCAATGGACTTGGGTCCAACCCAGGTCCATGTGAACATTCGGTTCGTTTAATTCACTGTGGTTTCATCATAACTCCGATCGATGATCAGATCGGACCGATCGACTCAGTTTCAAAAACTGAACATTATGATGTGAAAAACAATTTTTCAGATACCTAGTCCAAAATGACAGTTTTGCCCCTCAATAGTGGGAAATCGCAATTTCACCCCTGTTGAGTTTTAGGAAGTCGCACTCCCTAGAATCCTCCTCCTATGCTCAACACATTGAGCTCAGTTTCCGTGCGGGAATCATGAATCCAGTACTTGTGTGACCCTCAATGGTTCAGGGATACAGCTAGCCGTGGGCCCACAACCATTGTGGCTCCGAAATCATAATTTCGGACTTGCCCAACGGATCATGGTAAAGCGCCTAGCAACATCGCGCCATGATCCCCTAGGTATCACTGATAGTGCCTGCAAGAACCAGTTTGTCGTGGTTAGTGTATATTACGGTCCTTTCAACACATATATCCCGATCAGATCAACGACCATTGGTAAATCGAGAGTCGCTAGAGATCCGATAGCTATGCATACATCTTGGAGATCGAATAGTGACATCGCGAGTGTTACTAGGTAAACCCATTTACCTAAAACACTTCTAGTACTCTGGCCAGATATTTATACACTATTATCTCCTCAGATAGCATATGATATCCACGCATGAGAGCGAGCGGTGAATCCTCGACAACGAAGCATCGACTCCTACATGCATCGAGATCTCACCCAATCCCGCCGCCTAATGACCCTAAGTGAGTCGGAAAATAGGTCAAAGTGAGACGCCTATCATGTAGAGTCTCAATGACGTTTCGAGACGTGAGGACTAATCAGTACAACCAAGACCTCGGACTTATCCACTCGACAAATGGTAACCACTTGGAAAGTCCGAACGAGGGTAGTTCGATAGATCACCAGGTCACTATCCATCTGCATGCTCAGAACATCACAATGTTCCCTACCAATGAAACATGGTACTTTTCATCGCAGACGCTAGTCTCAAGATCGGGCGGCCTTATCCTCATTTTGACGGCCCAATCGACTAGGAACAAGTTCAGAATACACAGTGACTATTAGATGTGTTTCATGATAGCCGTCACACCCACTATCACATCTAACATATACTATGGTGCATTCTAGGTATTTATCCAACACAATTGTTAACATTATAATCATAATGAAAATAAAGAACTCCATAAACAAAATGCGAATATCATATATAAAGATTGTCATATACAAGAGCCTATAAAACCCACACGCCACAAGTTGGCTAGTTGGGCATCTACTCTAACAATCTCTCACTTGCCCTATAGCCAACTACTCATCAAACGCAGTCCCATTGTTTCGCGATGTTTTTTCAAACAACGGTCCTGGCAAGGGCTTCGTAAGTGGATCAGCAACGTTTTCCGCAGAGGCGACTCTCTCAACTGCTATGTCACCTCTAGCCACAATATCTCGGATTATGTGGTATTTCCTCAGTATATGTTTGGATCTTTGGTGAGACCTAGGCTCCATTGCTTGCGCAATGGCACCCGTGTTGTCGCAGTACACCGGGACTGGACCAACTCCATCAGGAATGACGCCCAACTCTTGGACGAAATTTCTTATCCAAATCGCCTCCTTAGCAGCAGCTGATGCTGCGATGTACTCAGCCTCAGTGGTTGAATCCGCGATGGTGTCTTGCTTTGAACTCTTCCAAGAGACAGCACCACCATTGAGCATGAATACAAATCCAGAGGTAGACTTCGAATCATCCACGTCACATTGGAAGCTTGAATCAGTGTAGCCTTCCAATTTCAGTTCACCACCCCCATAGACCATGAACATATTCTTAGTCCTTAACAAGTACTTAAGAATATCCTTCACAGCCTTCCAATGCAATTGGCCGGGGTTGGCCTGGTAGCGGCTCGTGACACTCAGAGCATATGCGACATCCGGTCTAGTTGAGATCATGTCATACATAATACTACCTATTGCCGAGGCATATGGCACACGTGTCATGCTCTCTATCTCCTCATCAGTCTTCGGACACATAGACTTAGATAGAGTGACCCCGTGGCACATAGGTAGGTGTCCCCTCTTGGACTCTTCCATAGAGAACCGCTTAAGTATGGTATCGATGTAGGTAGCTTGGGTGAGTGCGAGCATCCGTTTCGATCTATCTCGATAGATCTGTATTCCAAGAATATAGGATGCTTCACCCATGTCCTTCATCGAGAATCTACTATACAACCATACTTTGGTTGACTGCAGCATTCCTACATCATTCCCAATGAGTAGAATGTCATCAACATAAAGTACGAGGAATGTCACAGCGCTTTTAACTACCTTCTTATATACACATGGCTCCTAGGGATTCTTGATGAAACCAAATTCCTTAATTGTTTCATCGAATCTCAGGTTCCAACTCCTCGATGCTGGTTTGAGACCGTAGATCGATCTCTGAAGTTTGCATACCTTATGCTCACTTCCCACAGATGTGAAACCCTCAGGCTGCGTCATATAGATCTCTTCCTTAATGTTTCCATTAAGGAACGCAGTTTTCACATCCATTTGTCATATCTCATAGTCGTATCATGCGGCTATGGCTAATAAGATTCTAATTGACTTGAACATTGCAACTGGTGAAAAGGTTTCATCATAGTCAACACCTTGCCTTTGAGTGTAACCTTTCGCGACCAGTCGTGCCTTGTAGGTCATTACCTTACCATCAGGCCCAAGTTTCCTCTTGTATACACATTTGCACCCAATAAGAACAATTCCTTCGGGAGGGTTAACAAGAGTCCAAACTTGGTTCGCATGCATTGAGTCAAACTCAGACTGCATTGCTTCAAGCAACAAATTAGAATCAGCATCGGAAATTGCCTCCTTGAAAGTTCTTGGATCAGATCCAACAACTTGATCACCTTGGTCATCTTCAAGGAGAAAACCATATCTCTCAGGAGCCCTAGGGACCCTTTCGGATCTCCTAGGTGAGACCATTTCTGGTACTGGCTCTGTAGGTACAGAAATTCCCTTTCCATAAAGGTGGCATTCCTAGAAACAAACACTTTTGTTTTGCTGGGATAGTAGAAGTAGTATCCAATGGAATTCCTTGGATACCCAACGAATTAACATAAGATGGATCTCGTATCCAGCTTATCTCCCACTATCTGCTTCACGTAAGCAGGACATCCCCAAATCCTCATGTATGAGTATTTGGGTGGTTTGCCCATCCATATCTCATATGGAGTCTTATCCACTGCCTTGGTGTGGACATTGTTCAACAACATTACCGCCGTTTCGAGCGCATAGCCCCAAAACAAGGTAGGAAGTTCAGTGAAGCTCATCATAGATCGAACCATGTCCATCAAGGTCTGATTACAACGCTCCACTACACCATTGAGCTGTGGTGTGGCCGGAGGGGTCCACTGTGAGAGAATCCCATTCTCTTTCAGATAGTCTTGAAACTCAGCACTCAAGTATTCACCACCTCGATCGGATCGAAGTGCTTTAATACTTTTGCCTAATTGATTTCTACTTCAGCCTTGAATTCTTTGAACCTTTCAAAGGATTCAGACTTGTGCTTCATTAAGTACAAGTACCCATACTAGAGTAATCGTTGGTAAAGGTGATGAAGTATGTGTGACCGTATTTAGTACCAATACTAAATGGACCACACACATCAGTATGGATCAAATCCAATAGGCCTTGATCACGCTCACCCTTGCCCTTGAAGGGTTGCTTAGTCATCTTTCCTTTGAGACAGGACTCACAAGTCGGTAGGGAGTTAATGTCTGACAGATCAAACATGTCACTCCTAACTAACTTGTTCATCCTACTTAGAGAAATATGACCTAGCCTAGCGTGCCAAAGTTGTGCTGGGTTTAAGTTATCGTATTTCCTTTTAATCGTTGTTGTATGTGTTTCGACATCGCGAGTTGGAACGTCCTTTAATTTTAAGGTATATAAATCGTTTTCGCGTTCCCCAATTCCAATTAAACATTCATTCTTGTAAATATTGCAAATCGAATTAGCAAACATACAAGAATATCCATCACTATCAAGCATAGAAACAGAAATAATGTTCTTTATTAATTCGGGAACAAACAAAACGTTTCTCAATAACAACTTAAAATCAGAATACAGAAATAAATAAACATCTGCTATAGCTACTGCAGCAACTCTTGCTCCATTGCCAAGCCTCAAGTGGGTCTCACCCTCTCTAAGACGTCGGCTTCTTGTCATCACCTGCAAATCATTGCAGATATGAGATCCACATCCGGTATCAAGTACCCAAGAAGTCAAATTAAGAGATATATTTATTTCTATATAGAACGTACCTTTCGCAGTTCGCAACTGCTCGAGGTACTCCTTGCAGTTCCTCCTCCAATGCCCAGGCTTGTGGCAGTGGTGGCAAACATCCTCAGACTTGTTCGGCTTGGATGCCTTTGCCTTTGGCTACTTAGTGGGCTTTTCCTCCTTCGCAGGGGCAGAACGCTTCTTACCCTTGCGTCTGGGCCCCTTCTTCGCAGAGGAAGAAGAGCCCATAAGGAGGACGGGCTTGTCCTTCTTTATGGTTTCTTCGAACACTACAAGCATGTTAACCACCTCTTCAAGGGTAGCTGCCAGCTTGTTCATGTTGAAGTTGACCACAAAGGGGTCGAATGCAGATCGAGTCTTAAGCTCGTCGTCCCACCATTGTTGAAGCGTAACCAGCTCCTCAGGGCTGATATCGGCAGGGGCTTCCTTCGGAGGGCTCTTCTCTATCGTATAGAGAAGTTTCTCCGAAGCCAACACAATGTTGAGGTTGCGAAGCCAGTCTTGGTAGTTCAGACCGGTGAACTTGTTGCTATCCAGTATAGCAGCGAGTGGGTTTTTGATCGAAGACATTATAAATGCAGGTATACTGAAAAGAAAACAGACATACATTACTAACTATATATGAAATAACGCTAAGACATAAAACAAGGTCGTTTAGTTCTATGAATTACCCTCCCACTTATTTAACGATTTCACCACCCTCTAATGAAATCGGGAAAGCAAGTTCCCTTAGTGGGTACACGGAGCCCAGTCAAGCGATCATGGTCCCGAATAATATCAGCCAACCATGACCCCCAAAAGGTAGTTTCCAATTGCAACCGGTGCAACCTCCATGTATTCACCTCACGTCCAGTAAGGGCCCAATAATATGACGCCGTTTACTATCACGTGTCAAGATGACCCATCAATGTTGAGTCCTGAAGGACGGTCCCCTTAACGTCCCCAATAATATGAGCCAATGTTAAAGGGAGTTCCAACCGACTCACAACAATTGTCAATGGCGTGGACAGCTTTCCGACATACATAACCTCCTCAATAATATGAGTCGGGCCATGTATACGGGTAGCATCGGCGTACACCCATTGTTGATGGAAGGTAGGGATAATTTAAACAGATTTAAATTTCCTTTAGTTTATCGAATAAACTTTTAACTTGATATTAGTTTTAAATCGTATTTAAAACGAGGGATTTTATTTTCGAAAATTTGGTCTCATGCAATAATTTTAAATCAAATTTAAAACATGCGGATTCAACATATATATCAAATTTATAAATAACTTTGGGATGATCGATCGCGAGAGCTATGCGGTCCGTGGTTGCCAATCACGGACCTGGGTCCAATCCTAGGTGAAATGCAATATGCAATGCAATCCTATTACATTTGCTTCCGGTTTTACAGATCTTCGGTCTTCAATATCTTTGATCGTCATGGGCCCACCATCTTCAAATATCCTCCCACTAAGTCTAGTAATTTACAATTAAATTCCATGACACATAAGGGATATATTTTACAAGGGGTGGGAACGGGCCACAAACAGACCCACTTTAATAAAATGATAATCAATAATATTAAAACAACCGAAATCGCAAAAACCTAGAGCATACACCTAACACATTGGGCATGGCTCTCGATCATCCCAAACATGCAATCAATCTAATTAATGTGCATAAATTAAATAATCAAATTATTTACCACAAAATCATATTTTAATCATAAAATCGCATTTTATAATAAAATCGCATTTTGTCGATAAAATCAAATTTTAATCAACAAAATCATATTTTAATTATAAAATCATATTTCACAATTAAAATCATATTTTGAAATTTTAATTGCATCATATTGGGCTTAAAACAATTTTAGGCCCAAAATCTCAAAAATTTCAAAATCGACCAAAATCGGTCCGATATCGAATATCGGCCCGAAAACCTCATTGGCTGCCCGGGACAGGCCCGAACTAAACCTAGAAGGAAAAATCAGCCGTCGCAACGATTCCGGAGACGTCGCCGAACGGCGGCCGCACGGCGGCGGTCGTTGCCAACAAATCACGAGCGGCGCAAGGCCGCGCGCGGCATCGCATCGCCGCGCATGTCCGCGGGCGTAGCTCCCGATTGTGGCGCAACAAATTGCGCCATGGCCTGCTGGCCATCGGCCGGCCAGTGTACAACAATTGCACGGCCAGCGCGCAACTTCAAGTTACACCATCGCGCGGCGTGAACGACCGCTATGCGCGGCAGGCGCGCACATCATGCGCGCGCATATGCGCGCAGCGGCGGGTGGGTGCCGCCACCCATGGCGGCGGCCGGCCATCAAAATATATATTTTTTTTGTTCGATCTGAAAATTTCAAGATTCATGCAATTCAGACAACAATGTATTGAAGGATCCGAGCCTTTGCTCTGATACCACTGTTGGAATAGCGGTGGCGGATCCGGATCCCACTTCCCGGGGCGCAGCGGAAAAACAAAAATTTCCCGGAAAGTGTTCAATATATTAAGTAAATCTACAAACATTCATAGGTGTTCGTAGATAGTTACCTTGCTGGCGTCTAGGCGCCTGGCTCTAACCAGATTTACAAGAAAAATGGCTCTTCACGGTAGGCGGCGGTAGATCGTCAATCAGGTCCACGACCGGAATCGATCTTCCTCCGTCAATCTGCACTAGAAGACTTGACGGATTTTGCACGGACGGAAACACCTCTTCACGATGGCCGGAACAAGTCCGGCGAAGGGCGGCGCGTGGTGGCCGAGAGGTGAGGAGAGGTGGGCGGCCGATTTGGGTGTTTTGGAGGCTAGGTTATGTGGTGTAATTGTAGTGATTAAGCCCTAGATACAACTCATGTAATTATAAGTCATTCATGGGCTTGAACCGGCCCAATGGACTTGGGTCCAACCCAGGTCCATGTGAACATTCGGTTCGTTTAATTCACTATCGACGATCAGATCGGACCGATCGACTCAGTTTCCAAAACTGAACATTATGATGTGAAAAACAATTTTTCAGATACCTAGTCCAAAATGACAGTTTTGCCCTTCAACAGTGGGAAATCGCAATTTCACCCCTGTTGAGTTTTAGGAAGTCGCACTCCCTAGAATCCTCCTCATATGCTCAAAAAATTGAGCTCAGTTTCCGTGGGGGAATCATGAATCCGGTACTTTTGTGACTCTCAATGGTTCAGGGATACAGCTAGCCGTGGGCCCACAACCATTGTGGCTCCGAAATCACAATTTCGGACTTGCCCAACGGATCATGATAAAGCGCCTAACAACATCGCGCCATGATCCCCTAGGTATCACTGATAGTGCCTGCAAGAACCAGTTGGTCGTGGTTAGCGTATAGTACGGTCCTTTCAACACATATATCCCGATCAGATCAATGACCATTGATAAATCGAGAGTCGCTAGAGATCTGATAGCTATGCATACATCTTGGAGATCGAATAGTGACATCGCGAGTGTTACTAGGTAAACCCATTTACCTAAAACACTTCTAGTACTCTGGCCAGAGATTTATACACTATTATCTCCTCAGATAGCATAGGATATCCACGCATGAGAGCGAGCGGTGAATCCTCGACAACGAAGCATCGAATCCTACATGGATCGGGATCTCACCCAATCCCGCCGCCTAATGACCCCAAGTGAGTCGGAAAACGGGTCAAAGTGAGACGCCTATCATGTAGAGTCTCAATTACATTTCGAGTCGTGAGGACTAATCAGTACAACCAAGACCTCGGACTTATCCACTCGACAAATGGTAACCACTTGGAAAGTCCGAACGAGGGTAGTTCGATAGATCACCAGGTCACTATCCA
>KV010163.1:69257-83631 GCA_001598015.1 Dorcoceras hygrometricum | reverse complement strand
TTGGGAGCTGGAAGAAAAGATGCAGCGCGAGTGGTCGCATCTGTTTGAGTAGCCGTTGAGCTATACTTTCCAGTAGGTTATAGCTTTTGTTTGTATTTCTTCCTTAGATATTGTAAATTGAATTCCCAGTTATCTTGAACTCTTGGCCTGTGTTGGGTGAGTTCCTGTTTTGTACCTTGCTGCTGTGTTGTTGTGCCAGAATTGTTCTCTGATTTCGAGGACGAAATCCTTTTTAGTGGGGGAGAAATGTGAGACCTGGATTTGTAATCAAGATTTTTGTTGGATTGTATCGGTTTTTAGATATTTATGGTGATTTAGATCTTTGTTTGTAAGTTTGGTTTGCATTTTTGGGTCTGAAATAGCATTTTATCTTGAACTCTTGGCCTGTGTTGGGCGAGTTCCTGTTTTGTACCTTGCTGCTGTGTTGTTGTGCCAGAATTGTTCTCTGATTTCGAGGACGAAATCCTTTTTAGTGGGGGAGAAATGTGAGACCTGGATTTGTAATCAAGATTTTTGTTGGATTGTATCGGTTTTTAGAGATTTTTGGTGATTTAGATCTTTGTTTGTAAGTTTGGTTTGCATTTTTGGGTCTGAAATAGCATTTGGGGCAATTCTGGGAGTTTTCGTGTTTTTGAGATTTTGTGGTGAAAGCTGGTTTTTGTGGTGAGAGCTGGTCGGTGATAAATCCAGCAGTAGCGTGTTTTAGCGCGAGATTCTTAGACGACGTCGTTTTGGTGTAGCGCTAGTGTGAGATCTGGTCGCGTGCGTGCCTTCTGGTTGTCCAGTCGAAGCAGATGTCAACGCGGGTCAACATTCTTGTAGCGCGAGGAGGAAACGTCGTCGTTTGGATGTTGCGAACTTGAGGATTATTCCGTCTCGTCCGATGGTTGCTTGAGGTTTCGTGGCAGGTTTGTTGTGCCCAATTTGATTGATTTGAAGGAGGAGATCCTTCGTGAGGCGCATTGAAGCAGACATAGTGTTCATCCTGGTGCACGGAAGATGTACCATGCTTTGAAGCCGCACTTTTGGTGGGCTGGCCTGAAGAGTGACGTTGCTGGTTTCGTTGCTCGTTGTTTGAATTGCCAGATGGTAAAGGCCGAAAGGATGAGACCCGGTGGTCTGTTGCAGAGTTTAGAGGTGCCCCAATGGAATTGGGAGCACATTGCGATGGATTTTGTGACGCATCTGCCTCGTACCAGCAGAGGATGCGACGCTGTTTGGGTAGTTATAGATCGTTTGTCGAAGTCTGCACACTTCATTCCCTATGGGATGACCTTCTCGTTGAAGAAGATGGCGAAGCTGTACGTTGATTTTGTTGTTAGATTGCATGGTGTGCCTGTTTCAATCGTGTCCGATCGAGATCCGAGGTTTACTTCCAGGTTTTGGAAGAGTTTGCAAACAGCTTTGGGAACCAGATTGGCGATGAGTACCGCGTATCACCCCCAGACAGATGGCCAATCTGAGCGAACTATCCAGACATTGGAGGATATGTTGCGTGCTGTTGTGTTGGATTTCGGAGGTAGCTGGCAAGACGCGTTGTCTTTGGTCGAGTTTTCGTATAATAATAGCTACCAGGTGACGATTGGCATGGCGCCTTTTGATGCTTTGTATGGCAGGAAGTGCAGATCGCCAGTTTGTTGGGAAGAAGTGGGGGAGAAGCAGCTATCTGCCCCTGACTTTGTGCAGCAAATGAAAGATCATGTGGATCTTATCAGACAGCGGATGAAAGCTTCCCAGGATCGCTAAGCCAGTTATGAGAATAAGAGGCGTCGACCTCTTGAGTGTCAGGTTGGTGATCGTTTAAGGAAGACTTGGTCTTCGATTTCGAGCACCAGATTCCATACTTAGCAAATATTTCTCTCGACTTCGTTCTCTGTTTTTCAAACCCTTGGCACTGTTCACCGTGAGCTTTCGGTGACTTTCCCGTCGTTATCGGCCACCGTTTTTCACGTTTGAGGTAGCGTTGGACTCCTCTTGGAAAGCTCTTTCACCCTATACCAGTTTCAGAGGCTAGTGTTTGCTAGGGAGAGATCACGAGGCTACTGCTCTCAGCCGTGAGTTGTGCGTACAGGTAGTTTTTGAGTTTAGTTGTTGAGATCTCGTTTCCTAGCTGTGATTTAGCTCCCTGTTAAGTTGTATTAGGGTGGTGTTTGCTGGTTGAGCTTTGGACTCCCAGCCGTGAGCTTTTGTGTGTTGGCCGTGAGTTTTGAGTTGATGAGTCCCTGTATATTGCGTATGTTTTACAGGTTGGAGTCAGTATTCTCAGGCTTTGTATTTTGTAAATTGTTGCTCAGTGTTAAGGTACGGATTCGATCTTGTTACAGCGTGAGGTTGGCATGAGTAAATGCAGTGATGGCTATTTGTTGTTTACGTGTATGGCTGCCAGTGTTTACTGCTTGTTGTTATATGCATACACGCATTCGCATCACTTGCATTTCATATCTCAGTTATATCTTGCCTGGTACTTCGGCAGTTGTGCCTTGTTGTATTGCTGTTGTTTCTTACCAGGTTGCGAGGGCGAGCGGCAATACCACACTCTCATCTCCCTGCTGGGATTTGTTAGCCCCTATGCGCCGAGTGGCTAACTACCACAGTTCAGAGGTTGGGCAACAGCAGGTTGAGTGTTTGATGCGCCTGGTATTGGTGAGCGAGTAGGGGTGAGTGGGTAACTCCCACATGTCCTACACTCACAGTGACCACCTATTCGTTGCAGATTTGATTGAGCTATGCCTGGAGTTCTTTGGCTCCCTTGTTGGTTGTAGCCTCCTGTTGTTATCCGGTGTCTCATGCATAGCATCTGCATTTTATTTATGCGGTATCTTTGCTGTTTATTTGCTCTCCGTACTGGGGTTTGACCCCATGTCCCTCTGGGGCTTGGTTTGTTTGTTGCCGGTTGTGTTGTCCAGGTCATGCAGCTGGTCGAGGAGGTAACCCAGCTAGCGGTGCCCCAGGAGGTGGTTGAGTGTCCCAGTAGCGTATAGCATATACGTATGTATCAGTTTAGTAGCCGGGGAGATGCCCTGTGCTTTGTTGTTGTATTCTGATGTGGAGTCTGATACTTTTATTTGTATTGATGTTATACTTGCTTTTGTTGTTTTGTAAACTGGGAACTTATTTTGAGTATCGTTCTATTTTAAATTATATGTTTTAAACCGTCGGGCCTAAAAGCGAAACTTTTACCCACTTTTTGATAAGCTTCCGCATGTGTTTGGGTTTTTACTCTGTTTAGAGCACGAGGCCTGACATTACTTGCCTGAATGAAGATCGCGACGTGCATATGCCTGCGGCTGGAAGTCTCCTAAAGCACACTTCTGAGAACTCTTAGTATTTTGAAAGAACTTAACGTTTTCTTGCAACCAAAAATGAATCCTGAACCTCACGTAAAACATTTTATACAAGGGAGAATGATTGGGTAGTAGGTAAAAACACTTGAGTAGGCATGGTTGTCGTGCCACTCTTGTCCTTTTAAAAGATTTGCTAAAAACTCCCTACTATCATTTTAAATTTGTAAACTTTCTACCATATTTTATAAAAACATATCTCCCAACCGAAATCATTTTATTTTGGAGAGGAAACTCTGATCTGGACCATTTCAGGTTTGTGCTTCGGCGAAATCCTTCCGGAACCTTCTGGCTGTTGCTTCAAAGCTGGGAAAAAGAAAAATCAGATTTGAACTGAAATTATAAATGCTCGAAATCTCAAAACAGCCCTTAGAAAAGATAGGTTAATCGATTTGTGGTCTTATGGATTTTTGGGGCGCTACAACTCTACCCTCCTTAAAGAAATTTTGTCCTCGAAATTTACTTACCAAATAGCTCTGGGTAGAGACTACGCATATCCTCTTCTGTCTCCCAAGTTGCTTCCCGCTCAGATTGGTTAGAGAACTTTAACCATTGGGATGCTACGATTTCTTATCTTCCTATTCTCTCTATGAAGAATCTTTTCTGGTCGTTCCTCATAGCTCAGATCTGGTGCAAGTTGGATTGGTTCATAGCTTAAAGCATGCGACGGGTTGGGAACATATTTCCTCAAAATTGATACGTGAAAAACATTATGCATCGAGGACAGATGTGGGGGTAAAGCTAGTCTGTAAGCTAGCGTTCCTACTTTGTCCAAGATCTCGTATGGACCAATGAACCTTGGGCTTAGCTTACTCTTCTTCCCAAATCTCATTACTCCTTTCATTGATGCTACCTTTAAGAAAACATGATCTTCAGGTTCGAAGCTCAACTCGCGGCGTCTATTGTCAGCATAGCTCTTTTTCCTGCTTTGAGCGGTTCTCAATCGATCTCTTACTTTCTTAATAGCTTCAGCAGTTTGTTCTACTAAATCTTGTCCCAAACCATCTCGTTCTCCTATCTCATCCCAATGAATGGGTGTTCTGCATTTTCTACCATAGAGAGCTTCGTAAGGGGCCATCTGAATGGATGCCTGGAAGCTATTGTTGCACATGAATTGTACCAAAGGCAGCTTTGAATCCCAGCTCTCTGAAAAATCAATGATACAAGCTCTGAGCATTCTTCTAACATTTGAATTACCCTTTCTGATTGACCATCTGTTTGGGGGTGAAAGGCCGTGCTAAAAGTTAACTTAGTACCCAAAGCTCTAAGTAGACTCCTCCAAAAGGCTGACGTAAACTTTGGATCTCTATCATATATAATCGAAACTGGAAACCCATGAAGTCTTACTATCTCTCTTATGTACAACTCAGCTTATTTGCTCACATCATAAGTTGTCTTAACTGGTAAGAAGTGAGCATATTTGATAAGTCGGTCTACTATAACCCATAATGAATTGTATCCTTGGACAGATCTGGGCAACCCAACTACAAAATCCATCGCAATATTCTCCCACTTCCATTCTGGTATCAGCATGGGGTTTTAGATCCCAGCTGGTCTCTGATGTTCAGCTTTGACCAACTGACAAGTCAGGCACTCTGAAACAAATCTAGCAATATCGCGTTTCATGCCTGGACATCAATACAGCTTCTGAAGCTCTTTGTACATCTTAGTGCTCCCCGGATGCACTGTATATGGGGCTGTATGAGCTTCTGTCATCCGATCTGATCTCAAATTGTTCACACTAGGAACCCATAATCTGCCTTGATATCTGACAACTCCTCCCGCTGTAGTATAGAGATTACTACCTCTCTCTATAGCTTGCTTAACCCACTTCTGCAGCTGCTCATCTAACAGCTGTCCTTCTCGGATCTGATCTAACAGATTTGATCGAATGGTGAGATCTGCTAGAACTACGGTACTATGACGAGGAATTAGCTCTAGTCCAAAATTCTCAATCTCATATGCTAAGGGCCTCTGAGCTGTGATCTGAGTTAACCCTATCGACTTCCTGCTAAGAGCATCTGCCACCACATTGGCTTTTCCTGGGTGGTAGCTAATGGCAATCGTAATCTTTGACCAGCTCTAACCACCTCCTTTGTCTCATATTCAATTCTTTCTGGGTAAAGAAGTACTTTAAACTTATGATCTGTAAATATCTCACACTTCTCCCCATAGAGATAATGTCTCAAGATCTTAAGGGAGAAAACCACAGCTTCTAATTCTAAATCATGCGTGGGATAATTCTTCTCGTGGTTCTTCAGTTGTCTGGAATCATATGCTATTACTCTACGATCCTGCATCAAAATAGCTCCTAAACCTAGCTTGGAAGCATCTGTGAAGATCACAAAATTCCCTTGTTCAGAAGGCATGGTCAATACTGGAGTCTCCCCATAGAGATAATGTCTCAAGATCTTAAGGGAGAAAACCACAGCTTCTAATTCTAAATCATGCGTGGGATAATTCTTCTCGTGGTTCTTCAGTTGTCTGGAATCATATGCTATTACTCTACGATCCTGCATCAAAATAGCTCCTAAACCTAGCTTGGAAGCATCTGTGAAGATCACAAAATTCCCTTGTTCAGAAGGCATGGTCAATACTGGAGCTTCTATCAACGCTTTCTTCAACTTCTCGAAACTCTGCTGACAACTAGGGGTCCATTCAAATTTAACTTGTTTCCTAGTCAACGAAGTCAATGGAACTGCTGTCCTTGAAAATCATTGAATAAATCGTCTGTAATATCCAGCTAGCCCCAAAAAGCTCCTCACTTCTGAAACAGATTTAGGCACAGGCCAGTCTCGCACTGCTTCTACCTTAGGTGGGTCAACTTCTAAACCATCCTTAGAGATGATGTGACCTAGAAACGCAACTTTCTCCATCCAAAACTCACATTTACTAAATTTAGCAATCTCCTGTCCTTCAAAACTTGTAACACTATTCGAAGCTGAGTGCTCGAAGCTGGTCTTGGAATATACTAAGATATCATCTATAAACACTATTACAAATTGATCCAAAAATGGCTGGAAAACTCTATTCATCAGATACATAAAAACAGATGGAGCTTTAGTTAGTCCAAAAGGCATCACTAAAAACTCATACTGGCCGTATGTTGTCCTGAAAGCTGTCTTATATACATCGGCCTCTTTAATCTTCAACTGATGGTATCCAGATCTTAAATCTATCTTAGAGAACACTGCTGCTCTCTTCAACTGATCAAACAATTCCTCAATCCTAGGCAAGGGGTACTTATTCTTAATGGTAAGCTTATTCAACTTACGGTAGTCTATACGCAATCTGAAACTCCCATCCTTTCTTTAAAGAATAAAACTGGGGCTCCCCACGGGGATGTACTAGTTCGAATAAATCCCTTATCCAACAGACCTTGAATTTGTTCTTTAAAATCTTTCATCTCTGTAGGAGCAAGCCTATAGGGAGGTCTGGAAACTGGAGCTGCTCCAGGCGCTAAGTCGATAGCAAACTCTATCTCTCTCTCTGGAGGTAAACCACTGATGTCTTCTGGAAACACTTCTGGGAACTCGTTCACCACCTACACATCTGAATGTTGGGGTTTACTAGAAACATCTAGGGTGGATAAACTTGCTAGAAACCCTACTCCACCTTTCCTCAAACAACGCTGGGCCTTCAAGGCGGAGACAAAGCGAGGAACTCTCTGAAGCTGGTCAGATTTGAACGAAATCTGAGATCCCGTGGACAGATTTACAACTACTGTCCTGAGCTTAAAGTCGATCACTATTCCATATCTGGATAACCAGTCTATTCTCAAAATCAAGTAGAATTCAGGCATGGGCAAAACAATCAAATTGGCGGTAACTACATGTCCTTGAAGTTCAAGCTCTAAGTCACGATATATACTACAAGATATCAACTCTTCTCCTGATGGTACAGTCACGCAATAGCTTATAGACAATCTTTCTGGCTTATGTGGTAACTTCTTAGCAAAATCCTCAGCTATAAAGGAATGGGTCGCACCCGAATCTAACAGGGCAAAGGAGGACAAACCAGCAACCAAAATCTTACCCATAATCACCGTAGAATCGGGGTTAGCTTGTTCAGCTGTCATGACGTAAGCTCTGCTGGGCACCAATTGTTTCGACTGAGGACAGAACTTAGAGATGTGGCCTTGAGCACCACACTTGCAACATCCGCTCTGGCCAGCTTTACATTGCCCCGGGTGGTTCTTATGGAACTTGGGCCAAACTGGCTTACTAATTCCAACTGGTACTGCACTGATAGGTTGAGCTGGTATAGGTTTTGGTCGCTGCTGGTTCTTATTCTACTTCTTAAATGGCCTCGGATCTGTCTGCTGAAAAGATTTCCTCCTCTGTTTTCTCTTATGCTCCACATCTTTCCAATCCTTCTCCACTCGAAGGGCCTTATCTACTGCTTCCCTATAAGATCTGGGTCCTCCTAACCTGACATTCAACTTGAGTGTAGGTCTCAGTCCTTCCACCAACTGACTCAGCTTCTCCTCGGGGTCCCTTCCAATAAGAGGTACAAAGTAACAGCCTCTCTCAAACTTCTGGATACTCTTGCACAGTCAGACTCCCTTGATTCAAGGTCAAGAACTCTCTCTTCAACTCAGACCTCTTGTCTGTTGTGAAGTACTGCTCAAAGAACACTCGTTTGAACTCATCCCACGAGAGATTTGCCAAATCTACTGACAGCTTTGCTCCCTCCCACCAGATCATTGCATCATCTCTTAGCATATAGATAGCGCACCTTGGCCTATCCAGATCTGGAATCTGAAGGTACTCAAAAATCACTTCCATGGACTTAATCCAGCTCTCAGCAACAAGAGGATCTGTTGTACCACTAAAATCCTTCGGTTTTTGTCTTCGAAACCTCTCCTGGGAATCATCATAATGTGTTCCCCTACTGCTCAAAGATTGGCCATTGCCTCTGCCAGATTGCTCTACCAACAGCTCTAAGAGTTGGGCAAAACGAGCGTTACTATCTGGATTGGTCTCGTCCACTGGGGTGCTTCTTCTACCTCTCCCTCTTCCTGACATCTTAATCTATATCCTGCAATCCACCACAAAAGAACATCAGAACTCTAAAGAGAAAGAACTCTTAACATAACAATAAAACTCACAAATCATGAGATGCGGATGACGAAAGCTGATCCAGACTGGGAAGGGAGTGTTTATCTCAGAACCATGCTCTGATACCAAGTTGTAATGCCCAAACCAATGGGAATCAACAGAATTGATGTGAATAGAATCGAAGGAATTAGAAGGACTAAATTCAAAATGAAACAAGCTATATTTCCTTGATTCAAAACTGAATTAAAGCTGATGGCGCCAAAATTAAACAGTAGAAACATGGTCGATTCATAATTGCCAAATGCGATATTACAACTATCGGAACTCTATATGAATTCATTATTGTTGTAATAGATCTTAATATAGACATGACAAAAGATCAAAAAACAACAACAGCTATGACTACACGGAACGCCGGCCGTTGACAAACAAACGCAGTCCCTGAATCTGGTTCAACTTGCACCACCCGCATGCTCCTGAGTTGCCTCACCTGCATCGGGAAAACTAATGAGCCTAGGGCTCAACAAGTATAACTGAGGGTAACAAGATCACATAAATGCAGGCATACTTGAATTGTAATACATAAATAGAGGAAGACATCTGAATCTGAAATCTCGCTACAGCAAGACAATTCGGAACTCGGATCTGAAATTGCTTATACTGGATGATTTATGGTCTAGAGGCTCTCTGGTGGTCCTTGTGCATGAAGCATGTTAACTGATCAGTAATCTCTGTGAAGGGATTACAATATTTCCATAATTCTGTCCCTTGCATGAAGGGATTACGGTCCTACTGTAATCCTGTCCCTTCCTAAGTGACCGGGTCCTCTATACCATAAATCCTTAAATCTGAAGCCTTACCTTCTTTAACTGAAATAGCTATATAGTGTCTCTTGATTGTATGTCGATCACTGAAATCTGATAGATTCAATGCTATGAAACTCATTTTTATTTTTTTTAAAGCACTACTAAGTGTACAGCTAGACTCGGAGCTGATGATAGCAAGGACCAGCTCTGAAGGAACGACTCGAGCATGCAATCAGATGTGGGTTAAAGAAAACAGATCTTATTCACAAGTGCAGCTTTGGTTATATAAACAGATCTTAGGTGTGAAAAACTACACACAGAGGTGAATAACAGCTTTGACTAAAGAGAACGGCTTGTGAATGGGAAATACAGATCTGGTTCTTCGAAAACAGATTTGACATAGGGAACAGATTTGACTAAACAAAGCAGATCTTATTGATAAAACACTAACAGGAGCTTCGGAGCAAGTATTTCAGACTTGGTAGGTTACTAAGCTGTGAGAAACCCAACAACATATTTGGCTAAGAACAACATTATGCGTAAAAACATACTTGGCTAGGAAACACGAAATACTGCTTCGTCTCAGACAGTCCCCAAATAAACTAGCTAAGCTTATCAAATCGGAACTTGCTCCCGATCCAACCAGCGTTGCCTATCCATTTAGATTCAATGTCCAGAACTTTTTCAATACTTAGGAACAACAAGAAACCTCTCTTGGCTTTATCTTAACTGGAATTTGTACAACTCAGTATATTTTAAAAAACACAGCTTCTTGCTAAACCTTCTGGTGAGTTTCCTCAAAACTAAAGCATCAAAGCAGTGAATCCATAGCTTGCTAAACGTTCTGGTGAGTTTCCTCAAAACTAAAGCATCAAAGCATTGAATCCATAGCTCAACTTAAACATTAACTGAAACTGAAACAAGCAAGCATACACAGAAAACAACGAAGTAATATATGTTTTCCAGTTGTAGCAAGAATCAATTTTACTTGCTTGAAGGAAGATAGTGACGTGCAGATGGCTGCTGATGGAAGTCTCCTCAACCACACTTCTGAGAACCTCTTAGTATTTTGAAAGAACTTAACGTTTTCTTGCAACCAAAAATGAATCTTGAACCTCACGTAAAACATTTTATACAAGGGAGAATGATTGGGTAGTAGGTAAAAATACTTGAGTAGGCATGGTTGCCGTGCCAACTCTTGTCCTTTTAAAGTTTTAAAAGATTTTCTAAAAACTCCCTACTATAATTTTAAATTTGTAAACTTGCTACCATATTTTATAAAAACATATCTCCCAACCGAAATCATTTTATTTTGGAGAGGAAACTCAGATCTGGACCATTTCAGGTTTGTTCTTGGACGAAATCCTTCCAGAACCTTCTGGCCATTGCTTCAAAGCTGGGAAAAAGAAAAATCATATTTGAACTAAAATCTTAAATGCTCGAAATCTCAAAACAGCCCTTAGAAAAGATACTAATCGATTTGTGGTCTTATGTATTTTTGGGGCGCTACAACTGTACTATCACGGACACCAGCTCTAATCCAAACCTCTCAATCTCCTTAGCCAATGGTCGCTGGACAGTGAGATGGGATAATCCTGTTGCTCTCCTGCTAAGAGCATCTGCCACAACATTGGCTTTTCCTGGGTGGTAGCTAATGGTACAGTCGTAATCTTTGACCAGCTCTAGCCACCTTCTCTGTCTCAAGTTCAATTCTTTCTGGGTAAAGAAGTATTTTAAACTCTTATGATCTGTGAATATCTCACACTTCTCCCCATACGGATAATGTCTCCAGATCTTAAGAGCAAAAACCACATATGCTAATTCTAGATCATGCCTAGGGTAATTCTTCTCGTGGTTCTTCAGCTGTATGGAAGCATATGCTACTACTCTACGATCCTACATCAGTACAGCTCCTAAACCTAGCTTGGAAGCATCTATGTAGATAACAAAATTTCCCTGCTCAGAAGGCATGGTTAGTACTGGAGCTTCTATCAACGCTTGCTTCAATTTCTCGAAACTCTACTGGCAACTAGGGGTCCACTCAAACTTAACTTGTTTCCTAGTCAACAAAGTCAACGGAACCGCTGTCTTAGAAAAACCACCCTTGAATGAATCGCCTGAAGTACCCAGCAAGTCCCAAAAAGCTCCTTACCTCTGAAACAGATCTGGGCACAGGCCAGTCTTGCACAGCTTTGACCTTAGCTGGGTCGACTTCTAGTCCATCATTCGAGATAATGTGACCTAGGAATGCAACCTTCTCCAACCAAAACTCACACTTGCTAAATTTAGCAAACAGTCTCTTGTCCTTCAAAATTTGTAACACTATTCGAAGCTGAATGGCGTGCTCGGAGCTGGTCGTAGAATATACTAAGATATAATCTATGAATACGATCACAAACTGATCCAAAAATGGCTGGAAAACTCTATTCATCAGATCCATAAAATCGGATGGAGCGTTAGCTAATCCAAAAGGCATCACTAAAAACTCATAATGGCCATATCGCGTCCTGAAAGCTGTCTTATATATATCGGCGTCTTTGATCTTTAGCTGGTGATATCCAGATCTTAAATCTATCTTTGAGAACATTGCTGCTCCCTTCAACTGGTCAAACAGTTCCTCAATCCTAGGCAAGGGGTACTTATTCTTAATGGTGAGCTTATTCAACTCGTGATAGTCTATACACAATCTGAAACTTTCATCCTTTTTCTTAACAAACAAAACAGGGGCTCCCCAAGTGGATGTACTAGGTATAATAAATCCCTAACAGATCCTGAATTTGTTCTTTCAGTTCTTTCATCTCTGTAGGAGCAAGCCTATAGGGTGGTCTAGAAACAGGAGCTGCTCCAGGTACTAAAGATAGCAAACTCTAGTTCTCTATCTGGAGGTAGTCCACTGATGTCATCTGGGAAAAATTATGGAAATTCCTTCACCACCTCCATGTCATCCAGCTCGGGCTTACTCGAAGCAGTTAGGGAAGATAAACATGCTAAGAATCCTACTCCTCCTTTCCTCAGACAACTCTGGGCCTGAAGGGCTGAAATAATGCGAGGAACATGTCTAAGCTGGTTAGCTTCGAATGAAATCTGGGATTCCTTGGACAACTTTATAGTTATTGTCCTAAGCTTAAAGTCAATTACCACCTTGTTCTTAGATAACCAATCTATTCTCAAAATCAAATCGAATTCAGGCATAGGTAAAACAATTAAATTGGCGGTAACTAAGTGTCCTTGAAATTCAAGCTCTAAGTCTCGATATATACTATGAGATATCAACTCTTCTCCTGATGTACAGTTACGCAATATCCTATGGACAATCTTTCTGGTTTCTAGGGTAACTTCTCAGCAAAATCTTCCGCTGTAAAGGAATGGATCGCACGCGAATCTAGCAGGGCAAAAGAAAACATACCAGCAACCAAAATCTTACCCATAATCACTGTAGAATCGGGGTTAGCTTGCTCAGCTGTCATGACGTAAGCTCGACTAGGCACCAGTTGTTTCGACTGTGGACAGTACTTGGAGATGTGGCCTTGAGCACCACACTTATAACATCCGCTCTGGCCAGCTTTGCATGTCCTGGGTGGTTCTTATGACACTTGGGGCAAACTGGCTTGCTATTTGCAACTGGTACTGCACTGCAAAAGAAAACATACCAGCAACCAAAATCTTACCCATAATCACTGTAGAATCGGGGTTAGCTTGCTCAGCTGTCATGACGTAAGCTCGACTAGGCACCAGTTGTTTCGACTGTGGACAGTACTTGGAGATGTGGCCTTGAGCACCACACTTATAACATCCGCTCTGGCCAGCTTTGCATGTCCTGGGTGGTTCTTATGACACTTGGGGCAAACTGGCTTGCTATTTGCAACTGGTACTGCACTAATAGGTTGAGCTGGTATAAGTTTCAGTTCTTGGGGTCACTGCTGGTTCTTATTCTGCTTCTTAAATGGCCTCGGATCTGCCTGTTGAAAATACTGCCTCCTCTGCTGTCTCTCCTGCTCAACACCTTTCCAGTCCCTCTCGACTCGCAGGGCCTTGTCTACTGCTTCCCTGTAAGTTTTGGGTCCTCTTAACCTGACATTCAGCTTGAATGTAGGTTTCAATCCCTCCATGAAATGACTCAGCTTCTCCTCGGGGTCCCTTCCAATAAGAGGTACAAAATAGCAGCCACTCTCAAACTTCTGGATATACTCCTGCACAGTCATATTCCCTTTCTTCAGGGTCAAGAACTCTCGCTTCAACTCAGACCTCTTGTCTGCTGTGAAATACTGCTCAAAGAACACTCTTTTAAACTCTTCCCATGAGAGATTTGCCAAATCTACTGACAGCTTTGCTCCCTCCCACCAGATAATTGCATCATCTCTTAACATAGAGATAGCGCACCTAGGCCTATCCAGATCTGGAATCTGAAGGTACTCAAAGATAACTTCCATAGACTTGATCCAGCTCTCAGCAACAAACGGATCTATTGTACCACTGAACTCCTTTGGTTTCTGTCTTCGAAACCTCTCCTGGGAATCGTCATGATTGGATCCCCTGCTGCTGGGAGATTGGCCATTACCTCTGCCGGATTGCTCTACTAACAGCTCTAAGAGTTGGGTAATACGAGCATTACTATCTGGACTAGGTTCTTCTACAGGGGTGCTTCCTCTACCTCTTCCTCTTTCTGACATCTTAAGCTATAGCCCGTAATCTTCCACAAAATAACATCAGAACTCATAAGAGAAAAAACTCTTAACATAACAATAAAACTCACAGATCAGGAGATGCAGACGAAGAAAGCTGCTCTAGACTGGGAAGTGTGTGTTTATCTCAGAACCATGCTCTGATACCAAGTTGCGACACCCAAACCCATGGGAATCAACGGAATTGAAGTAAATAAAATTTGAAAGAAATAGAAGGACTAAATTTAAAAATAGAGTATGTGAGGATTGAGAATTTGATTTAGTGATTAATTGTTTTGATTTGGGATTAATCACGTGTGTTTTGAGGAATTTGCGAAAGGATTGAAGTTCCTGCTGATTTCGAATGTTGCGTTGAATTTTGGAGATTTTATCGTAGCAAATTTTGGTGCAAAGCTGTTAATAGCAAGTTACTGTAGCTCCTGCTGGTGGAATTGGAATCAGCAGATATGGTGACATCAGCGTGACGCATGAAGATCTGCTGGATT
>KV010163.1:50991-68349 GCA_001598015.1 Dorcoceras hygrometricum | reverse complement strand
TCAGAAGATGGTTTGAGAGCTATTCGCAAGAGCTGTCGATAGATTTGATGACGTAGGCGTGACGTATCCATTGCTGCTGGTAGTAATTGCGTTGTTTTGGTTGCTGCTGATCAGCAGGCGCGCTTTTGCAAGAGCGTTGAGAATCGGCGTCGTTTGATTAAGTGAAAACGCTGCGTTTTGGAGCTTTGTGTTTGGAGATCAGCAGTTGGCAGATTTGCTTACGTATATGAAATGACGTCGTTTGATTTAGTAGATGCGTCGTCGTTTTGAGTGTTTTCTCGCGACCAGCAGATAGATTTCTTGTAGAGAGAGCTGTTATCAGCTCTTGGTTGTTTTGCTTGCGCGAGAGCTGTTGTCTGCTGGTGGTTGCTGCGGCGTCGTTTAGATAAGTTGGAGCGGTGTCGTTTTGATTTGTTTTGTGCGATTGCTTTTGTTGGTTGTTGCTGCTGAATTTTACGAAGAGAAAAGTGAAGATTGCTGCTGATAGACTTCTGCAGAATGCTTTTATGTTGAGATTGAGCTAAGATATTAGCTGTATTGTAACAGATTTCAGCTTCCGGGAAGTGTCCTGCTGCGTGATTTGAGCCAGGAGGAAATCTGTTAGGTAAATTGAGAAGAAAGGTACGAATTGAGCAGCTCTTAGCAGTTTGAGCGTGAACATGACTATGTTTCGATGTTGTGAACTGCTGTTATGTGGCTTACGTGAGTTTACATGCTGGAATTGATTGAGATATGTTTTGATTCACGTATTGTACATTGTATGCATTGAGCATTGATATTGATTGGCATCATGCATACATATTGAGCCTTTGACAGATTGATTTGATTACCTGATTGGGTGCCACGTTGTGACTGGCCGACTGTTGAGTCGTGCCCGAAAAGTCCAACGCTATCGTCGGAGTGGTGACTACCGGATTCGAGTGTCTACCACCGAGCTGTGATGGGTTGACGGGCCCCGATGATCACGGACCGATGATTTCCCGGTTGATAGACCGTGGTATAGAGGCTTGATTTGAGTTGCCAGTTGATAGACTGGTCTAGCTATCCGATTTCTTGATAGCCCTCATGCATTCATAGCATTGATTAGTAGCATGTTGCATGTTTACCTGCTTTGATAGCTCTTCGTACTGAGGCTTGACCTCGTACTTGTTTCCTGCTTTTGTTTTGTTTGGGTCTGTGTTGCCCATTTGCAGGAGCTCTAGGTAATCAAGCCGGACCGAGTGGAAGTTCAGCTGGTCGATCCCCGCGTCTTTGAGTCCCAGTCTATATATGATATGTATTGAACCGGGGGATGCCCCGTGTTATCATGTATCGGGGATTTATATTTTGATTGATACTTGTTGTGTGGGAATTGAATCGACTCGTATTTTATTATTGCTATTTTGAATGTATGACTTGAAGTTCAGGCCCATGGTATTTCGAAAAATTTTTAAGCCCTAATTTTAAGCTTCCGTGTTTATGCGCTTATTGTGTGTTAATCGTTAGTAATTAGCACGGTGCCTGACAGAGTAAGCTGTATTCCCTTACACAGAACTGAAATGAAGCAGATGGAGCCAAAGGTACACAGTAGAAACAGATTTGAAATATAAGACTTCAGATTTCGATTACAAAAAAATCAGATATTACAACTACTGGAACTCTATATGAATTCTCTATTGTTGTATGGATCATAATAAAGTTGACAAAAGATCAAAAACAACAACAGCTAAGTCTACGCGGAAATGCTGGCCATTGACAAACACACGCAGCCCCCAGATCTGGTTCAACTTGCGCCACCCGCCTGCCCCTGAAAAAAATCAGATATTACAACTACTGGAACTCTATATGAATTCTCTATTGTTGTATGGATCATAATAAAGTTGACAAAAGATCAAAAACAACAACAGCTAAGTCTACGCGGAAATGCTGGCCATTGACAAACACACGCAGCCCCCAGATCTGGTTCAACTTGCGCCACCCGCCTGCCCCTGAGCTGCCTCACCTGCATCGGGAAAACTAGTGGGCCTAGGTGCTCAACAAGTAAAACTGAGGATAACAAAGATCACATAAATGCAGGCATAACTGTATCATAATATGTAAATTAAAGGAAGATATCTGAATATGAAATCTCACTACTGATAAAACAGATCGGAACATCAGATCTGAATTTCTTTGCGCTGAGTGACTTATGGTCTAGAGGCTCTCTGGTGGTCATTATGCATGAAGCATGTTATCTAAATTCAGTAACTCTATGTGAAGGGATTACGGCAATCTTATAATCATGTCCCTTCTGCGAAGGGATTATAGTCATACCACAATCCTGTCCCTTCCTGATTGACAGGGTCCTCTAAGCCATAAGTCCTTAAACTGAAGCTTTACTTCCTTTACTTTAAAACAAATTTTCTTTATTTTTCGATTAAAGATCGATCACTGAAAACTGGTAGATTCACTACTATTAAACTCATTTTTTCTTAAAAAAACACTACTGAGTGTGCAGTTGGACTAGGTGGTGATGATAGCAAAGACCAGCTCTGAAGAGAAACGACTTGAGAGTGCAAACAGATTTGGGCTGAGGAAAATAGATCTCATGCACATAGGAACGGTTTTGAATATGTAAACAGATCTCAGGAGTGCAAGCAGATCACATGCGTGTAACAGCTTTGGCTAGAGAAGATAACTTGCGAACATGTGAAATAGATCTGGTTTTATGTAAACAGATTTCGCGTAGAAAACATATTTGGCTAAGAAAATAGATCTGACTGAGGAAGCAGTAATATAAGTTTCTAGCAAGAATTTCATATCTGGAAGGTCTCTCTGCTATGAGAACTCAACAAACAGATTTGGCTGGGGAAACACGAAAACTGCATCAACTCAGACAGTCCCTAAACAATCTAGCTTCCCTTATCCAATCGAAACAAAGTCCCGATCGAACCAGCGTCACCTATCTGTTTAGATTTAATGTCCCAAAATTCCGCAGTTCATAAGAACGACGAGGATCATTTCTTGTATTATCTCAACTGGAATCTGTACAACTCAGTCCTTTTGAAAACACCGCTGTTTACTAAAGTTAATTGGTGAGTTTCCTCAAAACTAAAGCATCAAAACAGTGAATCCAAAACTTAGCATAAACTCAAACTGGAACATACAACAGGCAAGCATACACAGAAAACAACGAAGCAATACATATGTTTTCCAGATGCAGCAAGAATCAGATTTACTTGCCTGAATGAAGGTCACAACGTGCAGACGTCTTCGGTTGAAATTCTCCTCAAGCACACTTCTGGGAGCTTCTTAAATATTTGAGAGAACTAAAAGTTTTCTTGCAATCCAGAAATGAGTCCAGAACTTCACGTAAACTTTTTTATATGTGGGAGCATTATTGGGTAGTAGGTAAAAACACTTGAGTAGGCATGATTGCCATACCAACTCTTTGTACTCTTTAAAAGATTTGCTAAAAGTTCCCTACTCCTATTTTAATTTAAAATCTTGCTACAAAAATTTAACAAAAATAGATCTCCCAGCTGCAATTATTTTATTTCTGGCAAGAAATTCAGATCTGGACCATTTCGTATTTGTTCTTGGGGAGAAATCCTTCCGGGGACTTCTGGGCCGTTGCTTCTAAGCTGAAAGAAAAAGAAAGAAATCAGATTTGAACTGAAATCTGAATGCTCGAAATCTCAAATCAGCCCTTGGAATAGAAATGCTAAACAATTTGTGGTCCTATGGATTTTTGGGGCGCTAAACCGACACCGCTTCCAGATGAGCAAGAAGACCCATCCACATAAACCTTCCACTTCTCCTCCTGCTCGAGGTGCACTGTCTCTGCCAAGAAATCTTCTAATGCTTGTGCTTTTATCGCTGCCCGAGGCTTGAACTGTATATTATATTTACTGAGCTCACTAACCCACTTGACAAGACTTCCAGAGGCATCGAGATGAGAGACAATCTGCCTCAGTGCGCTGTTGGTAGATCGGATGAGACAAGAAATAAGGCCTGAGACGTCAAGCCATGATAACCAAAGCCAGGGCCAATTTCTCCTGCGTAGTATAGTTCACTTCGGCCCCTTTCAAAGCATGGGTCACAAAATACACTGGTTGATGCATCTGTCCTTCCTCTCGAACTAGAACTGAGTTGGTCGCTTGTGGGGTGATGGAGAGATACACGAATAACGGATCCCTGAGCTGGGGCTTATTAAGAACGGGCAACCCCTTCAGATTTTTTTTTCAGCTCCTGAAAAGCCTTCTCGCTGTGCTCATTCCATTCAAAATGTTTGGCCTTGCGTAGTATCTTGAAGAAAGGGAGGCTCCGGTCGGCCGATCTTGAGATAAATCGGGAGAGGGCAGCGATCCTTCCTGTCAACCCTGGACCTATTGAATGTTCCGAGGAGGATACATTGAAGCAAGAGCTCGTACCTTCTCCGGGTTAGCCTCGATCCCTCGACGAGTAACCATATACCCCAAAAATTTTCCTGTCCGAGCTCCAAATAAGCACTTGCTGGGGTTTAGTTTGATTTGATAGTCCCGAAGAGTACGGAAAGTCTCCTCTACATCAGATATAAAATTCTTCTCCTCCCGAGACTTCACCAATATGTCGTCAAAATATACCTCGAAGTTTCTCCCGATCTGCTCTTTGAAGACCTTATCCATCAACCTCTGATAAGTTGTCCCTGCATTCTTAAGTCCGAAGGGCATGACGACATAACAGAAGGTTCCATCTGCTGTAATAAAACTGACCTTACGCTGATCCTACTCGGCCAATGGAATATGATGATACCCCTGATATGCGTCCAGGAAACTGAGTAGCTCGTGACCCGAAGTGGAATCGACGAGTTGATCAATCCTAGGCAGCGGGATGACAATCTTTGGGGCATGCCTTATTCAGATCTCGAAAGTCCACGCACATCCGCCACTTTTCTGTAGCTTTAGGTACCAGAACAACATCAGATAACCAGGTAGGGAATTGTACCTCTCTTATACGTCCTGCATGCAATAGATCTCCGAACTGACTCCTGATCACCGCATCCTTCTCGGGCCCGAAGTGTCTCCTCTTTTGAATGACTGTTCGGGAATTCGAGGAGACATTCAATCTGTGCTCCATCACTTCACGCCTGACCCCCTTCGGGTCAAAAGGGGACCAGGCGAACACATTCTTATTTCTGTACAGGCACTGGGCCAACTGTGCCCGCATGTCCTTCGGAAGAGTCTTAGCTATCTTCACAACCCCAGCTAGAGGAACGAGTACCACTTCTTCCTCCTCGTCTTCTGTGGTCAATTGAAAATCTTCTCTGACCATGTTCACACCTCTGTCTTTCTGAGCCTTAGGATAGTCTTGGGTCCAGGACTTAGCCACCTGCTCCACCCTTACTTCTTCCACATAACCATTCCTCGCCATCTTCCGATCTCCGAGCACCTCACCCACTGAATCTCCAACTGGAAACTTAATCTTCTGATGTAAGGCTGAGGCCACAGCCAAGAATGCGGCCATGGCTGACCTTCCCAAGATGACGTTGTAGGAAGAATGTGCATATACCACAGTAAAATCGACGACCTTAGTGTTGGATCTATGCTTACATGTGACGCCCCAATCCTCATGGGTCACGAAATCGAATAAATAAAAGAAAAGAAGGGCTGAATGGAATTTTTTATAAGCTGTATCTCTTATAACTAAAATAAAATTCGAAGTACAAACGTAAATGTGGTGCCAAGTACTGTAACAGCTGAAATAAAAATTTTTCAATAACAGATGTCAGGAAATGCAAAGTGCGATATTAAAACTTTGAAATTCTATATGAATTTGCTATTGTTGTAATGGATCTAATACAGACTTAACGAAAGATCAAAAACAACAACAGTTGCTGCGGCAAACATCGGCCTTAGATAAACACAATCACCACAGCTGGTTTAGCTACTGCCTCCCGTCTGCCCCAGCTCTGTCCCACCTGCACCATTTTAAAGCTAATGAGCCTAGGGGCTCAGCAAGTAAAATCTGAGGATAACAAAATCACATAATGTAGGCAGACATTAGCATTAACATAGCTTAACATAACAGTTTAAAGGAAGTCATTCATCATAAGCTTTTCTTAAACTTTCTTTCGTAAACTTGGAAATGGGGAAGATGACCCAGATCCCTTTCATTAGTTTCTTGTGATTTATGGCTTAGAAGCTCTCCTTAGGTCCATTGTGCACCTGATCAAGTGACTACTGATATCAGTTACTATATGGCGAATCTCGCCCAATATGAAGGTGCAACCGACACGCTCGACTGCTGCTCATCCTTCCCATATGAGAGGGCAACTGACATCTAGACAGCTACTCACCCCTCCATTGTTACCGTCTGTTATCTATGCCATAAATCCTTTAAAGCTAAACATTCTTCCTTTAAATCATAGCTGGTTGAAATCAGATTTTGAAATCAACAACCTTCGGGTTCCTTATGCTTCGAAATTCATTTAAAAATCTCTTTTAAAACTTTTGCTGAGTATCAGATTCGACTACTGGAACTCATCGCTGAAATGAAACAGTTGCAACTAGAAGAAACTGTACCAGGAGACAAGGCAGATGTCTACTGTAAAAACAGATAATCCATTGAAAGTTATCGCTAACTTTAAACAGGTGTATTAAATGAAACAATGTCGTTAGCGTGAGAAGCAGACGTGACTAAAAGACTGTACTAGAAATCGAAACAGATCTTTACTGTTCAAGGATCCCACTAGAGGGAATTTCAGATGTTGCTAATGGAATAGTATTGCTATCGTGGAACAGACTCTGACGGTGGCAATATATTTCTAACAGTGAGCAGCTGTGACTATGAATTAGGAGTGTGATCGGGTATCAACTGCGACTAGGAAAGTCTCTTTGAATAGTGAACAGCTGATGCTAAGGAAATATCATATGAACAGTGAACAGCTGATGCTAAGGAAATATCATATGAACAGTGAACAGCTGACGTTGGTCAACTCAGCCGTCAACGAATTGATTTGGTCAACTCAGACGTCAACACAACTTAAACAAAGGCTTTCAGGTGTTGAACAAACCAACATCTGAATACAAACTAAAGCAACAGCTGAATACAACTAACGCAGCAGCTGGTTACGAACAATGCAACAGCTGGTTACGAACAAATGCAACAGCTGGTTACGAACAAATGCAACAGCTGGTTATGAACAAATGCAACAGCTGGTTACGAACAAATGCAACAGCTGGAATGTAACTGCTGAATTTAAATATGAAATTCAATCGTTGACATAGGAAAAGAAATCTGAATAAGAACTTGGTGTTTCAACATCAAACGACAGCTACGCTATTAGGTGTTGCCTATCAAACCAGACTTAACTTCTGATTCAATTAGCAACTCCGATTACATAGCGTCAAATTCAAATATTACCAATCACCAGAAGGAAGAACATTAATGAACATACGACTTAAACCTGACTGCTCAGCATTTTAAAAACGACACCTTCATCTTCTTCGAAGCATTCTTTCAAAGTTTCTAAATAGAAACATAATTTTGAACCCGATCATTCTTTCATTTTCTTAAACATACTTTAACATTATCATAACTTATCTTTAACGTAAACAGGCAAGCAACACATACTGAAAAGAACAATATATACTTTAAAATGGCGTAGCAAGGATCAGCTTTTACTTGCCTTAAGCGAAGGAACGCAAGAGCATCTGATCTCAACAGGAGTCCTCCACAAGCACCACCACGAGCACTCTTCTAAAATTTGGAGAGAAAGAAAGAAAATTCTGGACAACAATGAAGTTCCCATTACGAAACAATCATATATGAGATATATGATATGTAGTAGGTAATTACACTCAAGCATGGGTATCCTACCTAACCGTGTCATTTTAAAAGATTTTAACCAAAAACTCCCTACTACTGTTTTGAATTTATAAATTTTACCAAGAGATTTTAAAAAGAAGAACTAGCTTGTCCAGCTGAAAATATTTTCTATTTGAAATCTTGCTCATGTTTGTGCTCGGACGACAACTTCTTGGAAACCTTCCGCGTCTTGTTTTCCAATCAACATCTGAAATCAGCCTTCAAAACAATTTAAAATGAACTTAAGGCTGAAATACGCAATATCAAATAGACCCTTAAAATAGTAAAGGCTCAAATATGTGGTCCTATGGATTTTGGGGCTTTACATAATAGATCAGAATCTTAATTTTGATTAACACAAAACCTGATATTATTTTACTAACGATTTAACTTAAGTGCGCAGGTTCAGCTGAAACATACAGATGCGATTTCGGAGGCCTAAATGAAGGAATTTGTCCTAAAATCGGCTTATGTCACGACATAGTCGTGAGTCTTACTCGTTGGACCGTTGTGAAGGGGGTAGCACTGGTCTCATGAGAAAAAATGCAAGTTCATCCCGAACCTTGCAAATTCTCATACTTGGCTTCCCAGCCGGATTATGAACCTACAACGAAAGCGAGCTGGTACAGAGATAGAGGCGAGCTGGATGAATAGAAATGTAGCTGCCCAGCAGCGAGTTGGAACAAAGCACTTATAGCAGATCGATTGAGAGAAGATAGCAGTGCAGATTGAGGAGTAGTCCTAGTTGGAACAGTAAGGGATCCACGAGCTGGTCCAACAGAGGATGTCCAAAGCTGGAACAGTGAGGGGACGCCCGAGCTGGTCCAACAGAGGATGTCCAAAGCTGGAACATTGAGGGGATGCCCGAGCTGGTACAGTAGAGGATATCCAAGCTAGAACAGTAAGGGGATGTCCAAGCTGGTCTAGCATAGGACAACTTAGCTGGTACAGTGAGGAGACGCCCGAGTTAGTCCAGCAAAGGATAACCAGATCGCAGAGGACACCCAAGCTGTTTCACCAGCTTGGAGCAAGAGCAGGTTCAGATTAGCATTGAAGTGCAGAACAGTGTAGAAAGAGCTGAGTTACGAAGAGCAGAACAGCTCAAGAGCAGGTCAAAAGCAGATAAGATCAAGAGCAGCTTAGTTGAGAAGCGACCATCTCAGAGAACAGAAACCAGCTCAGAGACCAGTTCATTAAGAGCAAAACAGTTTGAACTTGATCATATACGAGGAATGGTTTAAACAAAGTTCAAACTGATTTGCTGCAACGTCTACATCAAGACAGAGCTCAATTTAAGCAAAGGCTGCAGCATATTAAATGAAGAGAGCTGAAAGTCTACAAAGCCTGCAATTTCATTAAATGCAAAAGGACACAAGGTACAACACTATCGGAACTTTACAGAAGCCTTTTCAACGGTTACACCTTTGTGTCCAACGGATAGAATTGCACAAGAGGCTATATCAAGAGCAGAAGCTGGCAGCAGTAAACTGTGCGTGCACAAGAGTAGAATGAAAACAAAACAGTGAGAGATGCACAACAAAAACAGGGAAGACAACAAGTTATCAGCTTCGAAGAAGCACTTCCCAATGTGGGAGAATACATTTGAGAGTGAGCGTACACTGTAAACTTCTCACACACAGATTCACTCACATATGAGAGTCGGGAGCTTAATTGTTTAAGTTGAGTGAATCAGAAACACCAAATCATTGTATTCTTTGGACAGAAACGTTAAACAAGTCCTTATAGCCTTTCTCACAGAGGCGTAAAAGAAGTGAGTTAGACACATGTAGCTTGCGGGCTGGTGTGCAGTGGTGATGCTAGGAGTTCTTGCGGCTGCTGGTCGTAGGAGTGGGTTGCAGCGAGGGTTGTTGTAATCAAAGTCTTCTAGTGGAATCCTTCCCATCGAGAAAGAATGGGAGACGTAGGAGATTCAGCTCCGAACTTCCATAAACAATCTGCAGCGTACAATTTTTATTTACAGCTTTCTGCACTAGGTTTCTGCATACTCACTGCATGTTTTAAAACCTGTTCATGTAGATTTCAATTTTCAGAGTTCAGTTTGGGTTGTTTTCGCATGAATTTATTTCATACCCAATCTGTTTCTCGGTGCTAAAAACCTTTCAAGAACATTAAGCTACTGCAGCTTAAGAACTTTTATAACCAGATCGCACGTTCTTTTATTGAGCTGGTAAGAACTACCAGCTAGAACCAGTCTCATGCACTGTGCTGGTTTAGCGCTAAGCTGGTTCAGCATATATGCGATCTGGTTTTAGTTGCGTGCTGGTTTTCGAAACCTTTAAATTTTCAACATGCATGTAACTCACGGGGTTGGTACTTGGGCTGTGTGAGAGCCTACGTGAGTTGTGGCAGAGCTCATGAACAACCCCGTGCTTTTCGATCCTAGCACTTAATCTTCCTGTACTTCCCCGATCCAAGCAAAAGGAGCAATTGAACAACCCCCACTGGCTGTAAAGAGTGACCAGTGAACACGAACAGAGGTGTGTGCACTGGCTCCATACGATATTCCCCGAGGTCCATCTGATCCACCGCCCCTTTGAAGAATACGTTGACTGAGCTCCCAGAATCAACAAAGATTCGGGTCACCTCATAGTTGGCGATCATCGCCTATATAACCAAAGCATCATTGTGCGCTTCAACATCCATTGGTAAGTCCTCGAGACCGAATGAGATAGTAGGCCCCGAGCGTCTCCTTTCGACCTCCATGGTTTCCATCTGACGACATCGCGCCTTCCTCGCTCGATTAGAGTCCCCATCAGTAGGTCCTCCCGATATCATTTGGATAACTCCCTGAGGCTGGGGTGATCTTTGTTCTCCTCGGGAAGGGCCCCGATCCTGATTCCGTGGTGCCCTCTCTCGCCCTGAGGGCCTCTTATCCTGCCGCCACTTTTCTCCTCCTCGGGTCCTCTTCTCCCCTCGAGGTTGTCCATCCCCCACAAGTGATGTCCGCACGTCGGGGTTACTTTGAATAATGCGCTCCAACTCATTGTCCAAGTATCGACATTCCGAGGTGGTGTGACCATAATCCCTATGAAAATCACAAAACTTATCTGATCTGGTATTCCTCTGGGCCCCACACTCTCCCGAGGTCGCTGTACCACTTTCCGTTCATCACGAATCTCCAGAGCTCGGACCTTGCTCACTTTCAATGGTGTTCGAGCGGTGAATTCTCCCAACAACAAAGGAGGTTCTTGCCTAGATGGCCTCGACGGGGCTCTCTCTACTTGAAATTCTCGACTCGGTCGAGGTGGTGCCTTCTGTTCACTCCTCCTCGAGGACTATATTTCCTCCACATTAACATACTTCTCGCCTTTAATTAGAAGCTCATCAAACGTCTTCGGGGATTTCTTGACTAGTGATCTGAAGAAGTCACCCCCTCGCAGCCCTTGGGTGAAGGCCCCGATCAATAAGTCCGGCGTGGCGGATGGCACCTCAATAATAGTTCTGTTAAAACGTTGGATATATTCCCGAAGACTCTCCTGTTCTTTCTGCTTCACCGTAAATACATGTAATGTCCCTCACTTCTTAAATTATATTTGTTTTAAAAGAGATAAAGGAAATACTAGAAATATTTTTTTTATTTCTCACATGACAGATTATAAAATATTTGTAAACGAAACGACAATAAAAATTCATCATCATAGTTCTAAGATTAATAAAAGTCTTAAACAACAAAATAAACGTGCATGATAGCTAAAATTTGGCTAAGTCATAAAAATCCCCATGCATAAGAAAAATATATTTTTCCCAAAACAAGACGACATATGCTAAAAAGACTGAAAGTGCTAATAGGAAACAAGAGGTCGCTGGATAGGTGTCAAGCCCGACTGCAATCCGCTCAGGAATCCTGCCCCTCAATCTCGATCTCAGCCTCATCTGCACCATCCAAGCATAGTGAGTCTGAAGACTCAACAAGTACAAAATTAAGATATAACGACTACTAAATAATACATGCACATGCACTAATATTTCTACTTGAAATAGTTTCTTGACTTAAAAGGTATGCATTAAAACAAGTTCCTGCTCAAAATAACTAAAAATCTTTGCATAAATAAAATGAACTTTCTAAAACATTTTTCCTTGTGAATTCTGTTCCTCGACTGTGGTTCTCAACCTCAAGTCGCTTGATCAAGCTGATAAACACTAGTACTAGGTTGGAAAGGCACTCCAGTACTTATCTGAAGCCCAGATCCGTGAGTTGGAAAGGCACTTCAGTACTTATCTGAAGTCCAGACCCGTTATTTTTGATACGACAAGCGGAACGTCTCCCGACCTCATATCCGTCATAGAAAAACCACAACCAAGTCCCATCATTCAAAAATCATTTTTTTCTCGTTCTTGCCTCAAATAATTTTCTCAAATCCTCAATAATTAAATAAATTTCATAACCTCATGAACATTCTGCCTATAATACTTTAAAAGTAAACATATGCACTTTAAGTAGTCAAACATGCTAAAAATCGTTTTCTAGGCATTTAAATTTCGTAAAATGCTAAAAAATCTAATAAATTCTAAAAATGATAGTTCATAATATCATTAAAACATCTAGTAAAGTCATTCATGAATTTTGGCGGCCCCTATGACTCAATTTCCCAAATTTCCCGAAAATGCCCCAAAAGGAACCACTCTGCGCGACAAAACCGTAAAAATTATTAAAATTCCATTTCTTAACCAAATGACCTCAAACTTGGACCCACGTGACCCTAACGTGATGTACTAGCTTCTGGAAAAAACATAATTCAAAAACAATGTCTGAGATGACCACATCGACGCTCGAAACCCTACTGGTCGCGCACAGGAACTCATCTGGGAGAGGCTAGCAACACAACTCCGAACCAGCCCCTTACCTTGACTCCAGAACTCGACCAACCCCTCAAAAAACCCATGGATGACCCTTAGACCTCTTCCTAACCCCTCTGGACCCTAACCTAGTCCATACAAGACTCTTCCTCCTTCCACAAACCCTATCCGTCATGCAAGCATGAACGGCTCACACCAAGTAACCCACGACCTAGGCTACCTACCCTTCCCTCGGCCTCAAGGGCTCACCATTCTCTGTCCAGAGGACATTTCCAGCCATGCTTGGACCTCGCATGCCCACCCGAAGCTAAGGAAAACAAGGAAGGAACCGTGACTCACAACCCACTCCTAGATCCCCTTCCTCTCGACACCAACCCTCTACCTCAAGTCCAGATCTACTCTTGGCTGCAAAAAAAATGAATGAATTACATTAAACAGCATGATATGCATTGAAAATGGATTCATCCAATCACCATAACATAAATAATCACACATATATACATAGGCTTCAAAGGTGCATTCAAGGAGGCTTTGTACTTGCCTTTATTTGTAAGAACTTACAACCAAGAAGTGATGTAGGCTTTGAGGAAGACAAGGAACACCACACCAAGCCAAGGGAGAAACCTTAAGCCACCACAAAATGGAGAGGCTATGGGGAGGGGGAGGGGGCGGCGTGCTACGATATGGGGAGGGGGAGGTGTGCACTATGGAATGGGGAGAGGGAGGTGTGCACTAGGGTTGTGGAGGGAGTAGGGTTTGTGTTTCCTTGTATAAGGGAGTGGCAGATTAGTGAGGGTAATTTAGGGATAATTAGGTGGATTAGTGCCAAGAGTTGTGTTTAAGGAATACTCAAAGTTGCTATTTAAATTGATAAAAAGTTCTACCCCTCCACACTTAGAAAATTTGAATGAAAGTTTGGTGAAAATAAACTCCCCTCCTAGCCTATTGTTTTCGAAAATATGAGGTTGGAATAAGGTAAGAAGATTCGATTTTTTTTGTAATGATGCAAGTGTGTGTAAAACTTGTCATTTTAGTAGCAAAAATGCTACTCATTTAAAAGAATAAAATCCTCAATCCCTCAAATTACTAAATTCTTTGAAACGGCTTCGAAATAATTTTTTCATTGAAAACCTCAATACCTCGGTGTCCTCGTCGTCTTCCTTCCAGCCTTGCATCATCTAAATACAAACTAAAAAATGACTCGAAATCCAAGTCAAATGAATCATAAGGAAATAATCATGCAAATAATCAAATAAAACGATAAGACATACGATTTAGGTAGCAAAATTCCTAGGCGTTACAATAGATTCAGCGTAGCCATCGACTGCTTCTTGCTACTAGCAAATTGGTGAAGGAATGTCTGACTGAAATCCTGAAAACACTTGATACTCCCGGTTGGCAAGAGGTTAAACCACTATTGTGCAGATCGGACCAGAGTGGTGAGGAAAACTCTGCACTTGATAGGATCAGCATACTGGTGGAGGAGGGCGGCGTTCTCAAAACGGGACAAATGCTCCTCGGGATCTCCCATCCCGTCATACTCTCCTACATTTGAAAACTTGAAGTGTTGGGGTAATTCAGCATCCAATACTTCAGCAGAGAAGGGCACCTCCCGAACAGATGAGGGAGGCGGTGCCAAGCTTCTTTCCTCCCTCAACCATGCAATTTCCTCCCGAAGTTTCCTTATCTCCTCAGATTGTTGATCGGGCGGCGGGTGTGCTCAGGTCTTTTCGCCAATATCTGTTCCACAGTAGTTGCTACCAGTTGAGCTATCTGGGCGGCAGTGAGACTGGGGTTCTCCGACCCCTGAGACAGATTCTCCATGTGGCTGGTTTCTCCAGTACCCTGAGCTCTAGTCCTCTTTGGTGGCATCTTGTCTTCTTTCTTCTACGTTTCCCATAGACGACGCCAATTGATGTAGCCAAATTATCTCAACCGACGAGCTGATACCACCACGTCGGGAGCTCAGGACGTCAGGCACTGGTGGATGAAAAACCCTTCTTCTTGATGCCTACAACCACATATCACGGGTCAGAGGGCGTCGAAAGTGTGTCCGGTGAAGCCCCTCCGATGCTTAAGTCAGGCGGGATGCGAGAGCAAAAAGGAGAGCAGGAAAATATATGCTGGGAATAAAGAATGCTAGAATGTGTGTATGAATAAATGTGGCGTACCTAGTATTTATAGAGGGGATAGGCGGTGGAGAGGAGCATATCTTGGCGAATATTCGCCTGCGTCGGGTATCTCGGGCGAGATATTCTCCACGATCCTTGGGGATCTTGTCGTTTAAATAAGGAAAGACGTATCATCCCTTAATTCTTCAAATAAGAAAAACGTATCTGGGCTGGATTCTGGTAGATATGACATTGTCCTCGGGAAACACTCCCGATCTGAGCACAAGTCCTCGGGAAACTCCCGATCTCAGCGCGAGTACTCGGGCAACTTCCGATCTTAATAGCATACGTCGGGATCTGGAGCTTACCGCTCGGTCCTCGGGTCCCGAGGTGGCAATAGGGGGCATCAAAATATATTAGATTTCCAATTTTGATGGCATGTATTCTATTGGATTCTACATTATTGTTTCGTTTTTAGCAATCAACGAATATACTGTCATGTATATTGTGTATTTTTGCAGGTTGAGAAATTATTGGCGTGAAGGAACTTGATCTCCACGGCTTGTCAGATAAAATAAGCAAAATGTGGTGTTGCCACGTTCCAAACAATTTCTTTCATAATCTTGAGAAATTGTCTATATATAATGTTGATGGCATCGAGAGCTCATTATCATCTTCAATTGCAAAAGCAATCTCAGTGGGCTATTTATAAAAGATTGCAAAGGAATGGTAGACGTGATTTGCGAATGAGACACATGTATCTGTTAAATCTGTCTGAAATCTTTATGTATTTCCCGTGTTCATAAGCTGAGAAGCTTTTGCCAATGGAAACATGCTTTAGAATTACCATCACTTGAAGGAGTGTAATAGATGACTGCCCTCGGATTAAATCATTTACTTTGGGATCGCTAAGCACACCAAAATTATCTCGGTTCAACGTAAATGATGAGGGTATTGAAATGAAAGACTTAAACGGTGGAATACATCATTTTATCACTAAGGTAAGTTTCAATGAATATCCAATATACAATATATAACTAGAGCTGTCAAAATGGGTCAAGTCCGTTGGGTTAACCCGTCCCGTCATGAAAAATCGACGAGTTGGATTAGTAAATTAATAGCTCGTTTGGAGGTGGCCCGAATGGGCTGACCCAAACAGGTCACGGGTTAGAGCAGGGTGGGCCGAGCCGGTCCTTAGATTATTAAAAAATAATAAAATTTATATAATTTGCTATTTTTAATAACTTTAGTATTTTAACCTGTGTTCGGCTTAGACCTAGCCATGGGCCGGGTTTGACCCTAAACCGAACACAGGGCTACTTCATTAACAGTGGAGAGTACTTTCCACTATACTAACCCCTCGTAACAACACTATATACTAATATTTATTTATAAATAACTTTTCATTTATAATAAAATTGGGAGATTGGATAATTTTGGACCATCTTAAAATGCCTAAACATCTTAGTATAACTATATTAATATTTACATTACCCTAACCATACTTTCAAATAATTAACAATTAAAGTACAATAATACAATAACTTACTTAAAACATTCGCATATTATTTTCTCGATATCTTATTGTCATCTCCATTTACTAAAATAATTTTTATAAGGCATAAAAGTTTCATTTATAAAAAATTGGGACATTTGATTAATTTATACTATCTTAAGATGTTTAAACACCTTAGCATAACTATATTGATTATTTTAATTAATATTTTAAATTTATCATTAACATTTTTTAAAATATTTAACAATTAAAATGCAATAATATAATAACTTATTCAAAAACTTTCTATGTCATTTTCCCAATATCTTACTGTCATGTCCATTATCTCAATATTTTAACATACAAACATAACCTATTAAAAAATTTAAAATTTAAAATTTTAATAATATAGTGTTTATATTGATGCACATGTAGAATATATACTATGTGCACTAGTGTAAAATAAAGAATAATACAAATTTAACTGTTAATATTAATGGATCATTATAGCAAGCGTGAGATTAGGTTTTGAGCAACTATGTTTTGACATTTTGTTTAAAGGAGATAAACTAATTTTATTTTTCAAACGAATATAATTTTGATATATCGGAATTAGATAAGATGTTTATAACCGATATGAATTTTAACAATGATATAAACAATAAATTAACTTAAAATAAAACATTTAAAATATAATACAAAAAATAAAATAAAAAATAAAAAATAAAAAATAAGAAATGAAAAATAAAAAATATCGAACATCCAATACATTTTGATATTTTTATACAGAACATATTTATTGAAATTTTTGTTGGGGATCCACGGCGGATCCGGATCACGCCTCCCGGCGAGGCAGCTGAAGAACAAAAATTTGCCGGGAGACGATCAATACAATTCAATACAAACATGCAAACTATGACATTCATAGGGCGTTTAGATTTCTACCTTGCTGGCAACTCGTGCCTGGCTCCGACCAGTTTCTCGAGGAAACCGGCACTTCACGGTAGATTGCGGTAGACTACGTCAATCAGGTCCACGACCGGATACGAGACTCCTTCGTCAGCCTGCACTAGAAGGCCTGACGAGATCGGCGCGGACGGATTCTCCTCGTCAAGTTGGCCGGAACAA
>KV010163.1:36555-50452 GCA_001598015.1 Dorcoceras hygrometricum | reverse complement strand
AGCGTCTAGCAACATCGTCCCATGATCCCCTAGGTATCACTGATAGTGCCTGCAAGAACCAGTTGGTCGTGGTTAGCGTACAGTACGGTCCTTTCAATCCATATATCCCGATCAGATCAACGACCATTGGTAAATCGAGAGTCGCTAAAGATCCGATAGCTATGCGTACATCTTGGAGATCGAATAGTGACATCGCGAGTGTAATTAGGTAAACACATTTACCTAAAACACTTCTAGTACTCTGGCCAGAGATTTATACACTATTATCCCCTCAGATAGCATAGGATATTCACGCATGTCTGCGAGCGTTGAATCCTCGACAACGATGCATCGACTCCTACATGCATCGGGGTCTCACCCAATCTCGCCGCCTGATGACCCCAAGTGAGTCGGCAAACGAGTCAAAGTGAGACGCCTATCATGTAGAATCTCAATGACGTTTCGAGTCGTGAGGACTAATCAGTACAACCAAGACCTCGGACTTATCCACTCGACAAATGGTAACCACTTGGAAAGTCCGAACGAGGGTAGTTCGATAGATCACCAGGTCACTATCTATCTGCATGCTCAGAACATCACAATGTTCCCTACCAATGAAACATGGTACTTCGCATCGCAGATACTAGTCTCTAGCTCGGGCGGCCTTATCCTCATTTTGACGGCCCAATCGACTAGGAACATGTTCAGAATACACAGTGACTATTAGATGTGTTTCATGATAGTCGTCGCACCCACTATCACATCTAACATACACTTCGGTGTATTCTAGTTCTTTACTCAACGCAATTGTTAATCATCATACAACACAATGAAAGTAAAGAATGCCATATAAATAAATGCGAATATCATATATAAAGATTGTTTCATACAAGAGTCTATAAACCCACACGCCACAAGTTGGCTAGTTGGGCATCTACTCTAACAATTTTAATATATAAATGAACAATTTCGAGCGTAATACATTTAGTTTTTATATAAAATGTTTTAGAAATAATAGATATGTAAATTCTTATAGAAATTTTTTTTGTTATGAGTTTGTAAAATATTTATAACTAAATAATATAAAAAACATGTTATACATGTTAATAATTAAAATCTCGACGATAATTTGCATGTGCCGTGTTATATTTAAGTTGTTACTTCATCTCCGATTCTTGATAGTAGTTCTAATTGTCTTTATTCCAATCTAACAAAGAAAGGTGATCAGAAAGCGGATATCGGGTCTTCTGAATAGGGAGGTGGGGAGGATCGAGGGAACGATTGTTGATTCATTTCCCTTTCCATCCTAATAAATGAATAGAGACAACAGAAAATCTTTCCTTTCATCACTAATGCTAGTGGATCGATCAAAGGCTATTGCTTGCTTTGACTGGAGAAAGCTCGAAAGAAGTATAGTATATAAAAAGAATTAATGGAAAAAATTGTAGTCCGACAATGATGACAAAAAAGACAATCGAGCTAAATAAAAATACGAAAGTGGGCCTTAAACTAGAATTTAGAGTTCATTTTCTTTTATAGTGAACATGTCATGACAAAAGATCTGATAATGAAATCCTTTTGATCTTCGACAGCGTTGATTTGAAATTTAAATCTGAATATAATATAACGACGAATTATTATTTTGAAAATATTAATTATTTCATATACAATTTTTTTAATATTTAGATTTATTTTATTCGAATACAATTCTTTCAATTTTTATAATTATTTCAATTTTCAAAACCTGAAAATTTTTTAAATTGTTTTTAAATTTTGTTAAAAAAATTTCGAATTTTTTAAATGATAAGGTCCGAACCCGGAACCGGCTTGAACCCGCTAGGTTCTGGACCCGGCCCGTAACCGGGGACCACGATTCCGGACACGGTTTCAGGATTTTTCAACCCGAAACCGGCCCGTGGGCAGGTCTAGTTCGGCTGCCCGCCGTTCACAAATTCACAAATCGTCTCTTTTCTTTCATCTTCTCGGGCTTGGCTGTTCGACTCTTCCAGGTACTCCAACTGTTGGCGCAGCGGCAGATCATGATCCCGCTCCCGGGACGCAGCGGAAGATTTAAAAAATGGAGCCCTAGAATTCAAAAACCGCCGCCGCATCTCCGCCCTGAAAATTCCGTACGGGTGGTGCGCCACCGCCCGCACGCGTGCAGCAACCGTGCTGCACGCTGTGCGTGCCACCGTGCGCAACGTGTGCACACGGGGGCGGCCACCTGCGCGACCAGTTCGCGCAGGTGGGGCGGCAGTGGAGTGCACTACCGTGCGCGACGTGCGCGCATGTGCGCCGGCCAACGGCGCAACGCCTGCCGACCAGTGCGCACAGGGGTGTGCGCGACAGGTGCGCAAACCCTGCCGCAACGTGCGCGACGGGCGCACAACGCCCGCTGCATCCTGCACCGCGAATCTCGCCCGCTGCATCCTGCGCCGTGAATCTCGCCCACTGCATCCTGCGCCGCGAATCATGCCGCGAATCTCGCGCGACAGTTGCGCACTCCGTGCGCGACGGGCGCGCGGTGGCGTGCGGCGGCATGCGCAGCGGTGGCGCGGCGACATTGCCGGAATTTTTTTTTTTTGAAAATCTGAGATCTGATGCAATACAGGTACAAAAAGTGTATTGACAGATCCGAGCCAAAGCTCTGATACCACTGTTGGCGCAGCGGCGGATCCGGATCCCACTCCCGGGGTGCAGCGGATGATTTAAAAAATGGAGCCCGGGAACGGTCAATACACCTGCAAATCAGTATATAAACATGCATAGGATGTTTAGATCAGTACCTTGCTGGCGTCTAGGCACCTGGCTCCGACCAATTTCACGAGGAAATCGGCACTTCAACGGTTGGCTGTGTCGGCCTCCTAATCCGGTCCACGACCGGAATCCCAATTCCTCCGTCGGTCTGTACTAGAAAACACGATGAAGATTTCACGGACGGAATCTCCTCGCCGGAACTGTCGGAACAAGTCCGACGGCGGCGGGCGGCGACGGCGTGGGGAGGAGAGGAGAGGAAGGGAGAATATAGCTGAGGAGCTTTTGGTACGAATCAAATGAATACCCCAGGGCCCCTATTTATAGATTTTCCATGGGCTTGAACCAGCTTAATGGGCTTGGGTCGGGCCCAGGCCCAGGGTGAACATTAGTTTCAATTCCATCATTGTGGCTCCATCATAATCCCGATCGACGATCAGATCGGACCGATCTACACAATGTACAAAACTGAGCATTATGATGTGAAAACACTTTTTCGGACCACCTAATCCAAAATAGCAGTTGGCCCTTGTAAGCTTCAAGGATAGTCAAACTAGCCCAAGCTTAGGGAAATTGCATTTTTACCCTATTTAATTTTAGGAAGTCGCACTTCCATCCTTCCTCCTCCTATACTCAACAATTTGAGCTCAATTTCCATGCGGGAATTGAGAAACCAGTACTTGTGTGACCCTCAATGGTTCAGGGATACAGTAGTCGTGGGCTCACAACATTTGTGACTCCGAAACCACATTTTCGGACTAACCCATCGGATCATGGTAAAGCGTCTAGCAACATCGCCCCATGATCCCCTAGGTATCACTGATAGTGCCTGCAAGAACCAGTCGGTCATGGTTAGCGTACAGTACGGTCCTTTCAACACAAATATCCTAATCAGATCAACGACCATTGGTAAATTGAGAGTCGCTAGAGATCCAATAACCATTCATACATCTTGGAGATCAAATAGTGACATCGCATGTGTTACTAGGTAAACCCATTTACCTAAAACACATCTAGTACTCTGGCCAGAGATTTGTCACACTATTATCTTCTCAGATAGCATAGGATATCCACGCACAATGGCGAGCGGTGAATCCTTGACAACGAAGCATCGACTCCTACATGCATCGGGACCTCACCCAAACCCCACCACCTGATGACCCCAACTGAGTCGGTAAACGGGTCAAAGTGAGGCACCTATCATGTAGAGTCTCAATGACGTTTCGAGTAACAAGGGCTAATCTGTACAACCAAGACCTCAGACTTAATCCACTCGACAAATGGTAACCACTTGGAAAGTCCGAACGAGGGTAGTTCGATAGATCACCAGGTCACTATCCATCTGCATGCTCAGAACATCACAATGTTACCTATCAATGAAACGTGGTACTTCACATTGTAGATGCTAGTCTCAAACTCGGGCGGCCTTATCCTCATTTTGACGGCCCAATCGACTAGGAACGAGTTTAGAACACACAGTGACTATTAGATGTGTTTCATGATAGCCATCATATCCACTATCACATCTAACATACACTATGGTGCATTATAGGTCTTTATCCAACACAATTGTGAACATTATAAAATAATGAAGATAAAGAATGCCATAAAAGAATACGAATTTCATAAATAAAGATCGTTTTACAAAGAGTCAACAAGAACCCACACGCCACAAGTTGGCTAGTTGGGCACCTAATCTAACAATTAACAGCAAGGTAAGCTCCATAAGTTCTTGCTGCTGCTTGTTTAAGGATTCATTCAGTCGACCAGTTTCAGTTTTCTGGTCTATATATCAGGTATTTCGTTGTAATCTCTTTTGCTGTGCAGATAAAAGAACAAAACCAGTTTCTGTTTTACTGATTTGCGAAGGAATATGTGTTAAACCAGTATTTGAGCGAGTTTTAAACTTTGGGTAATTTAGACAATAACGAGTGCATGATTTCTATTTCGAAAAATAAATTAGTTCATTTTTTTAGAATGACAAAATAAAGTCGTGTATACTCTTATTCAAGTATTTAATGCTACTCGTGGATGGCGGACAAACGGGTTGACTAAAAGTATATAGAAATGGACATCTGAACCATTGAGGATGAAAATTGATACAAAACTCTTTTGAAAACAGGTCACCTTTAGTTAGATTGATCTCTATCCAAATCTAGCTGCTTAATTTGTGTGGAGGCTTTGGATACTCACAACGGTTTTGATTCATGTATTGTTGAGGAGTTATATTACATATAGTCCTTACATGAACCAAGTCGTAATCCTTGTGCATCGAATTCATTTTTTTCAATAGTTGTACTCATGATTTTTCCACTATGTTGGTGCTGGTTTGTTTATTCATGAAGGTGTGAAGTGTGTATGATGTCAGTGTGCGTGAGTTTTTCTCCCTGGGTGAGGGGCACATTTAATAAGTGTTCAAAATCTAATAGGATCAATAGGATCGAAAAACAGCCTTAAGAGTTCAGAAGGGGGGGTTGAATGAACTCCTTTGGGATTTTAAATTTTCGAAACCTTAAAACATATTTTACAAGCGCCTTGCTTAACTTAAATTCGAGTTACCAGATTTAAGGTATCTCAGTCTAAAATCAGATTTCTCGACTAACAAATAATGTGCGGAATGAAGTCGATCAATCTGTGAACAATGTAAAGATAAATAAATGCAGTAAAGTAAAAGTATAGGGTTGAGAGTTTGTTTATGGAAGTTCGGATATCAAATCCTACGTCTCCCCTTCTTCCTTATTCAGGAAGATTCCACTAGAAGAGTTTGATGAATACAGACGTTGTAGACACCCAATCACCGAGCCTCGCTCCAAGTGAACTCCTAGAAACTCCAATCAACAAGCAGACGCAGCTGCTGAATACAAGTAATGGGATTTTTCGAACTGCTTTACAAAGCCAGTTCGTTACAGACTCAAAATGATAATAAAGTGAAATACACAACTATTTGAGACTGTAAATCTTCTGGTTTATATACTACGAAACACGATTCAACAAGTGAACCAGAAGATAAATCGAAGATTGAAAACAATGAGGGCTAGAACTTGAATGTTCTTCGATTTGGTATACTGGACTTAGAATATATTTTCGATCAGAATATCCAGTAGCTGTGAGAAAAAAAATGTTAGCGTTGAGAGCGAAAGACAGCAGAGAGAATTAGCAGAAGGTAAGCGAGAGCTTCATCATTTGAAACTTCAGCTATTTATACCCTTTGTCTCCAACGGTCATTAAATTTCACCTAAGGAAAAAAATCCCTTTTTGAATATATGTTCATCGTACAATCGTATATCCTGCTCCACCAAATGATAATCTGCACTTCATCAGGGCCAAATTGTCGTATATCCATATTTGAGCAAACGTCGTATAACGTCCTCTGTATACTGTGTACAATCGCCCAAAATAGCTCTGACATGTCTCCTTAATTCCAGGCATTTGTACGATTCAATCGCAACCATTGATTCTTTCCAATCTGAATATATGGCAGTGTTTGAAGCTGTTCATTCCTTACGCCTGAGATTTCTTACTGTTAACACATTTCATTCTGCCTTGCAATAAGTCGCTATCTCATCGCTGCTTGTGTATACAAAGATGTTACAACTGAATATAAAAGAGATAACTGTGCACTTGTAACATCTGAATGCAAATACTGAATGCAACAACTGAATGCTTGCGACTTCTGAAAATATACTGTTCCAAAGTCTAAGTCGAACACTTCTGATAACCTCAAATCTGATGTTCACTGATAGCTCTGTAACCACTTCTGAAATACCGAGATCTGAATCAATATACCATACTCTGTTACTCAAGTCTGAATACACTTCGCTCTAACAACAGATCTTCCACTGTAGCTTCAAGTCTGAATAACTGTCCCCGAATGGTCAACTCAGATGTCAACGCTTAGTTCAAAATCTTTCGAGACTTAGAACTCTTCAATCCACTTATATGACGTCACGACTTCTGAATACTTCAATATATTGAGATGACGTCACTACTTCTGAATTCTACAAAACGCTGAGATGACGTCACGACTTCTGCGAAGGCTTAAGATCAGTTTCTTGGTCTTATTTTGTTATCACCAAAACTAATAAATTTTATCTTAACAAAATCTAATCTGGCGGGTTAGCCGCGAGCCCGCCAACCCGAGGCGGGCCTGAGCTTTAGGAATCCTCCAGATTGGCTGGCCGGCCAGCCCCGCCCCGTTTGAAGGTGGCCACGGCGACGCGGGGCGGGCCAACCCGTTTGACGATACTATATATAACGAGTACTGTTTGTTGTTTTTATATATCCGTTCCTCATAATCATACTAATGCTCGTCCTCTAATTCTCATTGTGCTTGACTTAGCCTGTACAATATAGAACCCCACTTTTAGTTTGTATTCAGACCATCTCCAACCCAGCATCAAAATGGTGTTTTACACTATTTTGGTGCTGAAAAATGAAGTCCAACCCTCTGCACCATTTCACCAAATTTGGTGCAGCACCAAATATTTTGCACCAAATTTGGTGCAGTTTTTTGTACTACGTCAAATCTCTATCTTTTCTTTTCTTGTTTTTACTATACTAAATAATTATTGAAAAAAATAGATTTATATGAAATAATTATAAAAAATCAAAATTAATAAATAGTTCAATTAAAATTTTTTATTGAATATACATAAATTAATATTTAATTAAATATAATGTTTCTATTGATTAAACATATTTAATTAACTAACAGAATAATAAATCAATTAGATCAAACTTCTTCAAAATCACATTGTTCAATTAAATTTATATATTGAAGTTATTGATTTATTTTAATATTTAATTACGTTTCTTAATTTATACCAAATTATTGTAATTTATTATTAAAATAATAATTAAAATATTAATAATAATTATATTGTTACACTATTAAGAAACATTAATATATAGGAATTAATGAAATATTATGAGAATATACCTTTTGGTATAAGATTTGAAGTAAGTGAGTTGGAGATGTATATGTATTTAGTGCAGAAACTGCACTATTTTAGTGCAGAAATTACACCAAAATACAGTTATGGGTTGGAGATGGTCTCATAGTTAAACTAAAGTTTACACTTTGATCTGTTACTGTGCTTGACTGATATTTTATATGCAAGTGTTCAATAAATGATTTTGATGAGAAGCTTGAGTATTCTGCTGAGGATAAGAAAGAGACAGAATGCGTATAAAAGACTGAGAACAACAACAATCTTACATAGAAAAAAGAAGAAATTTGTGAGGTGATGTATTTGAAATTATTCATATATTTATGTTGTGCTGGTCTTTTATCATAGTCAAGGGTGGTTGATAAGGAAATCGAATTTGAGTTCCTAGCAATGAGATGAGATCTTCGATGTGGCATTAGTATTGCTCAAGTTTTTCGAATTTTAACCGAAGACCCATTTTTCCAAGAGGAAGGTACAATCTTAGTTAAGCATTTTCATTTCTGAGAAATGAGTCCCATCTCAAGACATATTTGGAATTTGGACAACTAAAAATGCTCATCTGTTTGTCACCTGGAATTTGAGCTCATCGTCGGTAAATTAGTAATAGTAGAGCAAGTTATGCTTTAACTGGTAGATGCAAGAACCAAGTTTTACAATTTATAATTTTTTGGAGAATCAGGATTTATTAGCAGGAAAAAGATTTATGGATTTTGGTAGCCTTTAAGTCCTAAAGAACCAATACTGATGTTAATTACCCCTGAATTGTAAAGAAATCTATGGAGTTTTAGAAAACGGTATATCTATTATATATTTTGTATAAAGGTTGTGCGTCTCAGAGACTTTGTTATGTACACAGAAATTAAACGTTTTTATTTCTCCCTCATCGATTTTGTTTCGATTTAGAAATACAGATGTTTCAATCGAATCTTCTTTTGTTAAAAGTGTAGTGGCCATTAAAAGTGAAGAAGAGAGAAACTAAAGCAAGGAGTGAGAAAGAAAAGGGTGTGTACCTCTATACGAAAGAGTAAATTCCTACCATTTATGTTTCTCTTGGTTTGTGGATCTCAAAAGTTTCTATCCGAGGAGAGTTAATTTTATGGTTTCTATATAATCATTTGATTGAGACCTAGTTTCTTTAATTCAAAAGTTGATTGTCATTTGTGTGCTGAATTGAATATTTTTCTCTCTGTAGTTTTTTTTTATACTTTGTTCGTCGAACAAATGCTACGTCTGGAGGAGATTTTCGTGATTTATTTTCCTTTGTTTGCTTACCTAAAGTCATTTTCCTTTATTTTGGGATTCTTAGGAAGCATACACGTTATATGAGTTTTAATAATATAAGTAAAGGATTTTCTCCATTTTCGGCTTATCACTTCTTGGGCCTTTTATTTTGGATGTATAAAATTGAAGAATGGGAGAACGTCATATACTAGAACACGAGACAATAAATTCTCTCAATTCATGTCTCAAGTTCGAGGGGAAAAAAAACCCTAAACCGCCTAGTTGTCTACCAATTTAAAGATGAGTTTTGCTATTTCTTAAAAACAAACTATGGGATAAATTATGGAATGTAATGAGTGTGGGAATGTAATGATATAAATAATCCATTGCTTAAAAGAAACATACATACATTAAACCATAATCATAAACCATCAATTAAAATAAAGTCAAAAGAACATTTTCAATATAGACAAATCTTGAGCATATAAAATTCTTTGAAAAAAAAAAACTCAGAAAGAAGATATTTTTTGCCATGAAAGAAAAATTTTGAGAGGAAAATACGTAAATATAGAGTATTTTGGCATATTTTTTTATATGTGAGGGAAATCGAGAGTTAGATGAAAGAAATGTGAAATTTTTGAGTAGGAGGGAAGATGGAAAAGTGGTAGGTATAAAATTCTAAGTTTTGGTGATGACAAAATCAGCTCAGACAAAACAGATTAGATCAGGCCTGATAGGATCGAAGATCAGGCCTGATAGGATCGAAAATCGGGGGTGTGCCCGTGAGTTCTCACACAACTCATAAGCTCTCACACAGCTTTAGGCACCGAACCCTCAAGTTTCGTACATTTTAAAATTTTGTTAAGAAAACCAGCACGCAACAGGGGAACCGGATCACGCATGGATTCGACTAGATGCTCTGCGAGATGGTCCGAAATGCGTGCGATCTGGTTAGTTAAATCTTGAGCTGCAATAGCTCAGTGTTTTTGAAATGTTTGTGCACCGAGAAGTAGATCAAGTAAGATTGAAAATCATACGGAAACAACTTGAACTACTCTCTGGAAATCGAAAGCTCTTTATTAACAGTTTTAAACACAGTTATCAAATATGCAATGCGTGAATGTAAATGCAGAAAGTTGTAAAGAAATACGTTGCAATTTGTTTATGAAAGTTCGGAGCTGAATCTCCTACGTCTCCCCTTCTTCCGCAATGGGAAGGATCCACAAGAAGACTTTGATTACAGCGGCCTCCGCTGCAACCCAATCCGACAGCCCTCAAGCTGCAAGAACTCCTAGACACCTATGAACACCAGCCCGCAAGCTGTGTGTCTAACATAACTTCTTTTACGCCTCAGTGAGAAAGGATACATAGACTTGTTTAACGTCTCTGTCCAAAGACTAAATGTAGAGTTTTTATTTTGATTCACTCAATTTCTATTTTGCTCAACTCTCAAATATATATGAGTGAACCGTGTGTGAGATTTACAGTGTACGCTCAATCTCTCGAAAATGAAATCTCACACACTGGGAAGCGTTCCTCTCTGAGCTGGTTTCACGATGTCTTCCCAAGGCTTGTTGTCACGCCCCGAGACCGAGACTCATGACATCGGCAATATTAAACAATTTAAAAATTGTAAAACATTAAGCCATCATAGCATAGCTCAAACCAGTCTATTACATATAAAAAATAATATTGTTTTACATCGCAAATCAGAAAAATAGCGGAAGCGAAAAATTTAAAATATAATTACATCAAAAAACGGAATCTTCACCAGCCCCAGAACTGATCTTGTTCTTATTCTTCTACCTGTTCTTCATTCTTATCTGGGTGGAGAAGTAAGGGGTGAGTGTTTGGGGAAACACTCAGCAAGTGGGGGATACCATTCGAGCATACAAAATATACTTATACATAACAGGTCTCATAACAGAGCTTAGACAGAACAGAGTATAGCATGATCAGAGCAAAGCATAGCATAACAGAGCATAACATAGCATAACAGAGCATAGCATAGCATAACAGAGCATAGCCTGACAGATAGCACTGATGATTACTTCGTGTTTATGGTTTACTGATCAGTCCCTAAGTTTTGCTCCTCTAAGGGGTCGAGGCCATTAGTTACACCAAGTAACCCAGAAATCCGAAATATTCCGTAAACCCATATAACGACAGAATCGTGTCTATGGTTTACTGATCAGTCCCTAAGTTTTGCTCCTCTAAGGGGTCGAGGCCATTAGTTACACACAGTAACCCAGAAAGCCGAAATATTTCGTAGACACATATAACGAAAGCAAAAATCAGTGCGAACGGAGTTTGACACGAAACAGAGATTTGAACAGAAGGGTGCTCGAATAGTAGACAAAAAGGACTTTCGACAGAATAATGTAATAATATACATATATCAAACGAATATAGTATTTAGCAAAAGCCCACTTACAAATCTGAAGTTTGAATCTGCGTGAAAAGTGTGAAGTCTGAAATCTGGTGGTTCCAAAAGCGCAGGAATTTAATCAGCCCTTGCCAAAATTTCTGGTGCACGATGTTGGGTTTCAACTTAAGCAAGAATTTAACTGTGAAATCTGGCAGAATTTCTGCAGAATTTTTGTGCAAGGAAATGCTGCTTTTCTTACTAAGGAGCTTTGAAAGTGTGTGAAACATATGAGAGCTGGTTTGACCGCTGCGTCTGGTTTGACCAAGCAAGAGCTGGTTTGACCGCTGCGTCTGGTTTGACCAAGCAAGAGCTGGTTTGACCGCTGCGTCTGGTTTGACCAAGCAAGAGCTGGTTTGACCGCTGCGTCTGGTTTGACCAAGCAAGAGCTGGTTTGACCGCTGCGTCTGGTTTGACCAAGCAAGAGCTGGTTTGACCGCTGCGTCTGGTTTGACCAAGCAAGAGCTGGTTTGACCGCTGCGTCTGGTTTGACCAAGCAAGAGCTGGTTTGACCGCTGCGTCTGGTTTGACCAAGCAAGAGCTGGTTTGACCGCTGCGTCTGGTTTGACCAAGCAAGAGCTGGTTTGACCGCTGCGTCTGGTTTGACCAAGCAAGAGCTGGTTTGACCGCTGCGTCTGGTTTGACCAAGCAAGAGCTGGTTTGACCGCTGCGTCTGGTTTGACCAAGCAAGAGCTGGTTTGACCGCTGCGTCTGGTTTGACCAAGCAAGAGCTGGTTTGACCGCTGCGTCTGGTTTGACCAAGCAAGAGCTGGTTTGACCGCTGCGTCTGGTTTGACCAAGCAAGAGCTGGTTTGACCGCTGCGTCTGGTTTGACTTTCTTGCGTCTGGGTTTTCCTTTTTTTTTTTTTTTTTTTTTTTTTTTTTTTGGAGATGAGTTTTCGGGTTTTCACATCCCTCCCTCCTTAAAAGAAGTTTCGTCCTCGAAACTTTGGTTATTTTGATCCTCGAAAAGGTAGGGATATTGACTACGCATTTTCTCCTCCATTTCCCACGTGGCTTCTCTTTCGGTGTGGTTGGACCATTGGACTTTGACGTACGGAATTGTTCTTCGTCTAAGAACCTGGTCCTTTTTATCCACTATTCGAATTGGGACTTCTTCATAGCTCAGTCCTTGATTCAAATTCCCTTCCACGAGGAGTGGTCCTTCATCGAGAACATGGCTCGAATCCGCGATATATCTTCTCAGTTGAGATACATGGAAGACATTGTGGATTCTTGACATACTGGGTGGTAAGGCCAGTCTGTAGGCAAGTGTTCCTACCTTTTCCAATATCTCAAAGGGTCCGACATACCGGGGGTTTAGCTTTCCGGCCTTATCGAATCGGACTACCCCTTTCATTGGCGAGACCTTGAGGTACACCTTTTCACCTACTTCGAATGCCAAAGGTCTTCTTTTTAAATCTGCCCAGCTCTTCTGTCGATCCTGGGCTGCCTTTAGTCTTTCCTTAATAATGACTACCTTTTTCACCGTCTCTTGGACGAGTTCAGGTCCTGTGATAGTCTTTTCTCCAACTTCATCCCAATACAACGGTGATCTGCATTTTCGTCCATAGAGGGCTTCAAATGGTGCCATTCCGATACTGCTGTGGTAGCTATTGTTGTACGCGAACTCTATTAGGGGTAGATGTTCGCTCCAATTGCTACCGAAGTCTAATGTGCAAGTACGCAGCATGTCTTCTAGGGTTTGGATGGTCCTCTCAGTTTGACCATCTGTTTGCGGATGATAAGCAGTACTGAGAGTCACCTTACTTCCCATGGCTTCTTGGAAGCTCTTCCAGAAACGAGATACGAATCTTGGGTCCCTATCTGACAGGATGCTGACTGGGATTCCATGCAATCTGACGATGTTGTCCATGTATAACGAAGCTAGCTTATCCAAGCCGTAGTTCATTCGGACAGGCAGAAAGTGCACGGATTTTGTTAACCTATCCACGATTACCCATATTCCATCGTGGCCTAGTCTTGTCTTCGGTAGACCAACTACAAAGTCCATGGATATGTTTTCCCACTTCCATTCTGGAATTTCCAGTGGTTGTAACAATCCTCCAGGTCTTTGATGTTCGGCCTTGACTTGATGGCATACGTGGCATCTTGCAACAAAGTCAGCAACATCTCTTTTCATCCCATTCCACCAAAAGTGTTCTTTCAAATCTCTGTACATCTTTGTACTTCCCGGGTGGATTGAGAATTTGGACTTATGTGCTTTAGACATCACTTCCTGATGGAGGTTATCGACGTCGGGTACACATAGTCGTCCGTTCATCCAAAGGATCCCATCTTGGTCCGTTCGGAAATCAGGCGATTTCCTTTCCTTGATCTGTTCTTTCAGTCTCATCAAGCTGGGGTCTTGATCTTGTTTTAACTTGATCAATTCCTTAAGGCACGGTTGGGCTGAGACTGAAGATAGTATCACCTTGTTCATATTCTTCCGACTTAGCGCATCGGCCACCTTATTCGCCTTTCCTGGGTGGTAGTTGATCGTTAAGTCGTAGTCCTTTAAAAGCTCGAGCCATCGTCTTTGTCTCAGATTTAATTCCTTCTGGGTGAA
>KV010163.1:22066-32464 GCA_001598015.1 Dorcoceras hygrometricum | reverse complement strand
AACTGCTGATTTGCGTCGCTGCTGCCTTTGCGTCGCTGAATGGCCAACTGCTGATTTACGTCGCTGCTGCCTTTGCGTCGCTGAATGGCCAACTGCTGATTTACGTCGCTGCTGCCTTTGCGTCGCTGAATGGCCAACTGCTGATTTGCGTCGCTGAATGGCCAACTGCTGATTTGCGTCGCTGAATGGCCAACTGCTGATTTGCGTCGCTGAATGGCCAACTGCTGATTTGCGTCGCTGAATGGCCAACTGCTGATTTGCGTCGCTGAATGGCCAACTGCTGATTTGCGTCGCTGAATGGCCAACTGCTGATTTGCGTCGCTGAATGGCCAACTGCTGATTTGCGTCGCTGAATGGCCAACTGCTGATTTGCGTCGCTGAATGGCCAACTGCTGATTTGCGTCGCTGAATGGCCAACTGCTGCTTTGCGTCGCTGAATGGCCAACTGCTGATTTGCGACTACCTGCTGATTTTCTACCTGCTGATTTTCGACTACCTGCTGATTTTCTACCTGCTGATTTTCGACTACCTGCTGATTTTCTACCTGCTGATTTTTTTTTTTTTTTTTTTTGAGATAAATTTTCGTTGTTTTCACACTTGTGCCCTCGACTTGATATTTCTTTGAAACTTTTGGTCAGTGCACCATCTCACACTTGAGCACTGAACCAGCTTGCACATCAGCTGCCATAGAGTGTGCAAACTTCCGACTAGCACTGTTACGTATTATGCAATCTTCTGTTTTACGTTTCGCACTTGCACAACGCTCTCTCCACTTCACGCATTACATCTGCTTGTGCTATGCTCTTGATATATAAATCCTCTGTGCAGTTTTGTCCATTGGACACAAAGTAGTAGCCGTTGAAAAGTATTCTGACACTGTTGTACTTTGCGTCCTTTGTCTTTTAATGCGCTGCAGGCTTTCTTCACTTTAAGCACGTGAGAACTGTACTCGAGAAGACAACACAAGCAAATCGATTTGAATACTAAAAGCAATCATCGTATAGTCTCGTATTCAAATCGCTTAGCTCGTAGATTTGATAGCATCTGCTGATATGCTATCTAAGCTGGTTTGACCTTAACCAGCTTGCCAGCTTGTCTCTCTTCTGGTTTGTACTGAGCTGGTTGATACTTAGAGCTGGTTGCTTCTTCATCTGTACTGTTCTTGTTTGCAACTGCTCTTGAGCTGATCTGCGCTTCTTCTTTAAGCTGCACTTCTTATCTTCTCTTGTTCTGTTATTTCCTGCTCTTGAACATTACTGCACTTGATCATTTCTGGGCTCTGAGCTTGTTTCTCAGCTGGTTTCCTTCCCAACTGGTTTCTTCTTTCACTACAGGAATCTTCCTCCATGGTTCCTTTGGTATCAGACGGCATGTGATCTTCTGTCATCATAGGAGTCGACACTGTTCACGATCACAGCCTTCACGTTTCTTCTTCTTCTTCTTCATCTTTCCCGTCATCCATCTCTCTCATAAGCATCCAGCTTGACTAGATTTCCTGATTCGGTTTTCTCTTCTCCGAGCTGGTTTGTCCTTAACTAGCTAGGGTCTATTCTTCTCGTCAAGAGCCTCTGTGTTACTTGCTTGTTTTCTTGTTCCATTCAGACACCTCTTCCAAATCATCAGCAAGTACACAGCTTATCATCTGGTTGAGTGAACCAGTTCTTCGAGGGTACTTTAAACCTTATCCTCGAAGAACTGCAATCCAGCACCAGTGATTATATCCCTTCTTCTTTGAGATATAATAATTAGTTTCGATTCAGTCTTTCACTGGACTGAGATCCCTATGATGAACTGATATATTTGCGATTAGTGATCTGACCTGCACTTGATCACTGCGATTGTATATTTTCATCGGCAATTGAACACTACACTTGTACGCTGCACTTGATCTGCGCTTGAACAGTTCTGCTCTTCATTTAATGTCTATGTGTTTGATCTCTGAACTGCTCTTGCACCAAGTTGGTGAACCAGCTTGATGTTCCCTGCATTCTGGATCTCTTCCGCTGTACCAGCTCGGGCGTCCCCTCACTGTTCCAGCATAGATATCTTCAATCAGACTAGCTTAGACGTCCCGTCGCTATTCCAGTTTGGATATTTTCTAGATTTCTCTAGTCTAGCACTGTACATGGAATCTAAGACCGTGAGTGAGATAATAGCAGGTTTTGTATTAATCAAAATTTAGATTCTGATCTGTAAAAACATTGCTTTGAACTTCCATAAACAAACCTCTTGCCCTATCTGATTTCACTTGACACACTTTACATTTCATTGTTCAGTAATCGATTGAGCTTTTTACGCATAAATTGTATTACTCTAGATATCAGCATAGACTGAGTTGTACTATCAGTTGGTAACTCTACTTATTTGCAAATATCATTGTAAAGCATAAACATTTTAAAAGAGTTTATTCACCCCTTCTAAACTATATGCTGATTCTATTCGATCCCATCAAAAAACAATAAAGTGGAGAAAGAGAGGGTATTTGGTTTGGTTGAGTAATTAATATTATGGAGATAATTTTGGTATATAAAAAAGAAATATAAATAAAGGAAAAGTGCTGGATCTGTGTTTATAGATTAGAATCTGAATTTTGATTTGAACAAAAAATCTGTAATATTTTACTAACGGTTTACGTGCGATGTGCAGTGCACTTGATTGAAGAATCAGAGAGATATCCAAACTGGAACAGCAAGGGGATGCCTAAGCTAATCTGGTTGAAGATATCTATGCTGGAACAGTGAGGGGTTGCCTGAGCTGGTATAGAAGAAGAGATTCTGGTTGCAGGGTACATCAGCTTGGTGAAATAGAAGAGTAGTGATCAAGCGCAGCGAGATTCAGTGAAGAGCAGAACTGTTCAAGCGCAGATCAAGTGCAGCGTACAAGTGCAGTGTTCACGTGCCGATGAATAGACACGTGCAGTGATCAAGTGCAGGTCAGATCACTAAGAGCAACAATAATCAGTTCATAATAGGAATCGGGACTGATTATTGCAATCACTGGTGCTGGATTGCAGCTCTACGAGGATAGGGTATAATGTATCCTCGAAGAACTGTCTCAATCAACCAGTTGATTGACTGTTTGCTTGCTGATGGTTTGGATGAGGTGTCTGAATGGACCAAGAGGATAAGCAAGTAACACAGTGGCTCTAGAAGAGAAGAATAGAGCCTAGCTGGTTAAGGACAAACTAGCTTGAAATGAAGAAGACCAGCTCGGAGAAGAGAAAACCGGATCAGGGTGATCTGGTCAAGCTGGATGCTTATGAGAGAGCTGGACGATGGGGAAGATGATGAAGAAGAAGAAATACAGGAGTCTGTGATCGTGAACAATGTCGATGATGACGTGAAGGCGGAGGACTCCTGTAGTGAAAGAAGCAACCTGCTTTGTGTAATGAACAAGCTGGCTCGAAGCAGCTCAAGAGCAGGAAAGAACAGAAAAAGAGCAGCTGAGTTCAAGAGCAGATGACAATAGAAAATTAGAAAAGTTTCTCAAGAGCAGTTGCAAACAAGAGCAGAGGAGAAGAAGAGAGCTTTGTACAGCTTGATGAAGCAACATGCTCAATGCAAAGACCAGCTCAGTACAAACCAGAAAGAAGGAAAGCTGGAAATCTGGTTAAGGTCAAACCAGTCCGGATAGCATGACAGATGCTATCAAATCTACGAGTAAAGTAATTTGAATACAAGACTATACGGCAAATTCTTTTCATTATTCAAATCGATTTGCTTGTATTGTCTTCTCAAGCACAGTGCTCACGTGCTTAAAGTGAGCAAAAGCCTGCAATGCAAAGGACGCAAAGTACAACAATGTCAGAAGATTTTTCAAACGGCTACAACTTATCCACGTCCGGCTATAAATATCAAGAGCAGAGCACAAGTAAAATATGCGTGGATGAGCGAAGTCGAAAAAGTTTTGTGCAAACCAAAATATAAAACAAGAAGAAATCACAACCCTGGGAAGACATCGAAGAACCAGCTCGCACAGGAGTACTTCCCAGTGTGTGAGATTTATCTTCAAGAGATTGAGTATACACTGTAAATCTCACACACGATTCACTCACATATTTGAGAGAGCTGATTAGATTAGCTGAGTGAATAAAAAAAACGACTTCCATTGTAGTCTTTGGACAGAGATGTTAAACAAGTCTATGTCGTCTTTCGCACTGAGACGTTAACGAAGTGTGTGTATCCTTTCTCACTGAGGCGTAAAGAAAGTGATGTTAGACACATAGCTTGCGGGCTGGTGTGCATGTGGATAGGAGTTCTCGCAGCCTGCTGGGCTGTTGGCTCGGGTTTCAGCGATGGCCGCTATAATCAAAGTCTTATAGTGGATCCTTCCCGAAGAAAGAGAGATGTAAGAGATTAAGCTCCGAACTTCCATAAACGAATTGCAGTGTATTTTTTACATCTTTCTGTATTTACATTCATGCATTGCATATTTTACAACTGCGATTAAAATCGATTAATAGGCTTTCAATTATAAGAGTTAAGTTTGAGTTGTTTCCGCATGATTTTAATTCATAACTCAATCTTTATCTCGGTGCACAAACTTTCAAGAACACTGAGCTATTGCAGCTCAAGACTTAAAGAAACCAGATCGCATATGTTGAACAAGCTCGCAGAGCAGCTGGTGCATCTCATGCGCGATCCGATTTCTGGTTGCTTGCTGGTTTTTCCATTTGAAAAATTTTAAAATGTACGCAACTTGACGGTTCGGTGTCTTAGGCTGTGTGAGAGCCTACGTGAGTTGTGTGAGAGCTCACTAACACCCCCCATTTTCGATCCTAACAAAGAGAATGATAATCCCTTGATATTAGATGAGTATTCACTAAAAATTGGAATAGATATTCCAAAGGAATAGAAATTCCCACTATCAAGCATAAGATTTGGAATGAGGTTGAAATGTTCTAACCATTCGTACCTCGTTCCAATGGAATGGAAGGCCTTAGACTAAGGTGAATATTTGAGTGAAACAAGTTAAATTTTTTTTTATGTTTTGGTTTCGTTAATTATTTTAACTCATTTATTGTTGTCATTTTCATGTGTGATTTTAATCTGACAAAGAAAATTGCAGAATCCATTGGTTAATTAAAAATCGGAAGGCGGTAGGTTAATATTTGTTTCACCCACTTCAATCAATATATACTAAAATTTAGTGGGAATAACCCCCAGTGGTACATGCAAGTTGGTAAGACTTGGGGTGATGTAGGAGTACCTTCTCCGGCTTCACGTGTTCGTTTCTTGTGAGGAGCATATTCCTTACTGAAATATTGTGGGGATATTCTCTAGGGTTAGTCCGTTATATAAGTCCTCTCCTCCTGATCCCTGCCCACTCGTGCATATCCCTCCATTTAAAAACTCAAATTCTATAGCGAATTAATGCTCTTAAATATAATTAATTTTAACTAGAACTAATTGCACTGCTGGATTTACATAAATTTGTCAACTAATTGTTTAACTAATAGATAAATTAAGGAACTTTGTAATATAACAGTTGTAGGGATATAATGGAAATTAATACGAATTTGGGGTAGCATCTCATTTGAATGTTTTGGAGATTCGTAGTTTCTTGGGTTTGACTGGCTATTACTGGCATTTTATTGAAGTATTTCTTACGATATCCAGTCCGATGATGCAATTGATCCAGAAGGATAAGAGGTTTGTATGGACATACGAGTGTGAGTCTAGCTTTCTTTTGCTAAAGGATAAGTTGACTACTACTCCTGTGTTGGCTTTACCTTCAGGTTCAGGAGGTTTTGTAGTGTGCTCCGATACTTCGTTGAGTGATTTGGGATGTCTGTTAATGCAGAACGGGCGATTGATAGCTTATACGTCCATTTGAAACCTCACGAAACTAGATACCCGTTCATGACTTGGAGATGGCAGCCATCGTGTTTGCATTGAAAATTTGGCGCCACTATTGTATGGAGAGCAGTTCGTGATTTACACCGACCACAAGAATTTTAAGTATATCTTTACTCAGTCTGAATTGAATATGAGACAACATCGGTGGATGGAGTTGCTTAAGGACTTCGATTGTGAGATTCAATATCAGCCTGGGCAAGTGAATCTAGTTGCTGATGCTTCGAGTTGGAAAACCCGGCCTACGATGATGACATCATTGAGTATTTCGAGGGTCCACGAGAATCTGGGGACTTCAGGATGGCGTTTCTAGCATGGTGATGATTGCTTTGTAGTTTCTTCCTTTTAGGTTGAACCACAGATTGTAGCAGATATTAGAGCAGCACAGAGGACTCACCAATACGTCCATGAGTTGAAGTTGAAAGTCTAGACAGGTCAGTCAAATGATTTTACCGTCTTCATCTTGATGGTATCAAACCTTTGCTTGGCTAATGTAGGAGCTTGTTCTCGTTAGTTTGTTCATTTCCCTCATAGATATGAGTGAGTTTGTCCCACATCTCCTAATCTGTAGCACACATATTGATCATGATGAATATGTTGTTGTCCAGAATCTTGAAGATAATATCTTTGGCCACATCAATATTGACTTTCTTCTTATCTTCTATCGTCCATTCACATCTGGGATTTTCGACCATTCTTGGAGCACCCGTCTGATATTGCTATGGAAGTGTTGGCTTTTAAAATCTTCATTGGTCCATCTCTGATAACGAACCACATATCATCATCTTGAGCCGATAAATATGCCTGTGTGAGACCCGAAAGATTATTGGACTAATTGAGTTAATTAATCGTGTTTTGGATAGACCATATTTGGCGTGAACAGATCTGGGATGGACCAGCTTTGAGATTGTAGACTTGGTTAAGGTATCGGGTTTCTATATTGGGTGTTGGAACAGCTCTGGACAGTTGTGGAGTTCTGTGGAGTAGTAATCAGATTTGGAGAGTTGAGAAGTTTTGGTTGGTGATTTCGGCTTTGGCATTGGTTGATGGAAATCAAGGCTAGAGGTCAAATCTGGTTGTCGCAAGTATTCGAGATACGCTAGTTGAATATCCTGTGCGGGTAGCGAAACGCCGTCGTTTGGGAGAAACCAGATTTGAGATTCATGAGTTGTTAGCGCTGTGTGAACCGGCCTGGTTCGAGGGTTTGGTGTTGTGAGGTCCGGGGCTCAAAGAGGGCGGGGAGTGATCGCCGGTGCCAGAGGTTGCACGGACAATGAGCGGCTCCTAGCAGGCTTCTAGAGGCGAAGGGGCACATGAATGAACCGATCCCACACCGAAATGAGAGGGATTACGAGATTGGGATGTTATAGATATAATTGAGGTTAGATGAGGAAAGGCTTATCAGATTAATTGGTACTACTCATACCAACAAGGTGCATCTTGTTTTCGGGAGCTCATCACTTAGGAACTCTAAAGTTAAGCGTTCTTGACTTGGGATAATTTTGGGATGGGTGACCCTCTGAGAAGTTTCTCAGGGTACGTGTGAGTGAGGACAAAACACGCTGAAAAGACCAGTGTTGGTACTGTGGGGACAGTTGTTAAATCTGGGGCGTTACAGATGGTATCAGAGCCGATCTCTCTTAGTACGGTGTGGTTCGAGGACGAACCAAGCGGAAGCTAGTGGGCATGTGAGGTCCGGGGCTCAAAGAGGGCGGGGAGTGATCGTCGGTGCCAGAGGTTGCACGGACGATGAGCGGCTCCTAGCAGGCTTCTAGAGGCGAAGGGGCACATGAATGAACCGATCCCACATCGAAATGAGAGGGATTACGAGATTGGGATGTTATAGATGTAATTGAGGTTAGATGAGGAAAGACTTATCAGATTTAATTGGTACTACTCATACCAACAAGGTGCATCTTCTTTTCGGGAGCTCATCACTTAGGAACTCTAAAGTTAAGCGTGCTTGAGTTGGGATAATTTTGGGATGGGTTACCCTCTGGGAAGTTTCTCAGGGTGCGTGCGAGTGAGGACAAGACACGCTGAAAAGACCAGTGTTGGTACTGTGGGGACAGTTGTTAAATCTGGGGCGTTACAGGTGTAGACCGGTTCTGGGTTGTCTAGACCGAAAGGCAGTGCGATGTCGTTTTGGGTATCACTGAACGCTAGAAAGTGCTGGTCAGATCTGGTCAATCAGATCTGAGTGTTTTAGTTAGGAACGATGCGACGCCGTTCAGAGAGACACGTGTATGCATTAGTTGGATCGTGGTGCGACGCCGTTTGGTAGTATCACGCTGGTTTAGCGTATGGTCCAGATCTGGAGTGGTACTCAGATCTGAGTGGGTATCAGCTTTGAGCCAATGTTGTCAGTGGTTATTGTTCATCAGATTTGGGGAACTTAAGTTGTTATTTAGAGGACTTTGACCATTCAAATGCGATATTTTCCCCAACACTTAGAAATATTTCCGTAACCTTACTCTGCCGCGATACCCTAGCTACTGTTCATCGAACCTTATTTTCTCCGATTGCAGGCGGTAGAAGACTCAGATTGGAGCAAGAGTGGTAGCGTTGGACTCCTCTTGCCAAGGCATTTCTTCTTATACCATTTTCGAGGGCTTGAGTTAAGCTGGAAGAAGATCGCGAAAGAAGCTATCTTGTGTAGTCTGTTAGCATTTCGGCGGATTTGCTTTTTCGTTCAGGTAGTACTTTCGGGTAAGAGCTAGATGCTACCTTATTCTCCGTTTAGAGTTGTCTGTTGTGCTAGAAGGGTAGGACAGATCTGGTTGAGCTCGTAGCTCCCAGTTAGAGTTTCTATGCGTAGAGTCACTGAGTTTTGTTGTGTTGTTTGGCCAAGCAGGTGGTAGATTTGAGTTGCTCGGGACTTTGTTGTGGTAATTGTAGCTCAGAACTAAGGTACGGATGTGAGCTTATGATTACAACTTTGAGATGGACTTGTGTATAAATGGCGTGTGCTGTTATGATGATCAGTGTGTATGCTGTTGCTTCTGTGCTGTTGTTTGCATCTGTTTTTACGTATGTTATCTTGCAAGTACGGATGTGAGCTTATGATTACAACTTTGAGATGGACTTGTGTATAAATGGCGTGTGCTGTTATGATGATCAGTGTGTATGCTGTTGCTTCTGTGCTGTTGTTTGCATCTGTTTTTACGTATGTTATCTTGCAAGAAGTTGTTATGCATACACGCATATCATGTTGTTCTACTAATTCCTTTGCGAGCCTTGTTAACAGCCTGCTGTGAGAACCCATGGTCTGTTGTTGTTTGCTGTTGAGCTAACCCTTGTTGACAGGGTGTATGTGATTGAGCGCCTGGGTAGCTCCCAGTTCTCTCATATGCGATATGGCCTTCCAGTTCTGGCTGGTGTTGATGTTTTATGTGATTGAGCTCATGGGTATCTCCCATTCTCTCACATGATTTGCGGCCATCCCTGTAATCTGTTGTGATTGGTACCATGTGTGATCGAGCGCCTGGATAAATCCCATTCTCTCACACATTCGGTGATTGTTGGCGACAATGGCGGATCCGGATCCCGTTTCCTGGGGGCACATCGGAAGTTTAAAAATTGCCCCGGAAAACGTTCAATACATCAAAATAATCAATAAAACATGCATAGGATGTTTTATAGAGTGTCACCTTGCTGGCGTCTAGGCGCCTGGCTCCAACCAAATTCGCAGGGAATCTGCTCTTCACGGTAGGCGGCGGTAGATCCTCCTAATCAGGTCCACGATCGAAACCAGAATCCTTCGTCAGCCTTCACTAGAAGGCCTGATGAAATTGGCACGGACGAAAACTTCTCGAAAAGACGATCGGAACAAGTCCGTTCACGACGGCGGCGGCAAGGCGGCACGGCGCGGCGGCGCATGGAGGAGCGGCGGCGGTCGTGAGGTAGAGGAGGGAGGGGGCGGCCACTTGGAGGCTAGGGTTGTATCAAGTGTGTTCTAGTTGTAGCCCTAGGTCTAATTTAATAAATAAGTGATGGGCTTGAACCGGCCCAATGGACTTGGGTCAGGCCCAGGTCCATATGAACATTAGGTTCATTTCCATCCCCGTGGCTTCATCATAATCCTGATCGTTGATCAGATCGGACCGATCAACACAGTTTCCAAAACTGAGTATTATGATGTGAAAACAATTTTTCAGACCACCTAGACCAAAATAGCAGTTTAGCCCCTCAACTTTGGGAAATCGCAATTTGACCCCTGTTGGCTTTTAGGAAGTCGCACTCCCTAAATTCCTCCTGCTATGCTCAACACATTGAGCTCAGTTTCCGTGCGGGAATCGTGAATCCAGTACTTGTGTGACCCTCAATGGTTCAGGGATACAGCTAGCCGTGGGACCACAACCATTGTGACTCCGAAATCATAATTTCGGACTTGCCCAACGGATCATGGTAAAGCTCCTAGCAACATCGCCCCATGATCCCCTAGGTATCACTGATAGTGCCTGCAAGAACCACTTGGTCGTGGTTAGCGTACATTACGGTCCTTTCAACACATATATCCCGATCAGATCAACGACCATTGGTA
>KV010163.1:0-14745 GCA_001598015.1 Dorcoceras hygrometricum | reverse complement strand
CGTGCGGGAATCGTGAATCCAGTACTTGTGTGACCCTCAATGGTTCAGGGATACAGCTAGCCGTGGGCCCACAACCATTGTGACTCCGAAATAACAATTTCGGACTTGCCCAACGGATCATGGTAAAGCGGCTAGCAACATCGCCCCATGATCCCCTAGGTATCACTGATAGTGCCTGTAAGAACCAGTTGGTCATGGTTAGCGTACAGTACGGTCCTTTCAACACATATATCCCGATCAGATCAACGACCATTGGTAAATCGAGAGTCGCTAGAGATCCGATAACTATGCATACATCTTAGAGATCAAATAGTGACATAGGGAGTGTTACTAGGTAAACCCATTTACCTAAAACACATCCAGTACTCTGGCCAGAGATTTATCACACTATTATCTCCTCAGATAGCATAGGATATCCACGCATGAAAGCGAGAGGTGAATCCTCGACAACGAAGCATCGACTCCTACATGCATCGGGACCTCACCCAATCCCGCCACCTAATGACCCCAAGTGAGTCGGTAAACGGGTCAAAGTGAGGCGCCTATCATGTAGAGTCTCAATGATGTTTCGAGTAGTGAGGACTAATCAGTACAACCAAGACCTCGGACTTATCCACTCGACAAATGGTAACCACTTGGAAAGTCCGAACGAGGGTAGTTCGATAGATCACCAGGTCACTATCCATCCGCATGCTCAGAACATCACAATGTTCCCTACCAATGAAACATGGTACTTCACATCGCAGATGCTAGTCTCAAGCTCGGGCGGCCTTATCCTCATTTTGACGGCCCAATCGACTAGGAATGAGTTCAGAATACACAGTGACTATTAGATGTGTTTCATGATAGCCATCATATCCACTATCACATCTAACATACACTATGGTGCATTCTAGGTCTTTATCCAACACAATTGTTAACATTATAGCATAATGAAAATAAAGAATGCCATAAGAAATGCGTATTTCATAAATAAAGATCGTTAAATACAAGAGTCAATAAAACCCACACGCCACAGTTGGCTAGTTGGGCATCTACTCTAACAGTGATCACTTCCAGTTCTGGTATTCAGCTGTGCAGTCCTTTGGATCCTTTGAGCTTCCTGTTCTCATGCATAGCATCGCATTTATATCTTGTTCTATCTGCATGCTATTTTATATTGCTCTCTGTACTAGGGTTTGACCCCATGTCCCTCTAGGGCTGGATTGTCTTTGTTGCCTGTGCGTTGTTTAGGTTATCCAGGTTTCTCAGATGGTCACGGAGATGGCTCAACTGGTGGTGCCCCAGGAGGTTGATAGAGTGTCCCAGTTATGTATATAAATAGTTATGTAGTAGAGTCATCACATGGGGAATGCCCGATGTGATGTTCTATTGCTAATTTGTATCTATGTTGAGGGAGATACTTGTTTTGTCTGTTTCTTTGGTAGACGCTCTATATGTTTGTATCTGTTGTGGTTGGTTTTTATGTTGTTTTAAAACCAGTATTTTGAGTATCGCTGTATTTGAACTTATGTTTTCTAAGTCAGGCCATAGCGAAAAATTTTAGCCACTATTTTAAATGCTTCCGCGATTGTATTTTGCTTGGTTAACTCTGTGTTGTGCACCGGGACCTGACATTTTTGGTATCAGAGCTTAAACTGGGATAAGCTCGAATTCTTTTAATCACACTTGAGTCTAGGCAGCGTGTTGCATGTGCTTGACTATGTGCTATATCTGTTATGTGATCTTTCTGTATTAGTGTTTTCCTAGATGCCGCCTAGCGTCGGGATAGAGCTACCAGACAAATTCCGGTAGAATCTGAGGGTCAGAATGAGGAGATTCAGCACAGTGTTCCTGGTCGTAGGCGTACTAGGCAGATTGATGATGAGGTTGATATGCTGGCAGCCCGTGTGGATGAGATGGAACTGATCATGGCGAGGTTTCAGCGTATGAATCCTTAGACTTTAGATGGTGACAAGAGTAGTTCCGATGCTGAGTCCTGGCTGCAGTATATTATCGGGCTGTTTGATAGAGTGCGCTATGATGATGAGCGCAGATTGAATTTGGTGACCTTACAGTTGAGGAAGAATGCAGAGCGATGGTGGAGAGGTGCTTCACGTACGCTTGAGGAGATTGGTGCGGGGATTACTTGGGATAGTTTCTGTACGGAGTTCCGTCAGGAGTATGTTCTAGAGTCTTATGTGAATGCCCGAGAGCGAGGGTTTGATAATTTGGTTTAGGGAACCATGTCGGTGGGTGAGTATGCTCGTAAGTTTTCTTCTCTTCTTGCCTACGTCCCTCATGTGTCTGGCCGAGAGAGGGCGAAGATGAACCGTTTCTTGGAAGGACTTAACGAGGATTTGTATTCCTTGGTGTTGGCGAGTTCACCTACCAGTTATGCGTACGCGGTGGACAAGGCAATGGACATCGAGGAATGATTTAGGAATCACAGGTCTTGGGTTCAGCTTCCAGTGGTGCAAGGTTCACGTCCAGTGTTCCAGGGGTGCAACCTCCCCAGTTTCCCCAGTAATCTCAGCAGCAGCCCCAAAAGTCAGCGTAATAGTCTGGGCGCCATAGGTTTAGACCTCGTGGACATCAGTTCAAGAAGAAGCAGGGTTCTAGTTCTTCTGGCTCGGGTAGTGCGAGCAGTAGTAGTAGTCCTAGGGCTACCTTTTGTGGCCAGTGTGGTGGCAGACACCCTTCTATGCAGTGTACCGGGGTTCAGGGTGCTTGCAATATTTGTGGGATGTATGGATATTTTGCGAGAGTGTGTCCATTGGCTGGATCTCAGCATGCCGCAGCCCCACCACAGGATCGTTCTAATGGATCATCTAGAGGTCATTCTTTTCCTGTTCCGCTGTCAAGGGTAGGGGAAGCTCAGTATAGGCCGTTTCAACAGCCTAGTCCTTCGCGTTTCGGACAGTCTTCCCAACCCTAGTTCTCAGGACCTCATCATGCCCAGGTGAATGCCATTACTAGGGAGCAAGCGGAAGGCATGCCAAGAGGAGTGATTACAGGTACTTGTACTGTCTTTGATTTTCCTGCACATGCATTGTGTCAGGCCCCGTGCTAATTTCTAACAATTAACACATAATAAGCGCATAAACACGGAAGCTTAAAATCAGGGCTTAAATTTTTTTTTTCGAAATACAATGGGCCTGAACTTCAAATCATACATTCAAAATATTCAATACTCAAATATGAGTTGACTCAAACTCAAATGCAACAAGTAACAACAAAATATCAAATCAAATACAGATCCCCAATACATGATAACACGGGGCATCCCCCGGTTCAATACATATCATATATATATATAAACTGGGACTCAGGGACGTGGGGATCGACCAGCTGAACTTCCACTCTGCCCAGCTTGGTTACCTGAAGCTCCTGCAAATGGGCAACACAGACCCAAACAAGACAAAAGCAGGAAACAAGTACGAGGTCAAGCCTCAGTACGAAGAGCTATCAAAGAAGATAAACATGCAACATGCTATAAATCAATGCTATGAATGCATGAGGCTGTCAAAGGAAATCAGTCAGCTAGGCCAGTGCATCAACCGGCAAATCATAACAAGTCGCCTCTATACCACGATCTATCAACCGGGAAATCATCGGTCCGTGATCATCGGGGCCCGTCAGCCCATCACAGCTCGACGGTAGACACTCGTATCCGATAGTCACCGCTCCGACGATAGCGTTGGACTTTTCGGGCATGACCCAACAGTCGGCCAGTCACAACGTGGCACCCAATCAGGTTATCAAATCAAATCTGTAAATCAGGCTCAAGATGTATGCATGAATGCAATTCAATATCCATGCTAGATGCATACAATTTATAATACGTGAAGCAAAACATAACTCAATCAATTCCATCATATAAATTCACGTAAGCCACATAACAGCAGTTCACAACATCGAAACATAGACATGTTCACGCTCAAGCTTCTAAGGGCTGCTCAAATCGTACCTTAACTCCTCAACAAACTACCTCAAAAAGGCACAACAATCACACTGCCTAAGGAAGCAGATTCTCCTGGCTTTGCAATTCCCGGCAGAAGGCTTCCTAGAAGCTGAAATTTGGAATCATACACAAGAGATTCAAGAAATGGCTAACACAATTCTACCTCCAACTTCCTACCAAAAACTCACAGCAAACCCTCAACACTCACGGCTGGCAAGACCAAAATTCGAATCAACGTTCCAATCCCACCATACAACTTAACGGAAGGCTAAAATCACGCTAGGAACAATATTCAAAGATCAAAGAACCGGAAGCTACCTGCACAACCCAAATCACTGCCAAAATCAGTAGCTTCCTGAATCTGTCTCAGCTCACTTCAGCCTTCAAAAGTGGTATGGAAAGAAAGATCTTTTCGAGGGCTTTCCAATGCTACCAAGAACACGAAAATCGGAGGTCGGAATCAACGGGAAATGGCGATATAAAGTGATGGTGAACAGTAGCTAAAATCGAGGGTTTCGAGCTTGAGGATAAGAAATATCGGGTCTGGAATGCTCTAAGTGTAACTCAACACTTGTATTTATATCCTCTATTCAATAAGCTACAAAACAAGTCAAACACCGACAAAAACAGAGTCCTACAACTCAAAATATCGCACAACAGATTCCTCGCACAACTCTAAGGAAAAACAGACTTCACGCTAAACAATTCTCGCGCACAACCATAAAACGACAGCGTTTTGATCAAACCAGATCTCACGCTCAACGCTCGCGCAAAACGCAAAACAATTCTCAGCGCTAAAACATGAAACGATGTCGCAGGCTAAACAGATCTTAGCGCTTAACGGAAACAAATCTCACGCTAAAAGCAACAGATCTCAGCGCTCCAATTCAACGCACAAAACGACATCGCTCACCAAACAGATTCCAGCGCTATGTTGCTCTCGCGCGCAACTCCAAAACGACGGCGTAGAGAGAGAAGATCTCTCCTCACAACAAAACGCTAGCGCTCACCAGATGTCAACGATCCTCGTTGACCAGCACGCGAAAGCTGCTTACATCATCAAATCTCACCGTGCAACTACAGATCACGCTCGATACCAGATCTCTCTCAAAACGACACCGTTTTACTTACTTCTCGAGGCAGATACGCGCTATTACACAAGGGACCAGATCTCTATCACAATTCGAACCATTCAACTTCATTTTCGAGCAGATTTCACCCGCAAAATACAAACTAAAATCTGGACAATTCCAACTAGAGATCTGAATATTTTCCAAATCAGATTTCACCAAAATTCGAAATTCCGGAAATCTATATTCTTAATTCTCGTGACTAATCTAACTCAAAATCAGATTAATCACTAATTAAAATTCTGAATCCTCACACATTGTTTGATACAGGAGCATCACATTCGTTTATAGCTGATGCATTTGTGGTTGAGCGTGGTTTGCATACCACTTATTTATGTGATGTTGTTTCTGTTGCGACTCCTGCCGACGCGAGCCTATACTCCCAAGAGATTTTGTTGAATGTCATTCTTAGGTTTGGTGAGAATGTTTTGGTAGGGAACCTGATTCGATTAGTGATGTGGGATTTTGACTGCTTTTTGAGAATGAACGTGTTGTCTAGTTTTAGGGCCACCGTGGACTGTTTCCATGGCGTTGTGCGTTTTCAGCCCCAGTCTGGCGAGAAGTGGAACTTCTATGGCCTCGATTCCCAATCAAAGATTCCTTTGGTTTCTGCGATGGAGATTTTTAGCCTTATGTCGTTGGAGAACTCTGGGTTCATGATCTATGCTTTGGACGCATCCTATTCGTCGTGTGTGGAGCTTGGTGACATCCCTGTTGCTCGTGATTTCCCTGATGTGTTCCCCGAGGAGATTCCTGGCTTTCCTCCGAGGAGGGAGATCGAGTTCAGCATTGAGTTGGTACCCGGTACAGCTCCAATATCACGAACCCCTTATCGTTTAGCACCAGCCGAGTTGAGGGAGCTTAAGGTACAGCTTAGTGACTTGCTGGAGAAAGGTTTCATTCGACTGAGCATGTCATTGTGGGGAGCTCCTATCTTATTTGTGAAGAAGAAGAATGGTTCAATGAGGATGTGTATTTACTTCCGACAACTGAATAAGGCTACCATGAAGAATAAGTACCCTTTACCGAGGATCGATGATTTGTTTGATCAGCTTCAGGGTTCAGCTATGTATTCTAAGATCGATCTGCATTCTGGGTACCATCAGTAGTGCATTCGAGAGGAAGACGTTGTGAAAACTGCTTCGAACGAGGTATGGGTATTATGAGTTTTTGGTTATGCCTTTTGGTTTGACGAATACCCCTACAGTTTTCATGGATTTGATGAATCAGTCTTTCGAGAGTTCATCGATCAGTTTGTGATTGTGTTTATCGATGACATTTTGGTGTACTCGAAGATACCGATGCAGCATAAAGAGAATTTGAGGTTAGTTCTCCAAACTCTACGAGACTCGCAGCTGTATGCTAAGTTTTCGAAGTGCGAGTTTTGTTTGTATAGAGTGGTGTTTTTGGGTCATGTCATTTCGGCCAATGGATTGTCTGTTGATCCCAGTAAGGTAGAGGCTGTAGTGAACTGGGAACGTCCCAAGAATGTTTCTGAGATTCGTAGCTTTTTGGGATTGGCTAGCTATTACCGCGCTTTATTGAGGGATTCTCTAGTATAGCTAAGCCTATGACACAGTTGACCCAGAAAGACAAGAGATTTGTTTGAACGGAGCAATGCGAGAACAGCTTCCAATTGCTCAAAGAGAAGCTAACTAAAGCGCCAGTGTTAGCTTTGCCTTCAGGTTCAGGTGGTTTTGTGGTTTGTTCGGATGCTTCACTTAATGGATTGGGTTGTGTGCTGATGTAGAATGGTCGATTCATTGCGTATGCCTCTCGTCAGTTGAAACCGCAGAAGACTCGATACCCAGTTCCTGATTTGGAGTTGGCAGTAGTGGTCTTTGTCTTGAAGATTTGGCGCCACTATCTGTATGGTGAACAGTTTGTGGTGTATACCGACCACAAGAGTCTTCAATATCTATTTTCTCAGTCGGATTTGAACATTAGACAGCATAGATGGATGGAGCTGCTTAAGGATTTTGATTGTGAGATCCAGTATTAGCCTGGAAAGTGAATGTAGTTGCTGATTCATTGAGCAGGAAGGCTCAAGTAGTGATTCTTGCTTCGTTGCATTTTCTCAGTCGGATTTGAACATTAGACAGCATAGATGGATGGAGCTGCTTAAGGATTTTGATTGTGAGATCCAGTATTAGCCTGGAAAGTGAATGTAGTTGCTGATTCATTGAGCAGGAAGGCTCAAGTAGTGATTCTTGCTTCGTTGCATATTTCGAAGGTTCATGAGCATCTAAGAACTACTGGTTGGCGTTTCTATCCAGGGGATGATTATGTTGTGGTGTCTTCTTTTCAAGTTGAGCCACATATTGTTTCGAGTATTAGAGCAGCTCAGAGAACAGAACCATCTATCCATGAGTTGAAGTTGAAGGTTAGAGCTGGACAGTTGGAAGATTATTCTATCTCATCTGATGGTTGTTTGAGATTTCGTGGCAGGTTGGTAGTGCCAAATCTGATTGATTTGAAGGAGGAGATCTTGAAAGAAGCAGACTGTAGTAGACATAGTGTCCATCCTGGTGCAAGGAATATGTACCATGCCTTGAAGCCGCATTTTTGGTGGCCAAGTTTGAAGAGCGATGTTGCTGGTTTTGCCGCTCGATGTCTGAATTGTCAGCAAGTTAAGGTAGAAAGGATGAGACCAGGTGGTTTATTACAGAGTTTAGAAGTGCCCCAATGGAATTGGGAGCACATAGCAATGGATTTTGTGACCCATTTGCCTCATTCCAGCAGAGGTTGTGATGCTATTTGGGTTGTTATAGATAGACTTTCGAAGTCTGCTCACTTCATTCCCTACAATATGACGTATTCTTTGAAGAAAATGGCGAAACTGTACATAGATTTCATGGTGCGATTGTTGGCGAAAGTGGCGGATCCGGATCCCGTTTACCGGGGCTCAGCGGAAGTTAAAATTTTGCCCCAGAAACGTACAATACATATCAAATAATCAATGATAAACATGCATAGGATGTTTGAATCGTTACCTTGCTGGAGTCTAGGCGCCTGGCTCCAACCAGATTCACAGGGAATTCTGGCTCTTGAAATGTAGGCGGCGGTAGATCCTCCTAATCAGGTCCACGACCGGAAACAAGACTCCTTCGTCAGCCTGCACTAGAAGGCCTGACGAATTTGGTACGAACGGAATCTCCTCGTCACGCTGATCGGAACAAGTCCGATCACGAAGTCACCGGCGGCGAGCGGCGGTACGGCGGCGGCGGCGGCGCTTGGAGGCCGACGGCGGCGAGGCTTATGGAGAGGAGGGGCGGCGGCTATAGAGGCTAGGGTATGAGGTTGTTAGTTGTGTTCTAGCCCTAGACCAACTCTACTAATTAAAGATGGTACATGGGCTTGAACCGGCCCAATGGACTTGGGTCAAACCCAGGTCCATATGAACATTCGGTTCATTTAATTCGTCGTGGTTTCATCATAATCTCGATCGACGATCAGATCGGACCGATCGACTTAGTTTCCAAAACTGAGTATTATGATGTGAAAACAATTTTTTAGACCACCTAGTCCAAAATTACAGTTTAGCCCCTCAACTTTGGGAAATCGCAATTTGACCCCTGTTGACTTTTAGGAAGTCGCACTCCCTAAATTTCTCCTCCTATGCTCAACACATTGAGCTCAGTTTCCGTGCGGGAATCGTGAATCCAGTACTTGTGTGACCCTCAATGGTTCAGGGATACAGCTAGTCGTGGGCCCCACAACCATTGTGACTTCTTGGAGATCGAATAGTGACATCACGAGTGTTACTAGGCAAACCCATTTACCTAAAACACATCCAGTACTCTGGCCAAAGATTTATCACACTATTATCTCCTCAGATAGCATAGGATATCCACGCATGAAAGCGAGCGGTGAATCCTCGACAACGAAGCATCGACTCCTACATGCATCAGGACCTCACCCAATCCCGCCACCTAATGACCCCAACTGAGTCGGTAAAAGGGTCAAAGTGAGGCGCCTATCATGTAGAGTCTCAATGATGTTTCGAGTAATGAGGACTAATCAGTACAACCAATACCTCGGACTTATCCACTCGACAAATGGTAATCACTTGGAAAGTCCGAACGAGGGTAGTTCGATAGATCACCAGGTCACTATCCATCTGCATGCTCAGAACATCACAATGTTCCCTACCAATGAAACATGGTACTTCACATCGTAGATGTTAGTCTCAAGCTCGGGCGGCCTTATCCTCATTTTGACGGTCCAATTGACTAGGAACGTGTTCAGAATACACAGTGACTATTAGATGTGTTTCATGATAGCCATCACATCCACTATCACATCTAACATACACTATGGTGCATTCTAGGTCTTTATCCAACACAATTGTTAACATTATAATCATAATGAAAATAAAGAATGCCATAAAGAAATGCGTGTATCATATATAAAGATCGTTATACACAAGAGTCAATAAAACCCACATGCCACAAGTTGGCTAGTTGGGCATCTACTCTAACAATCTCCCACTTGCCCTAAAGCCAACTACTCATCAGACGCAGTCCCATTATTTCGCGATGTTTTTCAAACAACGGTCCTGGCAAGGGCTTCGTAAGCGGATCAACAATGTTGTCTGCAGAGACGACTCTCTCAACTGCTATGTCACATCTAGCCACAATATCCCGGATTATGTGGTATTTCCTCAGTACATGTTTGGATCTTTGGTGAGACCTAGGCTCCTTTGCTTGCGCAACGGCACCCGTGTTGTCGCAGTACACCGGGACTGGACAAACTCCATCAGGGATGACGCCCAACTCTTGGACGAAATTCCTTATCCAAACCGCCTCTTTAGCAGCAGCTGATGCTGTGATGTACTCAGCCTCAGTGGTTGAATCCACGATGGTGTCTTGCTTGGAACTCTTCCAAGAGACAGCACCACCATTGAGCATGAATACAAATCCAGAGGTAGACTTCGAATCAAACACGTCACATTGGAAGCTAGAATCAGTATAGCCTTCCAATTTAAGTTCACCACCCCCATAGACCATGAACATATTTTTAGTCCTTCGTAAGTACTTAAGAATATCCTTCACAGCCTTCCAATGAAATTGGCCGGGGTTGGCCTGGTAGCGGCTCGTGACACTCAGAGCATATGCGATATCCGGTCTAGTTGAGATCATGCCATACATAATACTACCTATTGCCGAGGCATATGGCACACATGTCATACTCTCTATCTCCTCATCAGTCTTCGGACACATATACTTAGATAGAGTGACCCCGTGGCACATAGGTAGGTGTCCTCTCTTGGACTCTTCCATAGAGTACCGCTTAAGTATGGTATCGATGTAGGTAGCTTGGGTGAGTCCGAGCATCCTTCTCGATCTATCCCGATAGATCTGTATTCCAAGAATATAGGATGCTTCACCCATGTCCTTCATCGAGAATCTACTAGACAACCAGACTTTAGTTGACTGCAGCATTCCTACGTCATTCCCAATGAGTAGAATGTCATCAACATAAAGTACAAGGAATGTCACAGCATTCTTAACTACCTTCTTATACACACATGGCTCCTCGGGATTCTTGATGAAACCAAATTCATTGTTTCATCGAATCTCAGGTTCCAACTCCCCGATGCTTGTTTGAGACCGTAGATCGATCTCTGAAGTTTGCATACCTTATGCTCACTTCCTACAGATATGAAACCCTCAGGCTGCGTCATATAGATCTCTTCCTTAATGTTTCCATTAAGGAACGCAGTTTTCACATCCATTTGCCATATCTCATAGTCGTACCATGCGGCTATGGCTAGTAGGATTCTAATTGACTTGAATATTGCGACTGATGAAAAGTTTCGTGATAGTCAACACCTTGCCTTTGAGTGTAACCTTTCGCGACCAGTCGTGCCTTGTAGGTCAATACCTTACCATCAGGCCCAAGTTTCCTCTTGTATATCCATTTACACCCAATAGGAACAATTCCTTCGGGAGGATTAACAAGAGTCCAAACTTGGTTCGCATGCATTGAGTCGATCTCAGACTGCATTGCTTCAAGCCACAAAATAGAATCAGCATCGGAAATTGCCTCCTTGAAAGTTCTTGGATCACATCCAACAACTTGATCACCTTGATCATCTTCAAGGAGGAAACCATATCTTTCAGGAGCCCTAGGAACCCTTTCGGATCTCCTAGGTACGACCATTTCTGGTACTGGCTCTGGAGGTGCGGGAGACTCACTTGGTACTTCAGATGGTTCTCGAACTTCTTCGAGTTCTACTATTTTGCCTTTTCTATCGAGTAGAAATTCCCTTTCCATAAAGGTGGCATTTCTAGAAACAAACACTTTTGTTTCGTTGGGATAGTAGAAGTAGTATCCAATGGAATTCTTTGGATACCCAATGAAGTAGCATAAGATGGATCTACTATCCAGCTTATCTCCCACTGTCTGCTTCACGTAAGCAGGACATCCCCAAATCCTCATGTATGAGTATTTGGGCGGCTTGCCCATCCACATCTCATATGGAGTCTTATCCACTGTCTTGGTGTGGACATTATTCAACAACATTACCGCCGTTTCGAGCGCATAGACCCAAAACGAGGTAGGAAGTTCAGTGAAGTTCATCATAGATCGAACCACGTACATCAAGGTTCGATTGCGACGCTCCGCTACACCATTGAGCTGGGGTGTGGCCGGAGGGGTCCACTGTGAGAGAATCCCATTCTCTTTGAGATAGTATTGAAATTCAGCACTTAAGTATTCACCACCTCGATCTGATCGAAGTGCTTTAATACTTTTTCCTAACTGATTTTCTAGTTCAGCCTTGAATTCTTTGAACCTTTCAAAGGATTCGGACTTGTGCTTCATTAAGTACAAGTACCCGTACCTAGAGTGATCATCGGTAAAGGTGATGAAGTATGTGTGACCATACTTAGTACCAATGCTAAGCGGGCCACACACATCAGTATGGATCAAATCCAATAGGCCTTGAGCACGCTCAGGCTTGCCCTTGAAGGGTTGTGTAGTCATCTTTCCCTTGAGATAAGACTCAAAAGTCGGTAGGGAGTTAATGTCTGACAAATCAAGCATGTCACTCCTAACTAACTTGTTCATCCTACTTAGGGAAATGTGACCTAGCCTAGCGTGCCAAAGTTGTGCTGGGTTTAAGCTATCGTTTTTCCTTTTAATTGTTGTTGTATGTGTTTCCACATCGCGAGTTGGAACTTCTTTTAAGTTTTAAGGTGTAATAAATCTATTTTCGCGTTACCCCAAATCCAATTAAACATTCATTCTTGTATATATTAGCAAATAGAATTAGCAAAAACACAAGAATATCCATCACTATCAAGCATAGAAACAGAAATAATGTTCTTTATTAACTCGGGAACAAACAAAACGTTTCTCAATAACAACTTAAAATTCGAAGATAGAAATAAATGAACATCTCCTATAGCTACTGCAGCAACCCTTGCTCCATTGCCTAGCCTCAAATGGGTCTCACCCTCTCTAAGACGTCGGCTTCTTGTCATCACCTGCAAATCATTTTCAGATATGAGATCCACATCCGGTATCAAGTACCCAAGAAGTCGAATTAAGAGACATATTTATTTCGATATAGAACATACCTTTCGCAGTTCGTAACTGCTCGAGGTACTCCTTACAGTTCCTCCTCCAGTGCCCTGGATTGTGGCAGTGGTGGCAAACATCCTCAGTCTTGTTTGGCTTAGAAGCCTTTGCCTTGGGCTTCTTGGTGGGCTTTTCCTCCTTCATAGGGGCAGAACGCTTCTTGCCCTTGCGTTTGGGCCCCTTCTTCGCATACGAAGAAGAGCCCATAAGGAGGACGGGCTTGTCCTTCATCATGGTCCCCTCAAACACGACCAACATGTTAACCACCTCTTCAAGGGTGGCTTCCAGCTTGTTCATGTTGAAGTTGACCACAAAGGGGTCGAATGCAGCGGGTAGTGAGAGGAGAAGCAAATCCACAGACAACTCATGTGGAAGTGTGATGTCAAGGCCCACCAACTTTTCAATGAGCCCAATCATACGAACCCCATGCTCGCGGACCGAAGTCCCATCGCGCATGCGGCTCGTCATAAGCTCCTTGACAGTGGTGAACCTCTCATGTCTAGAGTTCTCCCCATACAGTTCTGTTAGAGTAGATGCCCAACTAGCCAACTTGTGGCGTGTGGGTTTATATACTCTTGTATATGACAGTCTTTATATATGATATTCGCATTTGTTTATGGCATTCTTTATCTTCATTATGTTTATATAATGTTAACAATTGTGTTGGATAAAGACCTAGAATGCACCATAGTGTATGTTAGATGTGATAGTGGGTATGACGGCTATCATGAAACACATCTAATAGTCACTGTGTATTCTGAATTAGTTCCTAGTCGATTGGGCCGTCAAAATGAGGATAAGGCCGCCCGAGCTTGAGACTAGTATCTGCGATGCGAAGTATCATGTTTCATTGGTAGGGAACATTGTGATGTTCTGAGCATGCAGATAGATAGTGACCTGGTGATCTATCGAACTACCCTCGTTCGGACTTTCCAAGTGGGTACCATTTGTCGAGTGGATAAGTCCGAGGTCTTGGTTGTACTGATTAGTCCTCACGACTCGAAACGTCATTGAGACTCTACATGATAGGCGTCTCACTTTGACTCGTTTGCCGACTCACGTAGGGTCATTAGGCAGCGGGATTGGGTGAGATCCCGATGCATGTAGGAGTCGATGCTTCGTTGTCGAGGATTCACCGCTCGCTTACATGCGTGGATATCCTATGCTATCTGAGAGGATAATAGTGTATAAATCTCTGGCCAGAGTACTAGAAGTGTTTTAGGTAAATGGGTTTACCTAGTTACACTCGCGATGTCACTATTCGATCTCCAAGATGTATGCATAGCTATCAGATCTTTGCGACTCTCGATTTACCAATGGTCGTTGATCTGATCGGGATATATGGATTGAAAAGACCATACTGTACGCTAACCACGACCAACTGGTTCTTGCAGGCACTATCAGTGATACCTAGGGGATCATGGGGTAATGTTGCTAGGCGCTTTACCATGATCCGTTGGGCAAGTCCAAAATTATGATTTCGGAACCACAATGGTTGTGGGCACATGGCTAGCAGTATCCCTGACCGATTGAGGGTCACACAATACTGGATTCAAGATTCCCGCACAGAAACTGAGCTCAATGTGTTGAGCATAGGAGGAGGATTTTTGGAAGTTCGACTTCCTAAAAGTCAACAGGGGTCAAATCGTGATTTCCCGTTGTTGAGGGGAAAAACGGTCATTTTGCATTGGTTTTTCAGATCATAATATTCAGTTTTGGAAACTGAGTCGATCGGTCCGATCTGATCGGCGATCGGAGTTGTAATGAAGTCACAGTGATTGATATCGTCATTTGGACCCGGGCCCGTTGGGTCTGTCCAAGTCCATTACTAGTCTTATTAAAAGAGACTTAGGGCTTCATTATGAATCAACACATCACAACCCTAGTCTACCTAGACCTACATAGCCGCCCCTCCTCTCCCAAAGCCGCCACCGTCGCCGGCCACCACCATCGCCGCCGCCGCCGCCGCCCCTCGCCGGAATTTGTTCCGGCCAACTTTTCGAGGAGTTTCCGTCCGTGCTGCTCTCTTCAGGCCTTCTAGTTCAGGCTGACGAGGACCTTGATTCCAGTCGTGGACTTGATTAG
>KV010162.1:119197-141793 GCA_001598015.1 Dorcoceras hygrometricum | reverse complement strand
GTCTTCGTGCTTGGACGGGATCTGATTTGCATTTGGGTTTTGATTCACTCGCTAAGAAATTTCGCACATCTCTCAAAATATGTGAGTGAATCTGTGTGTGTGAGATTTTACAGTGTATAGCTCAACTCTCAAAATAATTAAATCTCACACACTTGGAAGAATGCTTCTACAAAAGCTGATTGAGACTCAGCATGTCAACTGTGCAATAAGCGCTCCTCTGGTTGAATAATAGTTGACAGCTTCGTCTCTCTGTTTTTCTTCCCTCTTCAATTTGTGCACTGTGCAACACTTAATCTGTCAAAAATCTATTTCTTCAATAGTGCTTCTTGTATATATATTTTCTTCCCCCAAATATGGCCGTTAGATTAATTCCATTGCCTCTCTGCGCTTGTTATGGCTATTTTGTCTTCTTTTCAAGTTTGTACAATCATCCTCTGTACATTATACTATTTCCCAGAATAGTGCTAATTTTGTCCCCTTGATTGAAGGCATTAGTACGACTTAATTTCAGCCACAGATTCTTTCCCTTTTAAATGGTGATTGCGTCCAACAGCTTCTGTAATAGTATCTGCCAACAGCTTCTGTAATATTGATCAACTCATCGCTGTTGACAGCTCCTATTCTTATTCTTCAACTACTGAAATCATCTTTCCTTGTTCGCGTCTGTCATCATCAACCTCACTATCCATCAGCAACCTTAACAGTAGGTTTCTACTTGTTCGATCTTTTGTTTTGTTTTAGCAACCTACTGTTTCAATTGCTGTTTTCACTGTTGCGGTTTCTGCTATCAGCTTCTGTTTCTTCATCAGCAACGCTGATGTCATGGTTGCTGAATTCTACTTGTTGTTATAGTTCCAACAGCTCTTGATAGCGCTCCAGTGCACATCTTCTTCTTCGATATTTCTTCCAGCAGACTTCATAGATTCTGTTCCAGATCACATTTTCGCATGAGGCCTGTGCTGTTCCCTCCGAAACGGTCCAACGAGCAAGACTCACTGCTATGCAGTGAGCTCCTCCGTTTTTGGCCAAATTCCTTCGTTTAGGCCTCCGAAAATACGATTTACTCTTTTCAGCCCTTGGTCTGCTACGGTATCAGCTTCAGCTTCTTCTGTTGTAAATCCAGCTAACATCTGTACACTTAGTAGAGACATTAGTAACACAATAAATAGGTTTTGTGTAATTCAAAATACATTCTGGATCTGTTATCTAGATCCATCAAGATGCTATGCATGAGACACCGGATAACAACGGAAGGCTCAAACAACAAGGGAGTCAAGGGAACTCAAGCACAACTCCAAGAATCTGCAAACAATGTGTGGCCACTGTGAGTGTAGGACATGTGGGAGTTACCCACTCACCCCTACTCGCTCACCAATACCATGTACAACAATTTCTCCACCTGCTGTTTCCCAACCTATGAACTGTGGTAGTTAGCCACTCGGCGCATAGGGGCTAACAACACCCAACGGGGAGAGGAGAGTGCGGTATTGCCGCTCGCCCTCGCAACCTGGTAAGAATCAACAGCAATACAACAAGGCACAAAGGCTCCCAACCTATGAACTGTGGTAGTTAGCCACTCGGCGCATAGGGGCTAACAACACCCAACGGGGAGAGGAGAGTGCGGTATTGCCGCTCGCCCTCGCAACCTGGTAAGAATCAACAGCAATACAACAAGGCACAAAGGCTACCAAAGCTGGAAAGGAATACCATGCGGGTATGCAACATGCTGGAATGCAGGCATATAAACATATGCAACACAGTAATAATACAATAGAATACAAAATCCTCAATAGGACACAACCAGCAGGCACGGCAATTCCACATACCAGCAACTACAAATCATCCAAGCCATAACCTCGCTGTAATACAAGCTCGAATCTGTACCTTAAATCTTAATACTTCTGAGATATAATTAGCACTGCAAGAAATCCCGAAGACTCTGGTAAAAGCCTGATAAACACACGGCATACACAACATAAATCTAACGGGACGCTAAACCAGCTCACGGCCGGGAGTCACACTCAACCAGCTGCCCAATATACCTCAACAGTTAAACGAGAAGCTTAAAACTATGGCTAGGAACAAGGTCTCATCGAAAACCAGAACGTAGTTCTACCCGATCGACGCAACACTCGAACGGCAGCAACTTCGTGTTCCTCGACTAGCCAATTACAGCTTCTAAAACTGGTGTAGAATGGTAGAGCTTCTCGAGAGGAGTCCAAAGCTACTTCGCACGAGCAAAACAACCACCGGAAACGACGGGAATCCACCGGAATAGCTCACGGTGAATAGTAACGAGGGTTTGAGAAACAGGGGTCGACAATCGGGGAAATATTTCTAAGTATGGGAACTAATAATCCACAACGAAGACCAAGTCTTGCTATTTATAAAACTCTCAACTGCTGCTACCAGCAGGAGCGCATTTCCACCGACAAAACCAGCAGGAACACTACAAACAGCAGACGCAAGGAACCAACTGCTGATTCTCAAATAACACTACAACAATCGCAAAACAAACCAACGGCTGGTTCTCAAAACGGCATCGCGCCAACTTACTCAAACGACGTCGCATAGGATACACGATCCTCATTTCCAGCAGCTGGGTAACCAGTCGCAAGAACACAACAACGCATAACACTTCTCTCTGCTGGTACCAGTCGCAACATCAAAACGCAGCGTTACAACTAACTCAAGCGACGTCGCTCCACTGATGTCATTATATCCAGTCGCAACAACAAAACGACGACGTTTCCTCTTCACGCTACAGGAAAGTTGACCCGCGTTGACATCTGCTTCTGCTGAACAACCAGCAGACACACACACGTGATTCCACCAGCTGGTACCAGACGCAACATCGAAGCGACGTCGCGCCAACTAATCTAAACGCAGTCGTTTTAGCCCTCAACGCAAATACACTAATGCATCTGCTGATTTCAACACGCGCAACCAGACTTCACGCAAACGACGACGTTTCATACGCAGCACTACCAAAACACGCTTCGACTAGTTTCACCACCAACCAGCTGTTAGCTCAAGAACCAGCTGCTGCCCACAAATACCAAAATCACGAAAACTTCCAGAATTGTTCTAAGTATGGTTCTCGACCTGAAAATGCAACTCAAACCTCGAAACAAAGATTCTAAACCAACAAAATCTCTATCAATCGATTAATTCCAACGATTAATCTCAATTAACAAATCCAGGTCTCACATTTCTCCCCCACTAAAAAGGATTTCATTCCCGAAATCACACCAACAACTCTGGAAAACAAAACAACAGCAAGATACAAAACAGAACTCGTCCAACACAAGCCAAGAGTTCAAGATAACTGAGCAAACAATTTACAACATCTAGGGAAGGAATACAACAAAACTACAAGCTACGGGATAATCTAGCTCAACAGCTACTCAAACAGATGCGGCCACTCACGCTGCATCTTTTCTTCCAGCTCCCAAGTAGCTTCTTCCCTACCACGCTTGCCCCATTGCACCATTACTAGCGGAATGGTCTTATTTCTCAGCTGTTTCTCTTTTCTGCCAAGGATTTTGCAAAGGATATTCCTGATAGCTCAACGACATATCTAGCTCTATCTCGTCAGTTCCAAGCACATGAGACGGATCTGGCTCATATTTCCTCAACATCGACACATGGAACACATCGTGAAGAGAGGACAACTCTGACGACAACAACAAACGATACGCTAAAGGGCCAATCCTCTCGACAATCTCATACAGACCAACGTAATGAGGGGCTAATTTTCCCTTGTGTCCAAAGCGCATCACACTACGAAACGGAGAAACCTTGAGAAATACACGATCACCAACCTGAAACTCAAGAGGTCGACGCCTCCTATTCGCATAACTGGCTTGGCGATCTTGGGCAGCCTTCATCCGTTGTCTAATAAGATCCACATGATCTTTCATTTGCTGCACAAAGTCGGGGGCAGATAGCTGCTTCTCCCCACTTCTTCCCAACATACTGGCGATCTGCACTTCCTGCCATACAAAGCCTCAAAAGGCGTCATACCAATCGTCACTTGGTAGCTGTTATTATATGAAAACTCGACCAAAGACAACGCATCTTGCCAGCTACCTCCGAAATCCAACACCACAGCACGCAACATATCCTCCAACGTCTGGATAGTTAGCTCAGATTGGCCATCTGTCTGGGGGTGATACGCGGTACTCATAGCCAATCTAGTGCCCAAAGCTGTTTGTAAACTCTTCCAAAACCTGGAAGTAAACCTCCGATCCCGGTCGGACACGATTGAAACAGGCACACCGTGCAATCTAACAACAAAATCAACGTACAGCTTCGCCATCTTCTTCAACGAGAAGGTCATCCCATAGGGAATGAGTGTGTAGACTTCGACAAACGGTCTACAACTACCCAAATAGCATCGCATCCTCGGCTAGAACGAGGCAGATGCGTCATGAAATCCATAGCAATGTGCTCCCAATTCCATTGGGGCACCTCTAAACTCTGCAACAGACCACCAGGTCTCATCCTTTCGGCCTTTACCATCAGGCAATTCAAAAAAAGAGCAATGAAACCAGCAACGTCACTCTTCAGGCCAGCCCACCAAAAATGCGGATTCAAAGCATGGTACATCTTCCGTGCACCAGGATGAACGCTATGTCTGCTGCAATGCACCTCACGAAGGATCTCCTCCTTCAAATCGATCAAATTGGGCACAACCAACCTGCCACGGAACCTCAAACATCTATCGGACGAAACAGAATAGTCCTCAAGTTCTCCAGCCCTGACTTTCATCTTCAACTCGTGGATAGACGGATCGGTCCTCTGAGCTGCTCGAATGCTGGAAACAACCCGCGGCTCCACTTGGAACGACGAAACCATCACACAATCCTCAGCCGGGTAAAATCTCCAACCCGTAGTGTTAAGATGCTCTTGGTCCTTGGAGATGTACAACGAGGCAAGCATCTCACTAGCCTTCCTGCTCAAAGCATCGGCCACTACGTTTGACTTCCCAGGCTGATATTTGATCTCGCAATCAAAATCTTTGAGCAACTCCATCCACCTGCGCTGACGCATGTTCAAGTCAGGCTGCGAAAACAAGTACTGCAAACTCTTGTGGTCGGAGTACACCACAAACTGCTCGCCATACAGGTAGTGACGCCAGATCTTTAACGCAAAGACCACCGCTGCTAACTCCAAATCATGAACTGGGTAACGAGTCTCGTGTGGTTTCAACTGCCGCGAGGCGTACGCAATGACTCGACCATTCTGCATCAACACACAACCCAATCCATTGAGCGAAGCGTCAGAGCAAACAACAAAACCACCTGAACCAGACGGCAGAGCCAAAAAAGGCGCAGTAGTCAACGTTTCCTTGAGCAGTTGAAACGCATTTTCACACTGCTCAGTCCAAACAAACCGCCTATCCTTCTGGGTCAATTGGGTCATCGGCTTTGCTATACTTGAGAATCCCTCAATGAAGCGACGATAGTAGCCAGCCAGACCTAAGAAACTGCGAATCTCAGACACATTTCTCGGTCGATCCCAGTTCAAAACAGCATCCACTTTACTGGGATCCACATAAATGCCATCCGCTGAAATGACATGGCCCAGAAATACAACGCGATCCAACCAAAACTCGCACTTGGAAAAATTCGCATACAACTGCTGCTCTCTCAACCTCTGAAGAACCATTTCCAAGTGCTCCTTGTGCTCCCTCGGAGTCTTCGAGTAAACCAAGATGTCGTCAATAAAAATAATCACAAATTGGTCTATGAACTCTCTAAAAACTCGGTTCATCAGATCCACAAAGACTGCAGGCGCGTTTGTCAACCCAAACGGCATCGCCAAAAACTCAAAATGTCCGTACCTCGTACGAAACATAGTCTTCGCGACATCTTGTTCCCCCACTCTGAGCTGATGGTACCCGGACGAAGATCAATCTTAGAGTACACCGCAGAACCCTGCAAATGATCAAACAGATCATCGATTCTCGGCAACGGGTACTTATTCATCACAGTGGCTTTATTCAACTGGCGAAAATCAATGCACATCCGCATTGAGCCATCCTTCTTCTTCACAAACAAAATGGGCGCTCCCCATGGTGACATACTAGGGCGAATAAAACCTTTCTCCAGCAAATCGTCTAACTGCACCTTGAGTTCTCTCAACTTCGCAGGCGCCAGACGATACGGAGCACGTGAAATCGGAGCTGTGCCAGGCACCAACTCTATGCTGAAGTCTATCTCCCGCCTCGGAGGAAAACCAGGAATCTCCTCCGGAAACACGTCGGGGAAATGTCGCACCACGGGAACGTCACTTAGCTGAACACTGGAGGAAGAAGACTCATCCAAAGCGTAGATCATCAATGCACATCCGCATTGAGCCATCCTTCTCTTCACAAACAAAATGGGCGCTCCCCATGGTGACATACTAGGGCGAATAAAACCTTTCTCCAGCAAATCGTCTAACTGCACCTTGAGTTCTCTCAACTTCGCAGGCGCTAGACGATACGGAGCACGTGAAATCGGAGCTGTGCCAGGCACCAACTCTATGCTGAAGTCTATCTCCCACCTCGGAGGAAAACCAGGAATCTCCTCCGGAAACACGTCGGGGAAATGTCGCACCACGGGAACGTCACTTAGCTGAACACTGGAGGAAGAAGACTCATCCAAAGCGTAGATCATAAAGCCAGCATTTACCAAGGATAACAAACTAAACATCTCCATCGCGGAAAACCAACGGAATCTTCGATCTAGAATCCTGGACGTTGAAGTCCCACTTCTCGCCGGACAAATGCCTAAAGCGTACAATCCCATGGAAGCAGTCCACGGAGGCCCTATAGTTGGACAACACATCCATCCCAACTATGCAATCGAAATCCCAAAGCATCAAACGGATGAAATTCACTAACAAGACATGCTCACCAAACCGCAACACACCATTCAACAAAACATCCTGGGAGGACAGGCTCATACCACCGGGGGTTGAAACAGAAACAGAATCGTGCAAAGGGACGGTACACCTGCTGGGGATAATGAGCGGACTGAGAACTCTGAGACGACTGAGCTCCCTGAACAACATGTCTACCACTCTGCACTGAGTGCACTACCTGCGCTCGGCGCGTACGACGGCTCCTCATGCCCTCCTCAATGTGGATAGCAGTATCCACGGCCTCAGCATACGACTTGGGCTTGCTCGTCAAAACACTCTGGTAAAATTCTTCATTCAAGCCTTCCACGAATCTGGTACTCTTGGCCCTCTCCCGGCCAGCAACATGCGGAACATAAGCCAACAACGCAGAAAACTTGCGAGCATACTCGCGCACAGTCATCGATCCCTGCTCCAAAAACTCAAACTCCCGCTCACGGGCGGCCACATACGAATCGAGGATATACTCCTGCCTGAAGGTCTCACAGAAAGTGTCCCAAGTGATACCAACTCCAGTCTCCGCTAAGGTACTAGACGCACCTCGCCACCAACGCTCTGCGGCCTTCCTCAGTAATAAGGTCACCAACCTCAACCGGAGTTCATCGTCATACTGAGCCCGATCAAAAAGATGAATGACGTTATGGAGCCACGAATCAGCATCCTCACTCGACTCGTCGCCATTAAAGATAGGAGGGCTCATCCTCTGAAACCGAGCTATAACAACTTCCATTCTCTCCACCGGAGCCGGCGGAGCCTCAGCTTCCCCCACTTCGCTACTCTCACGAGTATGACTAGGAGCACTATACAGATCCTCGTTCTGACCTCCTGATTCCTGGAACTGCCCCTACCTCTACCACGAAGTCTAGGCGGCATCTAAATACACTCAACAGGATAAGGCAAGACAGAACAAATATAGTATAGAAAGCATATAATACAAATATGCAGGCACGTAATCACGTAAGTCAAGCACATGCAACACACAACACTGTGCCTAGACTCAAGTGTGATCAAAGGAATTGAGCTTATCCCAGCTTAAGCTCTGATACCAAAAATGTCAGGCCTCGTGCTCTAAACAGAGTAAAACCCAAACACATGCGGAAGCTTATCAAAAAGTGGGTAAAATTTTCGCGTTTAGGCCCGACGGTTTAAAACATATGATTAAAAATAGGCAATACTCAAAATATAACTCAACTCGTAAAACAACCAACAATAAAGCATACATAAATCAAAACATGTATCAGACTCCACTACGGGGTACAACGACGAAGCGCAGGGCATCCCCCTGGCTAACTGATACATATATATAAGTATGCTATATGAAACTGGGACACACTAGCCACCTCCTAGGTTTTGTGTAATTCAAAATACATTCTGGATCTGTTATCTAGATCCATCAAGATGCTATGCATGAGACACCGGATAACAACGGAAGGCTCAAACAACAAGGGAGTCAAGGGAACTCAAGCACAACTCCAAGAATCTGCAAACAATGTGTGGCCACTGTGAGTGTAGGACATGTGGGAGTTACCCACTCACCCCTACTCGCTCACCAATACCATGTACAACAATTTCTCCACCTGCTGTTTCCCAACCTATGAACTGTGGTAGTTAGCCACTCGGCGCATAGGGGCTAACAACACCCAACGGGGAGAGGAGAGTGCGGTATTGCCGCTCGCCCTCGCAACCTGGTAAGAATCAACAGCAATACACAAGGCACAAAGGCTACCAAAGCTGGAAAGGAATACCATGCGGGTATGCAACATGCTGGAATGCAGGCATATAAACATATGCAACACAACAATAATACAATAGCATACAAAATCCTCAACAGGACACAACCAGCAGGCACGGCAATTCCACATACCAGCAACTACAAATCATCCAAGCCATAACATCGCTGTAATACAAGCTCGAATCCGTACCTAAATCTTAATACTTCTGAGCTATAATTAGCACTGCAAGAAATCCCGAAGACTCTGGTAAAAAGCCTGATAAACACACGGAATACACAACATAAATCTAACGGGACGCTAAACCAGCTCACGGCCGGGAGTCACACTCAACCAACTGCCCAATATACCTCAACAGTTAAACGAGAAGCTTAAAACTATGGCTAGGAACAAGGTCTCACCGAAAACCAGAACGTAGTTCTACCCGGTCGACGCAACACTCGAACGGCAGCAACTTCGCGTTCCTCGACTAGCCAATTACAGCTTCTAAAACTGGTTTAGAATGGTAGAGCTTCTCGAGAGGAGTCCAAAGCTACTTCGCACGAGCAAAACAACCACCGGAAACGACGGGAATCCACCGGAATAGCTCACGGTGAATAGTAACGAGAGTTTGAGAAACAGGGGTCGACAATCGGGGAAATATTTCTAAGTATGGGAACTAATAATCCACAATGAAGACCAAGTCTTGCTATTTATAAAACTCTCTACTGCTGCTACCAGTAGGAGCGCATTTCCACCGACAAAACCAGCAGGAACACTACAAACAGCAGACGCAAGGAACCAACTGCTGATTCTCAAATAACGCTACAACAATCGCAAAACAAACCAACGGCTGGTTCTCAAAACGGCATCGCGCCAACTTACTCAAACGACGTTGCATAGGATACGCAATCCTCACTACCAGCAGCTGGGTAACCAGTCACAAGAACACAACAACGCATAACACTTCTCTCTGCTGGTACCAGTCGCAACATCAAAACGCAGCGTTACAACTAACTCAAACGACGTCGCTCCACTGACGTCATTATATCCAGTCGCAACAACAAAACGACGACGTTTCCTCTTCACGCTACAGGAAAGTTGACCCGCGTTGACATCTGCTTCTGCTGAACAACCAGCAGACACACACACGCGATTCCACCAGCTGGTACCAGACGCAACATCGAAACGACGTCGCGCCAACTAATCTAAACGCAGTCGTTTTAGCCCTCAACACAAATACGCTAATGCATCTGCTGATTTCAACACGCGCAACCAGGATTCACGCAAACGACGGTGTTTCATACCCAGCACTACCAAAACACGCTTCGACTGGTTTCACCACCGACCAGCTGTTAGCTCAAGAACCAGCTGCTGCCCACAAATACCAAAATCACGAAAACTTCCAGAATTGTTCTAAGTATGGTTCTCGACCTGAAAATGCAACTCAAACCTCGAAACAAAGATTCTAAACCAAAAAAATCTCTATCAATCGATTAATTCCAACGATTAATCTCAATTAACAAATCCAGGTCTCACAGCTTACGAATAAATAAGCTAAATAGCATGAAATATGAAATCTGTATGGAATGAAAGCATAAACATATACGTTCTGAAAACATTTTCTTTACTTCTAATTAAAGAAGCATCTTTAAACTTTTCTACATAGCTGTGATTAAAATCACACCTGCACTCTTCCTTTCTTTTCTGAAATTATGACAGAGACACTTGTATAGTTGGACAATTCGTTTGATCAAACTAACATCTGATATCAGGGGGCTGGGATAAATCCCATCTATGTGAAGGGGTATACAGATCCGTCAATCCGTAATCCTGATCCTTCCTGCTATTGAAGGGGCACACTGGTTCGTCAGCCAGTCACTCACCCTTCCTCTGGGGACCTTCTGTTTCCTAAGTCATAACTTAAAACTTTTTTGTAAACATTCTTTCTTTCTTCTCTTCCTTTTCTTTCGTAAATCTGTTTTTCTTTTCTTTCTAGAACAGTTTACTGGTTTTCATTGTCTAATGATGTTCTGGGACTTTATGAGAATTCTATGTAAAACTTTCAAAGATTAAAACTGAATAAAGTCACTCAAAACTATTTGAATTAATCTTTCGAATTGAAGCGGAATGAATAAGGAATTCAAATCTGTACTTCTTGTACTAATCAAAGAAGAATCAAAGGCTTAAAAAGACGGAATGTGAATTATACGTAAGTATCTCAGCGAATAAGAATGAAATCAGATTCTGCCTATTTGTCAACTCAGATGTCAACGGAATCGAATCGGGTTATTCAGATGTCAATGGTCAACCGTAGTCGACTCAGATGTCAACGGAAAACACAATATTTTTAAACAATTCAGACTTGAAACAGAACTCGCATCTGAACTTCGAATAATATAGAAACAGAACTCTAACTTAGAATTTGTCCAATATAAAAATATCAGCTTTTGGTTTAAGAACCAGATTTCAGAATTAGTCGTAAGAACAAACACACAATAGAAACCTCAGTCTGAAGAAATCAAAAGATCTCAAGAAATTTCTGGAAATGATCGAATAAGCTACTTATAAGCTACTTCGAATAAAATATTTAGAAAACTCAAGAACTAACTGGAATAACATCATCAAACACGTTCTAAAATCTTTTTCTGAATCAAAATACAGTAAACACATACCTCTTCATAAAACAGAACATGAAATTTATTTTCTTTGAAAAACAGCCGTGGCTAACTTCAAATATTTAAAACACAAACAAACATGCATACAGAACTGAATATATGCTTTCATGAGTGTAGTAAGAAACTGAGTTTACTTTCTTGAATTCTGCTAACACAATCACAGTAGAAATCTGGCAATCCCGTACGCACCGCTTGTCTCCTTCAAAAACTTTGAAAGGTTTTGGCTCGGTTTCTTCATAGAGAGCACCACTTGCTTTTTGGAAAGTGTTTTGATTTGTAAATAATGATGCATGATGTGTCTAAATCATATATATATATATATATATATGAATTAAAATGCCTAAGAAAGAAACACGTTTAATAAATATGCCAAAGATCTTTTAAAAAGTGCTACTCCATTTTAAGATGAAATCTAATGCTTCGAACCAAGCTATTTTATTTGAAAAGAAAGATTCAATTGGCTTGTAAGAATCGACCAAACAGCTTCTGCAATTGCATTCTAAAATCTGGGAATCAATTCACTAAGACAGGAACTGATTAACGTATAAAGCTCATATCTAAACTCAATTAAACGTAAAAATGAAAGATGAATTCACAAATCTCAAGTCTGAAAATCATATATATATATATATATATGAATTAAAATGCCTAAGAAAGAAACACGTTTAATCAATATGTCAAAGATCTTTTAAAAAGTGCTACTCCATTTTAAGATGAAATCTAATGCTTCGAACCGAGCTATTTTATTTGAAAAGAAGGATTCAATTGGCTTGTAAGAATCGACCAAACAGCTTCTGCAATTGCATTCTAAAATCTGGGAATCAATTCACTAAGACAGGAACTGATTAACGTATAAAGCTCATATCTGAACTCAATTAAACGTAAAAATGAAAGATGAATTCACAAATCTCAAGTCTGAAATTCAAATAAAATTAAAAGCTGAATAAATTAGCATTTCCATTTAATCTCTCAAATCTTATAACTTTCCAATTGTGGCCTTAAAATGTCTGGGCGTTAACAAGCTGAATGAGGATGATGTTGTGATTAGAAACAAGGCTAGATTGGTAGCTCAAGGTTTTAGACAACTAGAAGGAATATATTTTGATGAAACCTTCGCTCCAGTAGCCAGATTAGAAGTCATCCGCATGTTTCTTGCATATGCTGCATACAAAGACTTCAAAGTCTTTCAAATGGATGTAAAGAGTGCTTTATTAATGACATCTTAACTGAGGAAGTGTATGTTGCACAACCTCCTGACTTCGTAAATCTTACATATCCAGATCGTATATAAACTGGATAAAGCTCTATACGGGTTGAGTAAGCACCTAGAGCTCGGTATGACACACTATCAAAATTTCTTATCGAGCATGATTTCACAATAGGCACCGTTTATAAGACCTTATTAAATTTGTTAAGAATGATCATGTCATGTTGGTACATATATATGTCGATGATATTATCTTTGGGTCAACTAACCCCAAACTGTGCCAGAAATTTTCTAAGTTGATGCAGGATAAATTCGAGATGAGCATGATGGGAGAACTTACATTATTTCTGGGTTTACAAGTTAGACAGCTTGAGAATGGGATCTTCATCAATCAAGCCAAATATACGAAAGAACTGCTGAAAAAGTTTGGAATGGAAAATTGTTCAGCAGGAGCTACCCCGATGAGTTCTTCAATCAAATTGGACAAAGATGAAGCTGGAACTGCAATAGAGGTATCATTGTATCGCAGTATTATTGGCTCATTGCTCTACTTAACTGCTAGCAGACCAGACATCATGTTTGCTGTCTGTATGTGTGCTAGATTCCAAGTTGAGCCCAAACAATCGCATTACATTGCAGTAAAAAGGATTTTAAAATATTTGATAGGAACTTCCAATGTGGGTCTTTGGTATCCCAGAGACTCCGGCTTTCATCTAATCAGTTATAGCGATGCAGATTACGCAGGATGCATAATTGATATGCGAAGCACAAGTGGTACATGTCAATTCTTCTGGTTCAGTAAGAAGCAAACATCCATTGCTAGGTCCACAGCTGAAGCAGAGTATTTAGCAGCTGGAAGCTGCTGTGCTGAGATCTTATGGATTCAACACAAACTCAAGGACTACGACATTGATGCTTCTGAAGCTCCTATTTTCTGTGACAATACCAGTGCCATCGCAATTACTCAGAATCCTGTGCTGCATTCAAGAACAAAGCACATAGATGTTCGGAATTATTTCATAAGAGATCACATGCTCAAGAAGGACGTCCAGCTGGAGTATGTGTTGACAGACTAGCAAGTTGCTGATATCTTCACAAAGCCTCTACCAGACGCTAAGTTTTCGTATTTTCGAAATAATCTTGGTCTTTTAGAACTGCCTTAATCTATGATTGTGCTAAAATTTTGCAGGTTGAACAGATTTTGTTTACTTCAGATTTGAGTCTTCTGTTCAGGGGGAACAAGAAGAACTTCAGATTTGGTAAACGATTGCGTTTGGAGAACCTCAGCTTTAGGGGGAACAATAGATCTGAGTTAATAAGTGCTGAGTCAGCTGAATGCGTGAGATCTGAATCTATTCAGATTTCGCGTATATACAGCTGATGCATATATGTGATCAGATCTGACAATACCCCAGCTGATACATTAAAAGATCAATGGCTGTGACGCGTTCTTAAAATGGCGCTTCTTTTTACATTTTCACCCTCGTGGTAAAATTTAAAATCATTTCAAAATCTGATCGCGCCATTGGGTGATTTACACGTGTGTTGTCATCATGCGAAACGTCACATCCACACAGTTAACGTGTGTCGTTTCATATTTCTCTTTCTTATATACGTCTTTTGATTTTCACTAACCCTTACCTTGAGAAAAATACACTCATGCATTCAGTGTTTTCTTTGCAGATAATCCATCTCTCCGATGTAGTAATTTCTTCAATCAACCACCAGCAATGGCCACTTCATTGATTTTCAATGCTCTTCAAGGGAACTTCGACTCGGTTTTGAGTCTTCCTGATGAGGGCATGATCGCAATGTTCAAAGCCCTAGAATCTACTGGTCTTCGTGGGTTTCTAGGATGCCTCTGTTCTCTATGAGCAAGACTTGGAAAGTTTCTTTAGCAATGCTACTATGCACTCCCACTCAGTAATAAGTTGTGTTCAAAGCAAGTATGTTGGAATTTCCGAAGAACTGTTTGCTGGTGCGTTTGAGTTACCGACTGAAGGGCTGACTTTGATGGATGCAGTGCCGAAAGATCTAGTTTATGATGCACGAAGTTTATTCTCTGCGTCTGGAGAGCCGGTTAAAACTTCCTGTAAGAAGAAGGAACTGAAGATTGAGTTTCGCCTGATGAATGATATCTTCGCGAAATCTGTTACTGTCAAGGCTGGATCATTTGATGCCGTCACTCACGAGCAATTTTTTTTGATGACAACCATTCATTTTGGCCTCAAGATCAACTGGAGCCAGATTCTGTTCGACATCCTTAAAGAGATGGTTAATAAGTCTTCGAAGCAAGCCAAGGGCTTTGCTGCTCAAATCTGTGTTTTGTTGAAGGGTGCTCCAGATTTGACTTTGGGAGAGGCGAAGACCTTTCCCCCTCTGAAGATTCTCACGGTGAAAACAGTTGGCACCTACGTTGCCAAGAACAAATATTACTGCTGAAGTGGAGACTAATGAGCCGCAAATGGAGAAAATAGTTAAGAAGGCTGCAGCTAAGAGGAGACCAGCTCCTGCTGTTTCTGAGCCTGTGGCAAAAAGAAAAGGACAACCTGTGGGGAGATTTGCTCCCACAGAGAAGAGTTTGGCGTTGGTACCAGTGGCAACAGAGGCCAGCGAAACTGGTACAAGACCAGCCTTCCAGAGATTCCCGCTGATGACAAGGGGAAGGAGCCTCTTGTGGAGGAAATCAAAGTAAAAACATTGATTTTCTTGTACAGCTTAGGGAGGCAGTTATAGAAGAGATTTCTTCATTCTTTCATTCTTTCAGTCTGCGGAGCTTGAAATCTATGTAATCAGTTTCAGATCTGGTCGCTAAAGAGGAACAGATGTTGGCATGAGCTGAGACAGATTCATTACAGACAGCCGTTCAGAGGCGAGTGTATATAACTGCAAAGTACAGGGAGATGATTCTGCGAAAATTTTTGGAAGCGAGACATAACAATTTTGAATCCGGCACACCCACTACAACTATCTTCAAGTCTTGGATATGCTCCCAGAAGATCATCACCTTGCATTGACAAAATTGGTGGAGCAGATGAGGCAACATAAGCTGGAGTGGACACGACCGTGTAACTCAGAGCTGTTTGGCGGAGATGATGTACATAGTGGTGCAATTCTTTCGCGATTTTATTCTAGCTCAAGTCTACTTGCTGGGTAAGGCCGCTGATTTTGATTGACGGATCTTGGACAGCTATACAGGGTACAGATCGGTGGAGAAGCGGATGCAGGTTATCTCTTTTTTGCAAGAGGAAGCAGCTGCCGCAGGGCCAGTTGTGGATGAATTTGTCCCCTTGTGCTTTTTCATTGAACCAGTCCAAGATCTGGACTCTCGACCGCCTTACTCTGGGATTGTTCGAAGGCGCTGGGCTGAAGTCAGTGTACATATTGTACAGTTCTATCTTTTTGGACATCTGCAGCCAGTAGGTACCTATAATTTGTGTAGAGATATAGTTAGGACCGGTTATGGATTTAGAAGCAGAGACGATGGGATTTTTTGGTGTATTTCGACGAGGTTTAGATGCAAATCTGAATCCTTCCAGTCCTAGTTCTTCTACTTTTCTCCTATACTTTTTACAGCTGATGATATTCCTCAGACTCCACCTACCGATGACATTCCTCTGGATGAAGCAACAACTGCTGATATTACTCAAATTGTCCTTCCTTCCACAGATTTTACAGTCGTTTGCACAGTTTCGAGCTATTGTTGATAAAATTCAATTCGAGCAAGTGCATACCAGAGATGTTGTCGCAGACCTCAAAGATATACTTTCATCGAAGATTACAGGTCTTGAGTTGGGGTTTGCAGAGACTTTTAATCGTCAGAACTTGGTCTATCAAGGTCTATTCAATGACGTTCGACGAGATATACAGACTCAGAAGGCTGATCTGACTCAGAATCTGGATGATATCCGTAAGGAGTTACATGATCAGAAGGCTGCACTTGTGCATGATTTGCTTGAATTCCGTGTGGAGACACGGGAAAACTTCGCTACCCTTAGTGCTCAATTGTCATAAATCATAGCCTACATAAATAGGGGCCGTGATGACAAAGAGGGGGAACATAGAAGTAGTTGAGGTCCGCAACCTCCTGAAGATAGAAGCAGACCTTGAGATGGAGGAATAGGTAGAGGTAGCAGCAGTGAACCTTCAAGGAAAAGAGGTAATGGATCGTAAAGATCAAGGAGTGGTAGCATGAGTTCTGGCTGGAATCGTTGGTTTGGATAAACAGAGTTCAACAGATTTTCTTTTTTCAGTTCTTCGTAAAAAACTCTTGTACTTAGCCAGTTTTGTATATATATATAAAGCAGACTTGGAGCAATTTATTTTGTCTCTTTTAAGTCATAGGCTGCTAAGTTTTGTCATCACCAAAAAGAGAGAAATTGTTAAGATAAAATTTATAAGTTTTGGTGATAACATAAAACAAGATAAAGAACTGAACATTAAGCTATCAGATTTGAAGTAATCGAGTTCTATCAGATTAGGATCGGGGACTCAGATGCGTTCAGATTTGGACTAGGCGTATTCATATCAGCTCAGAGGATATCAGATAAGAGTTTTTCACAACAGAACAGATCAGAGGTTTTCAGAACAGATCAGAAAATAGGTTTTCAGAACAGATCAGAACAGAGGTTTTCAGAACAGATTGGATCAGAGGATATCAGTTCAGTTCAGAGGCTTCTAGAACAGAACATATTTCAGATCAGAATTTTAAGGAACAGAACAGATTTAGTAATCGATTTGTTTGTTCTATGCAGATTCAGATATGAACAGCGATGAGAGTTGATGTTACGCGTAAAGGGATTTTAGATTTTACAGAGAACAGTAAAGAGATATAATGGGATATATTTGTAAAAGAAAAGAAAATGGAGAAGATTCGTAATGAGAAAGAATGTGAAGTTGAATCAGATTTCAGTTCAGAACCGAACAGTTTTCAGATTTAAGTTTCAGAGCTTAACAGAAAGTTATTCCAGAATGATTCAACGATCGAGATTGTATCAGATAAAGCCTGTTTGACAAAGTGGATGAAAGAGACACAAGTCCAGAGCTATTTGGAGGATGCAGAGTTGGTTTATACGATGTTTACCTATTTTGGGTATTTAAGTCAACAAAGCTCTGACAAATTTAGACAAACCTTTGCATAGAATTAATGGATCATTTAATGCATTGATACGATGAAGATATGCAAACAAGGTTTGTGTCTACTGGCTCAGTTATTCCAAATGTCAGGCCCCGTGCTAATTACTACACATATTCTCTACAACGATTACAAAAATATTTCAGCCGTCACCATACCCGAAGAATAGTTCTTCTAATTCATATCAGAAATACCTTCGAGAATTATCTGGTTTACATCTGTAAACAAGTTTTATTGTAAAAGAAACCAGAAGATTTACAGTACTCTGTTTGTATCGTATTCCTTTTAAAATCATTTTAGAGTCTGTAAGAAACGTGCTTCTTGAAGCAGTTCGAAAAATCATTTGTTTGTGTTCAGCAGTGTAATCTGCGTGATAGAAGTTGCTAGGAGTTCACTTGTAGAAAGCTTGAGTGATCGGGTGTTTACAGAAGCTGTACTCATCAAACCTTCTAGTGAAACATTCCTGAAAAGGAAGAAGGGGAGACATAGGATTTTAGATCTGAACTTCCAGAAACAAATTCTCGACCTTATCTCTTTATTTACTTGCATAGCATTTTATTATTTGTTCACTGTTTAATAGGTTTCCTTCCGCACATTATTTGTTAACCGAGAAAACAGATTTGGACTGAGAGACTCAGATCTGGTCACTCAGATCTGAGTTAAGCTCAGACTTGTAAAAACAGTTTTAAAGGTTTTGAAAAATTAAAATCGAAGGTGTTCATTCTACCCCCCCTTCTGAACTCCTGGGCTTATTTTAAACTCTATTTTCGATTCCATTGATCGTATCACAGCCATCGTCACGTCGGAATTCATCCGACCATATCGGCGTGAAGAATCTGTTCACAAAATATACACTGGTATTTTTGGTGCAGACCAGTGAAGAATTGAGATTCCGGTCGTGGACCGGATTAGACGATTGGAGCTGTTCAACCGTTGAAGTGCTATTGCCGCGTAAAACTCGGAGCCGGACGCATAGTCATAAAAGATAAATACTCTAAACATCCTTCGTATGTTTAGTTTTATGTTTCGTGTATTGACCGTTACCGGGCTCAAATTAATTTGAAACTTCTGCTGCATCTCAGGAGCGGGATCCGGATCTGCCGCTGTGCCAAAATTGGTACCATCAAAATGTTTGACGGTTTATTCGCACCATATAGGAGGTAAATCATGTGAATGTGTTAAGATAAAATTTATTAGTTTTGTGATAACAAAATAAGACAGTGCTAAATTCAATATAGCATCTGGACAATCAGACGTTGAAGATTATCAACTACGTATGTTGAGCTAAATATTTTCAGACGTTGAATATATACGGGTTATCAGATTCTGGTATGGATTCAGACGTTGACTACAGTTGATTTGGATTCAGACGTTGGGTATCTACTTTGGAGTATATTCAGACGTTGGGTATATATTTCAGAAGTTCAGTATATTCATCCGCTGAGATTCAGTTTTTGTTGATTTGATATCAGACGCAATCATTCGGGTGTTAGCGTTAGCAAAACTACGTCGTTTGGATAAGTTGAAACGACAACGTTTGGTTTAGCGCTAGGATTCAGACGTTGCGTTATGCATGGATTCAGCTGTTGGTTAGCATTCAGATGTTGAAGCCTTCAGTCGTTGGAACCAGTCGTTACGAAGTATTCAGATACATTGTATTCGTCAATTTACAAAAAGGGAATAATTCAGATGTCAAGAAAATCTCTCAGAAGTTGTAGCCAGATGTTACAAATCATTCAGCTGATGGAATAACTCAAGTGTTAAAGCACTCAGCTGTTGCAAATATTCAAGTATCTATTCAACTGCAACTTCACAAACAACGATGAGAGAAATTAAGGGAAAAAATTCAGGCGCAAACGATGAACTGATTCAAACGCTATCAATGTTCAAATTGGAAAGAATCAATGGTGAAGATTGAATCGTACATATGCCTGGAATTAAGGAGATAACATCAGTACTATTTCGGGTAAATAGTACACAATATACAGAGGACGTTATACGGTGTTTGCACAATTTTGGAAAGGCGATATTTTAGCTCAGACGAAGAGCAATTTACCATTGTAGTGGAGCAGAATATGCGATGGACATTTATTCAAAATGATTTTGTTTCCTTGGGTGAATTTAATAACAGTTGGAAAACGAAAGATATAAATAGATGGAATTTTGAATTGAAGAGGCTCTCTATGGTTCACCTTGTTGAATCGAGTTTCTTAGTAACTCGGATTTAAGTTAAGCGGGTGCTTGTAAAAAGGTTTCGAAAATTTTAAAATACTAGGAGTTCATTCAACCCCCCCCCCCCCTTTTGAACTCCTACAACCGTTTTTCGAGCCATATTGATCCTATCAGAAGGTCTGGACAAATAATATGTTGTCCTTAGGACAATTAGATGATGCCGGTGTAGGACCCTTATCGATAGTGGGATCATGAAACTTGTGAAAGGCGCGCTTGTGGTGATGAAGGAAAGAAAGGCTGTGGAAATTCTGTATGCTATTTTGGGACAAACACTCAAATAAGTGGAATTAGCTGTTGCATTAAGTGGTTCACGAGAAGAATTATCGGTCTTATGCATAGAAAGATCGGGTTGTTGGCACGTGACAAATATAGATCCCTCCCGCGGTAGTGGAGCATAATTTTTAAAATATTTTGGTTGCACTATGGACGCTCATACACAAAAAAAATCAATAATCAAGACTATTTGACATTCATAGGGAGTTTTAATCAGTTTACCTTCGGAGACTTCATGCCCGACTCCGACCAACCACAAAGGGAGATGGACTTTAAATGGTTGAACTTCCGTTGTAAGCCTAATCCGATCCATGACCGGTTTCCAATCTCCTTCACTATCTTGCAATAGAAAGCGCAGCAAATGATCACGAACAGAATCTCCACGACAAAACACAACACACATAAAAAATTCAGCGACGGCAGCGACAAGGGCAGTGATCGACGGCGTGGCGTGGGAGGAAGGTGTCGGCTAGGAGTAGGGTTTGGTTTTATTGTGTGTTTATAATAACACTTGTTACACATTTAACCCCATGCCATATATTTATAAACAATTTCATCGGCTCAACTAATTGCTTGATGGGCCTTGGCAATGTTAGAGTAGGTGTCCAACTAGCCAACTGTTGGTACTGGGCTTTGTTGACTCTATTGTAAAAACGATCTTTTTCATTTATATTGTTAAGATAAAATTTATTAATTTTATTGATAACAAAAATGAGACAAGTACTAAATTCATAAGTAACATCTGGACAGTCAGTCAGTTGTAGTAATTAACAGTTACGCATAATTCAGATGTTGGGTCGACTATCACATATCGAGTTGACTTTCAGAAGTAGTGACATCATTTCAGTGTATTGAAGTTCAGAAGACGTGACGTCATATAAGTGGATTGAAGGTTTCTAAGTCTTGAAAGATTCTGAGCTAAGCCAGTCGTAAACAGTATCTATTCAGTTATCTCAGATCTCAGTACTTCAGAAGTGGATGTATTCAGTTTTTGGATAAAGCTGCTTTGAATCAGAAGTGACTTATTGGGAGTATTCAGATTTTGGGTTAACAGATCTCTCAGATATCAAAACAGTATCATTTGCTACATTTAGATGTTGAAAATACACAGTTACCTCTATTTATTTAAGATGTTGATACATTCAGATGTGACAACTACGTTTACTCAAATCAGCGTTAAGATAGTCATCTTCTTCAAGAAAGAAAGAACTGTGTTAACTAAAAGAGATTTCAGGCTCAAACGACGAACCAATTCAAACACGATCATATATTCAAATTGGAAAGAATCAATGGTGAAGATTGAATCGTACAATTGCCTGGAATTAAGGAGACACTGTCAGTGCTAGTTTGGGTAAATAGTAGGCAGTATACAGAGGACGTTATACGGTGTTTGCACAAATATGGAAAGACAGCAATTTGGCTCTGACGAAGCGCCATTTACCAATTGGTGGAGCAGGATATATGGTTGTATGATGAACATATATTCAAAAAGGATTTTGTTTCCTTAGGTGAAGTTAATGACCGTTGGAGACAAAGGGTATAAAAAGCTGGAATTTGAATTGAAGAAGCTCTCGCTTACACTCTTACTCTCGGTCATTCTACTTTCCATCATACTCTGTGTGAATCGCTACATTCTCACGAAGCTTTCTCAAAAACAAAAAGCTCACACAGTTACTGGACATTCTCACAGAAAAATCATTCGAAGTCCAGTGATACAACTCGAAGAACTTTCAATCAAGCATTCTTAGATTTCAATCTTCGAGTCATCTTCTGGTTCACCTTGTTGAATCGTGTTTCATAGTATAGAAACCAGAAGATCTACAGTCTCAAATAGTTATGTATTTCACTGTATCATCATTTTGAATCTGTAACGAACTGGCTTTGTGAAGCAGTTTGAAAATCCTTATTACTTGTATTCAGCAGCTGCGCCTGCTTGTTGATTGGAGATTTCTAGGAGTTCATCTTGAGCGAGGCTCGGTGACTGGGTGGTTACAGAGGCTGCAAACATCAAACTCTTCTAGTGGAACCTTCATGAAAAGGAAGAAGGGGAGACGTAGGATTTGATATCCGAACTTCCATAACAAACTCTTGACTCTATACGTTTAACATTACTGCATTCATTTATTACGTATATTGTTCGCTGATTAATCCGTTTATTTCTGCACATTTACTGTTAACCGAGAAATCAGCTTTTGGGACTGAGATACCTTAAATCTGGTAACTCGGATTTAAGTTAAGCGGGTGCTTTTAAAAATTGTTTTAAAGGTTTCAAAAATTTAAAATACCAAGTAGTTCATTCAACCCCCCCCCCTTCTGAACTCCTAGGCCTGTTTTTCGAGCCATATTGATCCTATCATACATATTTTAAATTTATATGACATTTGTTTATCTTTTCTTTTATTGTTTAAAATTTTTTGGATAAAGATCTTGAATGCACTATAGTGTATGTTAGAT